>CM021102.1:665449150-665861041 GCA_007115665.2 Sequoiadendron giganteum
AAATGATTAATCAATGCTTGTTTATGCAATGAATTCTCAGGTCATCTCAATTCAATTATACCTTGATGCTTGTGTTCAATTGCAATATCAAAAATCATGAAAGTAGTACTCAGGTCATCATTGGATTAACACAACCATCAACACTTGTATTCACTTTCAACATTCAATAAAGCTCTATGATGATACCAAGCACAAAAAGACTATTAAAATGACATCTACATGATTAAATTAGATTGCATTCATCATCATTCATTATCTGTAGAGTATTTGCTGTGTAAAGGATTCCAATCAATGATTATCTAATCTACAAATAAGACTGAGTATACTTGACACAAAATCCAAAATCATCATCATTTGCTATATAGTTACAAATCATCATCTCATCATTAAATTTTCATCATTTCATTATCCATACATTTTTTTTACATCATAATTGATATACATTTATCAAATACATCATGCATTTACATCATCACTCTCATTACATCTTTTATCATTTACCAACATCATATGCCTACATCATTTACCATCCATACATTTAAATAAAGCCACATCATTATTATCATCCATTATCATTCATCATAAGATCATCATTCATCATCATCATATTTGAAAATAAAAAAAGCATTTATCCATCCATCTATACATATTATCACATTTTGATCAAATCATATATCCATATATCATATATTCTACACATGCATTTATCATTGCATCATTGCATTAAAATAAATATTCATTCATATGCATCATCACATTTAGAATTAAATCATCACAAAATCATATAATAAAAGCATCCATCAAATAGAAATCATAAAGCCATCATCATATCACATCAACTGCATCTCATATATATATCACAAATGTCAAGTATACAATGAAGTCTGGATTACAAAATACATCATCATACAATGAGCTACATCATAGAGGATCACAATGGCATCTACAACCTGCTACTGCTAGAGTGAGCAGGCCTAATAGGACCTGTACCACCACCACCCCCAGAAGGACCCGGATCTCTAGAATCTCTACGTGGAGGCTATGACACCCCCTCACTGACTGTCCATGTGTGAGTCCACCTAGATCTCGATGGGGCATAACTAACTCGATGCTCGACAGGCACTGCATCATGATATCGGCCTTTGTAGAACTCGACCTCTCGGCCAACCCGCATAACCTCTCTCATATAATCACCTATGGAGGTGCCATCGGCCAATCTATGGAGAGTCTCAGCTATCTCCTCTGCCCTCTCGGCAATTTTCCGAGCACTATCTTGCTCCACTGTCAGGGTATCAACTTGTATCTGCATGGTGGCTAACTGTCCTTGTACTTGTACGTGAGCCTATGCCTGTGCCTGCATCTGGGTCTGAGTCTACACAAGCATACCTCGAGCCTGTACCAACTGCCCCTACAAAGTCTGGACCTATGCCTAGAGCCCAGCTATCTGCCTCTGCTACCCGACTGCTAGCATTGTCACTGCCTGCCTCTTGCGAGGCCTACTAGAAGAAGGAGCACTGTTGATGTCTGGCCCTGCCCCTCTGTCTCCTCCATTGCCACTGTCACTATCATCACTACTGCTATCAGAACTCCCACTGCTCTCTAAAATACCTTGATGAAGAATCATCTCCACCCCTACTATCTGCAGAACCCTCTGCCACATCCTCCTCTATAGGTAAAGGTGTTGACTCATCGGGGATAGTAATGCGAGGATGGGGGACCAAGGCCAGGAATTATGCGTAATCCTCTGCCATGGTTGCCTCTGAGATGTCTCTCTGCATGTCCCAAGGACATGTCTATAGTGTCTTGTATCCCTCTACAATAACGTCATATGATAGTGTGGGACCCCAATTAGGAATATCCATCTGTCACCGTGCATAATGGGCTACTCCCTGTGGCATGCACTGAACAATGCCATACTATCTATATACCCGACGAAGCAAGAATATCTCTAGTATGAATGGTGTCTGACCGATGAGGTACATAGAATCAAAAAGATATCCCAATATTACACCATCCTCATCCCACTCCTCGCAGTCAAGGTATGGATGCCAGATAACTATCTCAGTTTCATCAAACACCCGTCTCCAATGCTCTAACTTGCCCATCCAGGCTTGGCTGAACCGACCTCTGTATCTAAAAACATACGGTCTACTGGCTGGTCTATCTGCAACTGGAAATGGCTGACAAATAGCAAAATTCTCCCAAGCCCACACCTGTAACAGGGTCATCCCTGCTGATAAACTACGTGCACCAAGGTACACAACTGAGTGTAGATCATGATAAAGATGTGCTAACATGCACATCCCCCATGCATATCTGGTACCATGTACCATCATGCTCTCAAGAGTCCTAGCCTAGCTGAAGAGGAATCCCTTTGACCTACGATTAGGCAAAGGAAACCTCCAATGAATCCAACTAGCACTATTGGTAGGGTCACATAAGAATCCGCGATCCTTCACCATCGAACACTCAGACCCTCTATGTCTTGATCCTGAAAAACTCTATGGAGAGCATCTCTGCTGCTGGTCCCATGAGAATCATAAGTGACAATCTCTCCCATGAACAAAATGTGCAAAATATGCCACACATCCTCTGGTGTGACTGTCATCTCGCCGATGGGTAGGTGAAAGGTGTTGTGGTGACTATGCCACCTCTCAGCCAATGCAGTCAACAAACCCCAATTAATCCTAATCTGGAGCATCTCAAGCAAGCTCGTAAGGCCACAATGGCCTATCACTTGAAGCTCATCTGGTGTCAGATGAGGTATCAAATCTGTAGTCTGAGGAAACCTCTCTCGCATCTGGAGAGTACCTAGATCCTCCTATCATCATACCGAAAAATCTACAATCAATGAACTATGTCAAGAATCAAATGTCATTCTACTATCAAGTCTATTTCAAAAGCTGTGGTATGAATTTTTGATCAAAATTCATAGGCGAACATCAAACCTCACCTATCATGAGGTTCTCAAAACATCAACAAACCTCACCTATCAAGAGGTTCATCAAACATTACCTAGATCTCGCCTATCATGAGATTTATCAGGTATTGAATCATTTCCTCACCTATCATGAGGATCATCAATAAATAGGATATCTTCTCGCCTATCATGAGAGTTAGTCTTATTTAAATCATCAAATCCAACATCAATAATTTGGATAATCAATCATACCAATCAGGAGAATGGACATGATCGGAATTGATGAATTCAAGGTTCACTAATTCAAAATCTTCAATTCTGACTAGAAGTACTAAAACAGGCTTCCAAAGCGCTACTTTATCAATGAAAAGCGCTAAATGAGGGACCCAAAGTGCTAAACATTGAAAGCGCTATTTCAGCACCCCAAAGTGCTAAAACAGACTTCTGAAGCACTAAAAGTCCCGAAGCACTAGTTTTCTGCATCGAAGCGCTAAAATAGGCTTCCAAAGCGCCGCTTTACCAGAAGTGCAAGAACATACCCTAAAAGAGATAATCCACTGACTCAAAGCATTGAAAGTCTCAAAGTGCTAAAATCCGGCTTCAAAGCGCTAATTCTTGACTCCTATGCGCTAAATCACTGAAAGCGCTACTTTACTGACCGGAAGCGCTAGAGTTTTAAATGCAAGCGCTAAAACTCAAAGCACTAGACTACCTACTAGAAGTGCTACATTAGAATGTAAGCACTATAGCGTGGCTCGAAAGCACTAAAATAGACCTAGACACGCCTAGACGCTAAAAAGCATAAAAAAATAGAAATGCATGAATTACGAGGAGGTTGAGGGGTACATACCAGAGGTCCATACGTAGGCGGCCATCGGTGATGTGGAACATGCTCGAATCGATGAGTGTGGTAGGGGATAGGCATCTCACTCCAGCTGGTAGAAAAGTCTTTATTACTATGAATTTTTGAAATCAAAAAGCAAATATGACTTTGAAAATGACCTTTTAGCACTATTTATAGTTTTTGAAAGGTATTTTTGGTGGATTTTATTACATTTTGATTAATTTTATCCATGAAATTAATTAAAACTCATCTAAGGGCTCTATTTCTTCATCATTTTGTCGGGAGATAAATTATTTTATTATCGAAACATCATCAAAACATCAGAAAATCATCAAATTTTTGAAAAATTCTAAAAATCATCACATCATTAATTTATCTCCCGAGGGGGCATATTATCATCAATCATCTGAAAATCAAAATCTGGGGCATGTCTGGGGCATACGGAATTATTTTTTTCTTTATCATCGATCCTGGCAGTAGCAGCAAAATTTTCTTCGAAGCAACGCGTAAACACATCACTTCGAAGAGGGGCAAAATGTATACACCTAAAATTGGTTTGGAGAATTCCTATTAATTAAATACAAATTATTTGATTAATTATCCTGATTTCCCCTACTGTTTTAATAAATAGAAATATTTATTTATATAGTTCACGTTCAAATTCATCTTAATTAAATAAACAAAATTAAATACTTTGTTCGATTTAATTATCACATCCCTATTTCAATCTATCACATCGATTCTAAATTAATTAAATAAAGATCAAAATACTTTATTTATTAATTTCCATATTCTTCTGTTTAATTTAATAAACAACTATCCTATAGTTCGTTTTATTAAATTATATATCCCTTTTCCTAATTTAAATAAATCAAAAATATTTGAATTAGAGGATAAGGAATATTCCAATCTACAGTTCCTCAAAAATGAATTAGATTTCCTATGTCTAAATCATGTCTAAAATATGTCAAAATTAATTGATTAAAACTTCATGGGAAGTTTTGGAGACAAATTGGAGACAAATTTGATCTCTCAATCCTCCTCCATCAATTCTTCCTCTTCTCTTCCCTAGTGTTTTCATGGGTAGAGACAATCTCCATCTTTCTCTCAATCTCCTCCATCTCTCACCATTCAATTCTCTAGATTGAATCCAAGCCTCTCAAAGCTTTCCCTGTGCATTTTTATAGCTGGGAAATCTATAAATAAAGCCTCATTGAACCAAGAAAAGGATCCAGATAATCAAGTTTGTGCACTCTTACTCTACAGGAATCCAGACATCAAGCATCAAGCATTCACACATCAAGCATCAAGCAATCAAGTTTTCAACCATGGCTTCCTCCTGTAGCTGCAATTATCTATTTTACATCAATATCATGCTAGTTTAATTGATTTATCATTTAGCATTACATTATCATCATCTCGTTCTTCAAATAGTCATTTTAACAGTCTTATTTGCTTACAAAATCTTAGAGCAATTTAGATTTAATAAATCTTTGAAGATAGAGAACAATATGATGCTTTCAATTGATTACTATTTTGAATTGATTCAATTTTTTTAATCATTGATATAATGTCTTATTAAGAAGTGTTTTAATCTTGTCTACTTATTCTACACTTACACCTTCTCCTACCAACATTATACGAGACCCTATTTGTGTATCTAGGACTTCATCTTGCAATGGTGTGAGAGTAAATGAGATCCCATCCTTTTCAATAACATAAGTGTTAATTTTTCCCATCATGTTTAGCCTTCCTGTCATATTTCTAGGACCTCCCTTAAAGAGAATGACAAACATCCATTGGGATTATGTCACACAAAATATCTTCCCTGTACCCTCCTATGTTGAATTCCACCCAAGTTTGTTCATTTACTAGGACCTGTTGTCCCTTGTTCAACTAGGAGACCTTTGTAAGGAATGGGATGTGGTATCCTTTTCATTTTCAACCATTCTATCATATCAAGAGAAACTAAATTATTTGTGCTGCCCGAATCAACAACAAATTTGCAAACCTTACCTTGAGACTTACATGTGGTTCTGAAGAGAGATTTCTTTTGTCGAGGTTATTTCACCATAGGAACTTTGATCAATGTTCTCCTTACCATTATAAATTCACCCATTTCTAGAAAGACATGCTATGATGGAGAGTTTAGACTCTCATTGTCCTCTTCTTGCACCAATTGAGTTCTCCTTTCTCATCCATGTGAAGTAGAATGATTCTTTTCTAGACATTTCCATACTTGATGGCTAAACTTGTTGCATTGATAACACGTTCCCATGAATCCACTTGATCCTCTTCCTCAACCTCCAAATCTGCCCCTACTATTTGATATCCTTCCTCTAAAACTTCCTCTTGATTCAAAACTTTATTGTTGATGAATACTTGTCTCTCCTTGTGGTTTTTTGGACTACTGTCTTCCTCCAAACATTCCTATACCTATGAAACTTCTTCCTATTCCCCTACCTTGCTTCTCATGCCTTCTCTTCAACTTTTCTTCTTCCCTAATTGCCAATTGAAATAATTCTTCTATTGTTCTTTGGATGGTAAGACTTAACTCATCTTGCAAGTTAAATATCAACCCATTTATGTAACTTGCACTTTCTCCACCTCATCCTCCACAGGACCTACCCTTATGTTTAACTTTTGAAAATACTCGATATAAGACATCACATCCATCTCATTTTGTTTGAGTTTTTAGAGGCTTCTAAATAGTTGAATAGCATAATCACCAGGTAGAAATTGCCTCTTGATTTTAGCCACCATTATATCCCAAGAGGAAATTTTTTTATTTCCCTTCTTCATCCTCTCTTCTTGTATATAATTACACCAAGTTAAGGTAGGGCCTTTCAATTGTTTTTTGGAAAATTTCACCCTCTAGTCTTCTGCTATCTCCTCATACTCAAAATAGTTATCTAGTGCCCCAATCCAATGTAGAACCTCTTCACTATCCAACTTCCCTTTTTTACATAGGTAAATCCATCTTCACTTTAGGAGTGTCTCCTTTGATAGCCTTCAACAAAATTGTCATTACAAATTCATTAGGATCCAACTCACTTGGAATCCTTCTTGAGGGTTTTCAGTCTCACCCTCTTCCTCTTCCTCTTGGTCACTCTTCTCTCTTGTGACCAGACCTCCCCTTTGATTTGAATCAAGAGCAGAAAGCCTGGCTAGAATAGCTTCATGAGACTCCTTCACCTTTCTTAACTCCCTAGCATTTTTTTTCTTTTAACTCACTCACTTCTCTAGCAATTATGACATTTCCCTTTGGATGCATCTTGTCCTTCTTCAACTCAATTTTTATCCTCTTCAGACTAGACCTATGCTTTGATACTAATTTGATGGGGAGAAAGGTGGATATCCTCAACACTAACTCAACCAATCAAAATTTGCAATTCTAGAACCCTAACTTGTTGGGTTTCCTTCAAAATTCCTCAATTCCCTTAGTAGTATTTCAAACAGTGGTTTTCCAACATAAATTTCAAGGGAAACTAGACATATAAAACTTGAACACCTTCCAAAATACCCGTTATGCTAGTTGAAAACATATCAAATTTGTAGATGGGGTTACTTTGTAATGAAGCCCTCAAATTTGGACCGCTAACGCTCAAATTAGGCCTAATTAGGCTTGAACATCAAGGCAACAATATGGTTTTCAATCTCCAAGTTTCAAATCTTCATTCCAAGGCTTCCAATATGTCATATCGAGTATGAATAACCAACTCCCATGGATTGGAACAATTTCCAAATAGCTTTCTCCCAAAACCATAAGTTTATCTAACTTCTAAGCCTAATACATGATGATATTAGGTTAGGGCTTCATCAAATCTACACCCAACTCCATCCCCTACTCCATAAAACACTAAAAACACTAAAAAAACCTACCTACATCCATTCCACTAATTATGAGGCCTTTTCAGTAGTGGAATGGACCAAAAATATTTTTTCTTCAATCAAACCCACCCTAACAAGGGTTTTTGGCTGTTTGTAGCAAAATTGCTCTAACTCACTCCAAACATTTTGAAAATAGATAAAATAAAAAACAATAGATATTATATTCAATCTATCATCAATCCCAATTAAACTTAGATCATTTCCATGCTATATAGAACTGTACTAGTTTGTGTAGCAACAAGAAATCACTTGAAAATGTAGAAAATAAAGTAATTTTATTACTTATCACCCAAAAATCAACTTCTAAACCTTTCATCAACCACAAAAATGCTTATCTAAACATTAGAAGCCAAATTTTTTTTTTCTCCAACTACCTTTTTAATCCTAATGGTTCAACTTCTCCTAAACACAAAAAATACAAAAGTTGATTTGGCAACCTATTGCAACATTGTCATCTTTTCATAAAACTGACCCCACATGACTCAAACCGACCCAAAACATGAAACATGGTCTTAAGAGACCTTATTACAAAAAAAATGATTGAACCAAACAAAAGACTAACTTTTGACCCCGCTTTACATAAAGACCTAGGTGCCCTACACTAGGTTTACCACCAAAATGTCCACCCCCATAACCCAAATTGGCTTCCTTAAGGGCAAGGGGTATTTTTTATCTAATGAGGAAGCTGAAGAGAAGACCATTGCATGATTTCTAATAAAGGACATCTAATATGACAACATAGTTGACTGAAATTTTTCATATCCGAGTGTGATCATTTTTTATCATGCCAATTATAAAATTTCTAGTCTTGAGATAGTTGTAAATGTTAGAATACCATTCCTCCAAGTCTATGTGAGGACACATGAGAGAATCAGATATAGGTTGATCAACAAAAAGAGAGAGAAGAATGTGAACCAAAAAGTGGTATTCTTTTATGTCCTTATCTGATGGTACTAGGGAGGTAGCACTTGCCACGACATCAACATGTCAATTTTATCTCCTACGAACATTGTCTATTGTGGAAGAAGAGAATCGATCAAGTAAGGACAAAGTGAAATATCGATACTGAGATAACTTACTTTTCTTTGTTTGATACAGCCACATAATTTGATTCATGATAAGTTCAAATTCACTATGTATGTGAAGATTTTTTATGTTTAAACAAATCGTGGCATGTACGCCAACAATAAGGGATTTGTACTTAGTGATGTTATTAGTGCAATATATTCTAATTGAAATGATAGAGGGATTGACTTACCCTCAAGCGAGATTAAGACTATAGCCACCCTAGAGCTAGTTTGACATCTTGATCCATAGAAATACATCTCCCATATGAGATCATGACTAATTACAATGATCTCTTCATCAGGAAATAGGTCCACACTAGGGAAGGATTAAGATGTGGGAGCCTCTGATAATTGATCAACAATTGCTTGAACCTTTATTGATTTTTGAGTCATGAACATTATGTCAAACTTAGAAAGAAACATCACCCAATTCATAAATCTTCTATCAAGGTTAGCTTTAGTGAATAGATGCTCCAAAAGATAAATTTTTACAATGACATGAGTTTAAGCATGAAGGAGGTAATGCCTTGGCCTCTATGTTGCAAAGATGAGAGCAAGACATTGCTTCTCCATAGTGGAATAACGAGTTTCATAATCAACAAGGACATTCCTAATGCAATAAATCACCCTTTCTCTACCTGAATCATCATGTTGTGAAAGAAAAGCTAATAAAGCATATCATTATGTGGTGATGTAAATTAAAAGACATCTATCTTGCATAACCAAAAAATTAGAACAAGAGGATTGGTTAGATAACTTTTGACCAACTTCAAAGCCTTCTAGAACTCATCATCCCATATGAAAGGAACATATTTCTTTGAACAAAAAGCATGTCACAAGAAATGTATGGTTGGCCAACTAAGATATGAATCTATGAATGTCCTAAATATTCCCTTGTAAACTATGCAACTAAGAGATATTTCTAGGTGGAGGCATGTTAAAAATTACATTGATCTTATTATTATCAACCTCGATTCCATAATGAGAAATTATAAATCCTATAATTTTTCTTGTGTCTACCCCGAAAACACACGTAATAGGATTCAACCGCATATTATAGAGTTGGATCCTTTCAAAGATGAAATGAAGGTTTCCTACATGATCTTGATGGATTATAGATTTCACCAAGATGTCATCAATGTAGTCTTCCAAAAAAAATTGAATGAAATTGTAAAATATTAAGGTCATTTCCCATTGGTAAGTGACACCTGCATTCTTTAACCAAAACGGTATGAACACATAGTAGAAGGTACCCCAAGGGGTAGTGAACAAGGTATTATAGTGATTTTCTAGGTTAATATAGATCTATTTATAGCTTGGGAAGCCATACATGAAGGGAAAAAATGCATGGCCTATAGTCAAGTCTACAATAATATAGATATTAGGTAACAAAAAACCATCCTTAAGATAAGCCTTATTAAGATCACAAGATTAAATGCACACACGAATACTACCATCAATTTTTCTAACAAAAACAATATTCGAGATCCAATTCAAATAGTCTATAAGGTGTATAAAGACCATTTTTAGTAACATATTTATCTTAGTATTAACCAAAAATGCAACCATGGAATTCATCTTTTGGATCCTTTGATTTGAACATCATCTTAGCATTAAGACATAGGATGACACTGTGGACTCATCAATACCAAGCATGTAATTGTTTGACCAAATGATGATAATGTAATAGATCAAAATGTTGTTAGGATTCCTCTAGAGAAAGGAATTTCCCAAACTTAATTACCTTTAAAAAGGACTTGGGATCCATGGAGAATTCAATAGGATGCAATATAGGAACCTCATCATTGAGATTAGATAGAGGAACCTCCTAATCCATGTTTAGGATAAATTCTCTAAAGTATGCTTGTTTGTGAAAGAAATATGGGAATCATCACTTATGGTGAAAAGAAGGAAGATGAGAATAGATGCCCAATAATTCTTCTAGAGATTCTTATGAGTAGAAGGTATCTAGGGGAACTTCATTAGGTCCCACTCTATCCTTAATCAGTTTGGGATGGACTAAACTAAGAGGTTCAAGAGAAATCACATTAACACTCCACCATGGTTTTTGCATGTATTTTTAAATGAATAACCTAACCCCAAGTTTTGCTTTTAGGGTTTAGCTTGGATAGTAACTTGAATTCCTTGTTTAATATGCAGAAGATCTTTTTGCAAATAGCCATACTTAGAAATGATCTTGTATCCAAGGTTGTAGCATGTTTATAAAGCTTTAGAAGAAGAAAGTTCTAATAGAGAGATCCATTCCAATAATGGACATAAAATTTATCTATCAGATCATAACCAATATTCTCCTCAATATTATAAAAATTGGCTTCCTTAGTAGAAGCATGACTATCCTCCTCAATAGGGGAACAACTAGGTTCCTAGATAGGATTGCAGTTGTCCTTCTCAAGGGGATGATGATCAACTTTCTTAGCAGAGGTTTTCAAAGTTATTAAAAGGTTCAAATGGATGGATTTCACTTTATATTGTCTAATAAAGAATTCGAAGAACTCCAAAGATCCCCAATTATCACAAGGACATGCATTTGATTTAAAAGAAGAGATAGATGGGGAAGACTTAGGAATTTTCACTTTCGGTTGTTCCTCTTTAGGGATATTCATTTTCAGGGTAGTATTTATAGATGACACACTGGAATAACATGTAAAAACATTAAAGGCTAGTAATGGAATGCAATTCTTAAGAGCGAAAAAAACCAAGGCTTGATCAAAAGATACCAATTCATAAAGGTAGACACCTTCAGGGTCAACCTTGATCCTAACTACTTAATTGTAGACATGCAAAATTAACATCATATTTAATAATATGCTCCTAAATTAAATAAATCATTTTGATTTGATTATCCCCTAAAGTTTCTTCATGTAATTAAATCAAATGTATTTAATTAAATAGACCAATATCCATTATTTCCTCTCATTTTGATTTATTATAATCTAAAATTCTAAGTAAAAATGTCACAATAACCTAATTCTCTCTTAAGTTAACTAAATCATGATTAATGATAAACTTAATTCATGTCCCATCCTCTAGCTTTTCCCACTTGCACAATAAATAATTTATTTTGATTTATTAAAAAGCTCTATTTTCCTCACAAAGCATATTCCCAAGGAATATGCCCTAATTAACTCCCTTTGTTTGACTTTTTTCTCCAAACAAATTTCCCCCTAGATCTCTCAACCATATGCATTTTATGACATTTTTCAAATTTCAAACTCACCTAATTGAATTTATCTTGCACAAAGACCGAAATGTGCTCAAGCTTTCTCCTCTCACATTTTTAAAAGTGGCATGAATCTATTGGTTAAGGATTAGTCCCACATTCTTCAACTTTTCATCTTTTCTCTTCAATTTCACCTATAAATTCAAGGGGTTTTCTCCTTCATTGACATCTACCATTTGAGCATTTTCATTATAGGAAACTTGAGTTAATCTTTTCTCTTTGTTTATCATCATTTGGGCTTATCTAGGATTGGGAAAGGGCTACTTTCCACACAACAAAGTGGCACCAATCCAATATGGGATAGGTATGCTTCATGTTTTTCTTCATATTCTTTAGTTATCTTATTATTGTTTGCATTTTGAAGCATGATGTATTATCTCATATGGATGTTGAGTATTTTCTTTATTTTGAAATACTAATCATGCTAATGATGTGTGTCACATAATGGAGCTATAAGGAGGGCTTGTGCTCTATGTGTCTTAATTAGTTGTATTTCTTCTCGCATTCATTTTGTTGCTTCATCACATTGTTGATTTTGCTTCAAACGTTGTGCTTGGTTATATTTCCCCTTTCTTAAACTCAGATATCTACGTATCAAGTGTCTTCAACTTTTGAATATAAATTTCTTGCTTCTTCTCTGTATGTTCATCAAATATATTTGGAATACTCTAGTAGGTTCGAATTTCAATTGTTCCTTGGCATTTAGTGGAATATTTGTTCTATAAACTATGATTTTATGTTCAATATATTTCTAAGGGTCGTTTGATAATATTTTGAGTGAACTCTTATTAAACATTAGGATTTATTTGAGGCACGGATTGAGAATATGAGCAATCTTCTTGTGTGACCCATAGGTTTTTTCAGATGATTTTTTATTTGCTTGTGCTTTTGATTGGTAATCTGGGCAATCTTCTTTAATGGCTTCTGGTTTTTGTGGATGATTATGAATTGATGGAAAATTGAGAAATACAAATCCCTTTGTGGGATGTCAAGATTTTGTTTCTTAGACTAAGCGTGAAGGTAGTTACACTTTTTGGCTGTGAGGGTTTTCTTGCCTAGATTGAACAGGCTAGCAATACTCTTCTTTGATTGCATTTGTATAGTCATGTTTTCTATCCTATAATAAACCCTCCAACTCATTGAAGATAGCTTTATAGAGGTTACACATAGGAAGCTTAGGGGCATCAAAGTCACTGAAGCCATCATCAATCCCAAACAAAAAGCTATCCATGTTCCTCTAAAAACACCATGTGAACTCTATCCTCACTAGCCTCACCTTGCACCCATTGCAGATTTTTACCATTGCTAATATCGTCAGAATGTAGATTTTTACAATTGCTAATATTGTCAAAAGGAAAGCCCAAAAACATAACTGACTCATACCTAACCCATAGACCTGACCCATGCCCATTAAATTGTAGGCCACATATTAATTTACAGGATGCACCCTTATTGTTGAAAGGATTGCTACTTTTTTAGAGACCTATGGTATTATCAATAGAAAGGGACAAGAGGGGTATTATAAATAGAAAGGGCTTTACCTTGAGCCTGAGTGCTATGGTGGATGTTAGGAGGAGTTTCATCAATAGTGAAAATAGGCTAGGGTCCCCTAGGGGAATAGTGGGGTCCAAGATAGTTAAAGTATTCTTGCACACAATGGTAGGGGACAGAAGCAAGGCCTCATGGTACTTACATAAATGCAAGATTAGGCCCTGATGTAGGGGAAGCTTTTTACTTTTGGCTTGGGCATTCCTGATGGATTCCTTAAGTGAAGACATAACCAGAAGGGAAAATTCATCTTAATAATTGAGCATGGGGAAAAGGTGGAAATGGAAGTAGTGAAAATTCCCTTCCAGAGTGATGTACCTCATGAGAATCTCAGCAATGGCACTCTAAACACTAGACAGGTTCACGTGATTCAAACCATTATGAAATTTGTTAACCCTTTCACCATCTTTCAAGAACCATTCCATGTCCTCCTAGTAATTTCTCTTGGACTTGCGTGAAAGACAAATCCCCTCCAAAGAAAGCCGTGTAACATGCATAGTAAGCTTAAGAGTCACCGTAAAAGAATCACTACCTTAAATCATAGCCCCCTATTCAATGAATTGGTGAACTCCATGGATAATTTGGGGTTAACACACTACATCCCTTCCATGTACAAGGCCATCTTTCCCCTTTCTAAAATCACCCAAACCTCTTTGTCCTTCTTCCAACCATCACAAGTAGTAGGTTCCTCTTAGACTAAATCACCACCCATTGTGCCACTCTCAAAAAAAAAAGTGCAGAAAAACTAAAAGAGGAGATGGATTTTCAAAAACCAAATAGGAAGTAAGTAACAATGACCCATCAAAGTGTGATTAAAAAACTTAATTTTTCGTAAATGATAAGTAAAGAAACTATCAAAATGAGCTGACATCAAACCCAATCTGATCTCAAATTGGCCATCCTTTGACATCATTACGAGTTAAATCAAGAACCTGACTAGACATATGGTGGATCTTATCCCATTTTACCAAATTAAGAGTAAAGTCTCTAAGATTTGCTAAGGCATCAATGATTTTGTTGTTGCTCCTGAACACGTGATACACTCTCCAATAACCAAGGGAATTCATTAGATTGTGAGTCAAGGACACAAGTAACTGAGGTGTTCAACAGGGAGAAGGAAGCCCAATTAGCATATGAACCATATTCCTTGAATCCCCTAAATAATTAAGTTAGAAAAACCAACTTGCATGGAAATTTTGATGTCATGGAAAGCCACTGCCACCTTAGTAAAACTAGAGGACTAGGTTCCCAAGTTAACCACAAATGCCATCACAAATCTATCGCTATATGGAGGTTTCACATCCTTATTAGTTACTCACCACAATTTTCATTGATAATACATTCTAACACACAATTATCATTATTAATTATTGACCCCATTTCCCATTGATAACATACCATAACACATGACATTCATTATCAATTAGTAACCCCATTTCCTATTGATAGAAAATCACAAAACATGACATTATTTATAATGACTAACAATTATTCTTCTCTTTTAGTCAATAATTTTTCTACATAAATTTTGTTTAGTATGTTCACCATATAAATTAAATAGTTATTTTTTCATATTTTTATTCTACCTTTTCCCCAATGAAAGTGATGAGACTCATAAAAAATATTTTTTAACATTACATGACCGATAGTCACACCATAATATTTGAAAAAAAACTATAAATCCTTTAAGGATTCTTGAATCTTTTAAGGATATTTAGTTTCTTTATTCTTAAATACTTTAATGATGGTTTTTTACATTATTTTAAATTACTTAATAATTTTTTTTGTATATTTAAGTACCATTAATTTAGATATTATATATGGAGGTGTATTAAATTACCTTTTTATGAATAAGTGAGCATTATCATTTTTTATGAATAAGTGAGCATTATCATTTATAAAGAGATGATATTGGATATATTCACAAAAAATATGGGTGTATATAAAATCACTCTAGTAGTAATAACATGGATTCATCCTAAATCAAAATAATAATACAAATAATGGAAAAGTAGTAAGAGAATTAGTAGAAGGGGAAGGTAGAGGTTCTCAATCCTTTGGTTTAACCCATACATTAATGGGGTCCAAAATGTTCATATGAGGTTCCAACCCTTCATAATATTTATCTATATCTTGGTCATCACAAGCTAAAGAAATAACTAATGCTAGCTAAGGAAACTTATTTGAATTATGCTAATTGGAAGGACCATAAGAAGGCCACCAAAGATCTCCATTAGAAGACCACCTATGAATGAAACTAGAAAGCCACATAGTATTAGCACCCTAAGATGGTGGATAGCTTAAGCACCACCAAAAAAATTACAAGTAAATTCTATGACCATGATCTCTTTGACCAACCGAGGGATAAACTTGGGGCTGATAAACTTGATACCTACAAATCAAGAGGATCTTTTCTCTTTGATACCCATGAGGATGTAGGAAACCTTGAGAAGAGAAGGATATGGATGAGCTCTAGCCATATTACAAGGTGCATTTCCCCAATGGTTAATAAATTATTGATGGTGAGACACCTCCAAGGAATCCTTAATTTATTGCACTCAAATGTATAATAATACATTAAAACACATAATGCTTTAGCAACAAGTGAAAAATTATGTTTGATTATAGTAATGGGAAAAAAATGCAATTTTTAAATCTTTCTTTGAATGTTGAAAAGAAGATGTCCACTCTAAAGTATTGTCATAATTGATTGAATTTATCACAGATGTGAGGCCAATCTTCCAAAATAACCATAAGATAGGAAAAAATATCTAGCCAAAAAGGTAAAAAAATATCATGAAACTAATTTCAAAGCTTCTACGTGATAAGGGGAAATCCTAGAAAACATGCTTAAAACACTCGAAATATCCACATAATGGAGAAGGAAGGTCTTAGATTCTTATGTTAGCTAAGCATGACACCATCAGTAAGCCTTGGAGAAGAATACACCATTTAAAATGAGGAAATTCAAGCTATAAAATAGCAGACCAAGTGGTGAGAAATTTGTGTTTCTAAATTGACACCCAAAACTATAAATTCGATCTCTAGTTTAAAATAGCCACCATGGGTAAATGTGGATAAATCCAATGGTATCTAAGATGGGGTTTATAATTATGGAAGGTAGTGTTTGGTCCATACTTCTAATATTTACTCCATTGTCTATAAGACTAAGTACCAATTTTATGAATCATATCAACTTGAATATCCTATATAGTAGTTTCAAAGTTCAAATTTTTCCTAATTAGAAAGGTAAATTGTAGCCTTAGGCCTATTCCATGACACGAGACTCGTAGAATTTATAAAGAATAAATTTCATGGGAATTGGATACCAATTTTATGAAACCACAAGACCCTAACCAATGAAAAGCAAACCAAGGGATGAATCTAATCTTGTAGAAGAGGAAACCACCATTTTTTTATTGGTTAAGATAAATATCATTCCAAAACTCAAAACTATTGTAAATAATCTAAGACTTAATGACCTCCTAATCTTACCATATACTTTTAGCCAAAAAAAATCCCTCAACATGAATCACTTTATTCATGGTGAATTAAGTGCCCCCAAGGCCAATCAATTGGATATCAAAAGAAATGTAATATCAAAGAATAAATTTGTAGGCTTTAATTTTAGTGAGCACATGAGCTATCAATTTGACATAAATATTCAACCTTATTACTGGGTGGATAACACCCTGAACCCTTCAAAATCACAATGGAGACAAAAATATGCCAAGAAACCCAATGAAAACCCTTATTATTGTCAATGAAATCCTAAAGAAAGTCTCAGAGAAGATTCTTCAATTTCATGTAAGAGTTTTCCAAGGATACCAACACAAGGAATAATAATGAGTGGTCACAAGTATTTTTGAGAAAAAAAATAAGTTTCCACTCTAGGAAAAGGGTATTTCTTATCCAATAAGCAATCTTCTCTTAAATTCTATAAAGGATTACATCCCATAAGGTCCTCTAAGAAGCTTGGAAAGAAAAAGGAATGCCTAGAAATTCGAGGATTTCACCATGACCAACCCACTTCTAGAAAAAAATATTGAAGCCATGTAGGCATACAATGGATTGATTATATGTGTCACCAATTCTTGTTCCATTCAATGTTTGCAACAAAGTCCTAAAAAAACATGTCTAAAAATTTGAGGGTATTCTTGATATTTTTCTCCTCTTTAATGAGAATGATAAAGTAGTCATGCCAACAAAGTGACCATTAGCAATTACGGTAGATGAATCATGTAAAAAATAATACCTCGGATAACACTTAGGAAATGAAATGGGCTAAAAATTATCTAAATATTTGAATAGTTAGCACATAGAGTGAGAGGGCTAGAAAGCAAGCCTAACAAATGGAGCAAAATAACTCAAAAGTGTTCCAAGGACTATAACCATTAATGGTAATACTAAAAGAAGCATTATAAAAGATCATGCTAGTATATTGAATAATTTAAGGTCCAAATCATATATCTTTAAGCATGGATAAAATAAAAGACCATTCAATACGATCATAAGATATAGCCAAATCAATGTTAAAATAGTACTTTTTGATGGGAATGTCAAGCCCACTCCATACCTTCCCAAACCATGATAATATTAATCATAATATATTTGAATTTGATAAATTCCATTTCCTCAAGATGAATAATTTGAGGGATAATATGGTGTACCTTCAAATCCAAAGATTTGACAATGATATTATAGGATACATTAAGAAAGGTGATAGGCCTCCAATTGTAGATGTCTTTAGAATCACCATCTGTAGGAAAGACTTTGATATTTCATTTATTTATGAGAATCATTAAATATTTGAAATAAAAATATTCTAGATAGACTTTATGTAGGTCCTCTCCAACACAATCCTAGAGGGCCTTAAAAAGTTTACAAAGAAACCCTTTAGACCCAAGGGACTTATATCAACTATTATGTGCACATCATCCTTAAAACCAACAATGGAGAGAATTTTGATCATAAAATTATTTTTTGAGTAAGAGAGTTGATAAGGAAAATCTTGAAGGAATTCTTTAAGGTCTCTCTCTGGTTCAAGATAATTCTCCTATGCAATGAAGACTTGCTCATAGTGCTTGATAAAATCCCAAATAATGTCCGACAACTATTTAAGTATATTTTGACCATCCTTGATTTTTTTGATGCCATGAGAGATATGATGAGCTCTAATAACATGGAAAAACCCATTGGAATCTCTATCACAATCCTTAATCCAATGGATTCTAGCTTTAATTTGGGCACCTCTAACAAAATGGTTGTTTATTATCTACTTTTGTTGCCATTGATTTACAACTTGAATTTGCAAAGCAAAGGAGAATGGGTTGAATTTAAGTTCCTTTATGGCCTTGTGAGGATTTGAAGTGGTATCCATGTATGCACACCTCTTGAATATGTCAAAATGGTGCCCATAGATGTGTATAAGAGACAGGTGCACTAAATGGCTTTGTTTCACCATGAGATCTAGCTAGTTGGTTATGTAATGCCCCGCCAAGTAACCTTAAAGGAAGTTGCAATTAACATCTTAAGCGGACCAATTTTTTTTTTAAAGTGCATTTAACATATACATTCACTTAATAATTAACAACAACCTCTAAGGCTACAAGGTTAGGATTACTTAAACCCACACATACATATTACATATAACCATAGCCTTATGAAATTTATGATATAAACATCATACATCATAAGAATACCACATAACATAATAAGATAATCAACCAATATACAATCTCATAAACATTATCTTAATCCAATAGATACATCACTCATTCCCAGAATGAGGCAATAGTACATAAGATTACAATTACATAACTGCACCTCATAATCATAAGAGGGATAAAATAACTTATACAAGCTGAAATATTACAATGCAAGAAATTACAACAAGAATCGCGAGCTGTCCATCTGGATGTCTCGCCACCAAGTACTGAAGATAGATGGGGACCCAACAGTTTTGGTGCATGTTCCACCCTACCAATGTGGTACCTGAAGGCCCACCCCCCATGCTAGGAGATAGTAACAAAGTAACATAGACAAAGATTCTACTACCTCTAACCAAAGGCAGACTCAAACTGACTCATACTATTATAACCAACCAAATGAATTAACAAGTACAACTCATTCACCATACAAGTACAAATCAAATACAATGCACGTACAAATCTAGTACAATACAAGTACAAATCAAATACCATACATGTACACATCAAGTACAATGCAAGTACAACTCCAACATCACTGACATAGGTCACATTGCTTCCAGACATAAAATAGATCAAGTATGCTCACAAAACCATACATATTAAATAGTTAACAACAGTTGTCATAGATAGAGTGTCATCGCAAGGTTTGTCATGAGATCTCCTCTGGGCATTCTTCATAGGCTCCGGCACAAGTAATCCTGGTGGCCTCAACCGAATCCCGGCACTCATACTCACTCATGCGGAATCAACTACCTCTCGCAAGAGCAAGATAGTTGATCTTGCCATTCCAGGCCTTCTCACTCATCCCAAGTCTAAACAAGCCCTTGCATCTATGAGTGAGGATTAAATTATCTTGATTAGTGAGAAGTTAGTCCTAATATTCCAAGTACATTATTTTAATTATCACTTGTTTAAATCACTCCTAAAGGTTATCCAGTTTACCTCTTTGGGCTCTGGCACCTAACAGAATCCACTCTTCTATTCAACAACACACATCCAAACAATCCACCAAGGGAACCACAAGTGCATACCAACTAGGCACCATAATCCACTTCAACACAACGAGGATACAAATAATAGAAACTCACCCCAAACATCTTGGAGGAAACAATCACATAGTCCACTCCTTTCACAGGAGGTACAAAATATCTCACTCCAAACATCTTGGAGGCAACAACACATAGTCCACTCCTTTCACAGGAGGAAACAAGATGAAACCACATAACAAGGTCACTCCATACAAGGAGACACGAATCCCATAATCCGCTCCTAAACCAAGGAGGTGCAAACATCCCCGTTTGTGAAAACTAGGTAAAACTGAAAGGACGCCATGCACTACCCAAGGGAAAAACAACTCGATGACATAAAGATTCAATAACCCTTATCCTCTAAGTTCTTCTGGAAGACTTATAATTTACGACTAACACTAAATCCCAAAACCAATAATGCAACTTGACGACATAGCAACGAAAGCATTCAAGCCATCAATTAAATCTAATATTTGGATTTCCTAAATCCATACTCATTCAATAGGTAGTGTTGACAAAGTCAAAAACATGATAAGTAGATGATCTAAAATAATCATAACCACTATTACCCTTTTCATTATTGAAAATCTAAAACAATTAAACTTACTTCCCTTTACTGAATACAAAGAATTAAATCCTTTAAGATAATCATGAGAAAGATACTACTTTTGGATATACTAAATCCATACCTCTTTCATAATCCAATCACAATGATTCAATTAATCTAAATAGAAATTAATAAATAACATAATTGATTGTCTCATCAATAACACTTCTTAATTTATTTTTGAATCGACACAAATCCATGCAAGTAACTCTTTCCATTTCTTAACCAAATCTTACATCTCATTCAATTTTCTATTTAAAACATTCAATAACTTTAATATAATAACATATTGTTTCTCTATCCATTTTCCATATACACTAATCAATCCATTTTCAAATCTCTATTCAATAATACATTGCATACATGTTATAAAAAATGAATACGATAATGAATTTACCGTTAACATATTTTACATGCTCCATATTATATATACACCAAACATATATATTAATAAACTCAATTATATAGATTCTTTAATATTCCAATCCCAACGATTAATTTGTTCTATGGAAATAAAACATAATAACTATTTGTCTTTTTCAATAGAGATAGTTTCTAAATTTTACTTCTAATGCAAACTAACACTATTGCAAACAATCTTTTCAATTTTCTATCTGGAATCTATGTCTCATCAACCATCCATTTAAAAACATGAAATTTCATCAATGTATAAAAATATCTTTTTCGCTTGTCTATTTGGCCACGCATTCATATTGTTTCTAATTAAATCTCATAATTAAAACAAACATTTAAATATAAATATTTGTATAATTCTTCAATATATTTAAATATCCTTTTCCTTATCAATTTTGACCATACATTCAAAACTTATCATTTAAATTCTTCATGCAAAGCTAAATTACACGCACTCAAATAAAACAAGGTAAATACTGATTGAAAATACTCATGGATATATATATACATTTCAATATATTTTCTTCAATCATATTAACAAAATAAATATATTTTTTTAAATCAATTAATTACTTCTATTAAAAAATATCTTTCTCTATACATTTTCTACACATACTAATCATTTCTTTTAAAACACTAATAATACCCAATTTGCAAACAACAGAATAAAATAAGA
This sequence comes from Sequoiadendron giganteum, assembly GCA_007115665.2. Taxonomy (NCBI): domain Eukaryota; kingdom Viridiplantae; phylum Streptophyta; class Pinopsida; order Cupressales; family Cupressaceae; genus Sequoiadendron; species Sequoiadendron giganteum. Next base: position 665,471,098 of record CM021102.1, read on the forward strand.
TAAAATATTATTTATTCTCTCAAATGGATATATACCTTCACTACATATCTACTAAATATAAATTAATATATTTAAATATATTTAATCATTAACATATCTTCTATCCTTTGCAGAATATCAAATTGATTAATTCAAAATAAAATATCCTTTATCATCAATATTTCAAAATATAAATATATTTTTCCAATTAAATCAAATTAATAATTGGACCTTTTACATATGGATTTAAATTCCACAATTCAATTTTAAATTATGCATTCTTTAAATCAAATATTTAACTCCTTCAATTAAACTTTAACATGCCATTTTAAAATAACAATAATTTTCCCATATGTTTATAATTTTAAATCCACCAATCTAATATACAAATTTTATTTAAAATAATATAAATAAATATAATACTTTAGTATTATAAATTATAATATAAAATATTATTGAATAATATTTTAATATTATAATAACAATACATAAAATATTAATATTTATAAATATCAATTTATTATTATTTTATTTTCAGAACAGCCATGGGAAAATAATTTAACAGCAGTCTCATGTTTCAAGCATAAGTCAAAAACTATGATCTGGGTATTTTCTATTTTTGGAAAGGGATTAGAAAATTGCAAAATGAAAAAACTCTTTAAATTTCTTGAAAACCCAGTTTGTGAAAGTAAAGTTATAGGTGACGCAATCAGACCATTTTACCATGAAAATATAACTATACTGCAGATTTTAAAATCCGATTTTTAATAATAATAGAGGGTTTCATTTTCTAAAAACATTCTAAATGCCTTATTTAATCTCTATGTTTAATTTCAATAACAATAAAATCAATTTCTCTAAATAATTTAAATTCAACTAAGGTTTTCACAATTTTCACTCAAGAATTTTCACAAGCAAAGGCTGTAAATTTGTTTAATTCTTTTCTTCTAACATCAAATTTATTTTCTAAAATAGATTTAACAAATAAATCTTTAATCACTACTATTTAAAAAAAAACAATCAAGAACAATAAAATACAAAGAGGAAAACCTCGTACAAGAAGCTACAGGAAGAGATGAATTTTTGATGCAAGCCTCCTCCAAAGATTTCCTGAATTTTCTTCAATCCTCCAATGAATCCAATCCAAAATCCAACAAATGCAAACAATCTTTCCTTCAATCAATTCTACAATCAAACTTTCTTCAAACCCTTGTGCAAATTTTCCAAAATTTCTTTCCTGCTGTAAAAATGTATTTTTCTAAAAACTTTCTTCCCCTAAAATTAAAACATATATTCTTATAAATCAAAAATACCTAATTCAACCCTAATTCACATTACATGCAAATTAGATATTTCAATTTCAATTTCAATTTCAATATTTACAACCCTAATTCACATTACATGCAAATTAGATATTTCAATTTCAATTTCAATTTTCAATTTCAATTTCACTTTCAATTTCAATTTTAATTTCAATTTCAATTTCACTTTTCAAAACCCACTTTCAATTTAAAATGAAATTTCAAATAATAAATTAATTTCCAAAGTTGCAACCAATTTCCCAAATAAACATTTAATTACAATTTCTAATTTAATTCTCACACGTTGGAATTAAATTCCAAAATTAATTCTAATTCTTTTATTTCCTTTCATTCTCTTGAATCACGTTTAATTAATTAATTTAATTATTTAATAACTAAATTCAACCCCTTGGATTAAATTTAATTAATTAAATAAACTAAATATAATTAATTAATTTAAATATAAACTTTTATCCACATTGCATTATTTAAATTAAATAACCATCAACATGATTTAAATGCAAATATTCTAAATATCTATTTCCAAATCAAGAATGCTTCATAAATAAATAACATTAAAACAAGACAGACAATAACTCGACACACACAACTGATGACACACTAAGGCTAGGGTATAGACTTGACACATGTTACCTAGCTACTATCTCCCGTTCAACTTAACCATTGGATCGACACGCTCAAACCTGTGAAACCAGTTGGAGTCGATGTCATGTACCTGCAATCCTGCAACCAAGTAAAGAACATCGTACAATATATCCAGCATATAATACACACCGTGAAGAAGAAATTACGGATTCGTAGGGCGCTCGCAAGCGAGTGATGTGAAACCATCCTCTTCACCAATACACTCATCGAAATTGACACTTCCATCATAATCTAGTAATCTCATAATAACATCTCATGTTAACTCTACAACAACATTAATCTATAATACATGTGAAACAATAATCAGATAACTACATCCCACAATAATAGTTGTCGCTCAATAGTAGCAATCAAAACATTATAACAAAATGTATCCAGTATCAAAGTAATTGCAACCAAACATAGCATAAAGCAACTTGAACAAGAAGCAAAACGGAGGGGTATTACAGGTTAACTAGGGTGACTTCTATATTACATACCTTTCTAATGTGAGACAATGTGGTTTGATGATTCAATATGGAATTATTTAGTAGAAAGTAGGAATTAAAATACTAAGGTGGGATCACTTTCCATTCAATCTTGAACATGATGGGAAAGTGATTTGACAAGTTTGCAAATGATAAGGGTTCAATCAGAAGAGAAAAGAAACTAGAAAAAAGAAATAAATTATGTAAATAATACATAGGATTCAGGAATTTAAAGACTCTATTAGAGCCAACCCAAAAATTGAACCACATATTAGAATAGTGTTATACATGTGCTATAAATCTAAATTAGTGTTGTAAAGGTACAATTTATACACATGTAATACCAAACCTCTCTCTCGTCGGCTATCCAACAAAAAATCAACATCCCATCTTCATCATATGTCATCTCAATAATATTAAAGTCCCAACATAAAACCCAAGTGTAAAGTGGCATTGAATAAAAAATCCATCGACAAAGAAGAGATCTCTCAACAACATCATTAGAAGCATAAACATTTATGATCATAAGAGAATTATTGTCAACATTGAAGAGAAGCAAAAAAAAATTGTATGTGGGTTTAGAGCCATGATTAATGATAAGTGAGAAAAACCTAGGAGAGAGAAATTTGGAAACCAATCCATGAATTACATCATGGGAGGCGTAAAACATGCTATTACTAAGATAGATAACACAATTTTTCACACAAATAATGAAACCAAATATCTTCATTTATTGGAAGTAGTGAATGTCTACACCAAAATATTTTTTCTTAGTATCTCATACAAAATAATTTATGTGGAGGTTAGTGAGACCTCAAACAATCCAGGAAAAAAATCATGGCTTAGATTGAACCATATCATCACTATTCAACTCCTAGATCATGGACAAATAATTTTGCAAAACATCTAGGGAGAAGGACCCCAATTAAATTTTGGGTGATGAACTCTTTTATTTTTTGAAACACATTCGCTTTCATCCAAGAAGCCAAGAGGTTCATGAGACTATCAGAAAGGTTTTGGTTAAAATGGAGAGTAAGTAGGCACCTCTAGTAGCAAACAAAGAATTGATGTGGGATAATGCATTCGAGAAAATATTGACCTATAAGGAGCAACATAATAATTCATAGAAGAATATGATCTTACTTGGGATCAATTAAAGTGTAGTAATGGAAAAAGTATCCATTTTCATTACTTAATTTGGGAATAATTTTCATTGAATTAACCTAATTTTTTCCTAGTTCTAATGATGTAATGTGTTGTACACATTCACATTGATCTTGGGCGCCTTTCTAATAAAATATACCTAAATTATATCCTATTTATGGTGTTGTAAAGTTTTGTAACACACTTTCACACTTATCTAGGGCCTCATTAATTAATTATGGTTAATTAGAGTTAATTATCCCCTTTAATTCAAATTTAAGCCTTATTTGTAACACCTTTTGAGGATCCATGTTGACAACGAGTGCTCAAATTGCATAACATTTAAATTTGAAAAATCAAGCTCCTAGAAATTGGTGCTACGACCCATTCACCCTAGGTGGTGAATGGGTTCTCCCTCTATGGGACCCTCATTTCTTTGCACATTTGACATGGGTTTTTGATGTTATTTTACCCCCCGAAGGCAAGGTCCTAGAAACTTTTGTCAGGACCCATTCGCCCTACATGGTGAATGGGTCCTCCCTTGATTAGGACCCCCTTTTTGAATTTAATTATAGTGGGATTTTAGTAATATTTATTTCTAGATCTAGTGTCGGTTTGAATTGTTTGAAATTTGCTCTGTTAGTCTCTAGATTTAATATAAATATAGGGTTAATTCAAATTGTTTCTCCTAGAAATTTTACAAGAGGCCTAAGCATTCAAGGTTTCAAACATTAGAGAAATACAATAGCATTTCAAACACATTTCAAGGTAGACTATCAAGAGTTTATTGTAGCAATTCAAGACAATTTCTTCATGTCTAAGACATAGTGCATTCATGAATGTTGTTATGCTAAGATAGTTGATGTAGCATTGAATATCTACTTGCAAGCATTGTTTCACATATTATTCAAGGATTGAGATCTACATTTTTCATGGCCACTACATGTTAGTTTGTAGATTTACAGTCCAAGACAACATCCGAGGTATCATCAAATACATCTTTCAAGTTGCATGCTTCAATTTCGTTATTTCATCATTTGGTTTAATTACCTAGATGGGGTTTGACTTAGGAAAACCCCTATTCACTAATAATCAACAAGTTTTTTCTCCTCTTGACTATGTGTTTATAGATTTATAGATTAAAGATCAAGTGGAGAAGAAGTTTAGAACAAGATTCTCAAAGTTGGCAAGCTTCAAGATTGACCTTTAAAGTGCAAGAACAAAGAAAGGAAGCTACAAAATTTATTATAGGTTTTCAAGAGCTAACAATCGAGGATATGAGAGTGAAAAAATCAAGGAAAATAACCTAGATCTTAGTTTCAAAAACCATAACAGGGACCCATTCACCACTAAAGGCGAATGAGTCCTTTGTGCCCTAAAAATTAGATTCTTGCAACAATGTACACATCATTTTGAGCTCTAAAAACTCCTCTCATAGTTGGTAGAACAATTAGGGTTAGCTTTGTATTGTTATTAGCATCTTATAAAACACAAAATTACATAATATTAGGGTGAAAATAATAGTGGTTTATCATCTTGATCAATTTATTTTGGTAAACCCTATTTTCCCCTAATCATTAATGGTGAACCTGACATATTGAATATTGCAATTTTTTTATTTTTCATTATTTCATTATTTCATTGTATCCTAGGTTAGATCTTGCATTCACTTTCATTTCATTTGCATTGAATTAGATCTCATTTAAGGTTTCTTTCTTCAAACTTGCATCTCATTTAGGGTCTAGATTTGCATTATTTTGCATCTCTCTAAATCTGAAAAATACAAAAAAAAATTAGTCATTGTATATATCATTTAGATCTTATAAAATTTCATTTGAAAACCAAAACAAAATTTCATTTCAACCTAGGTCTTTGCATACATTATTTCATTGCATTTTCACATTATATTTCTAGAAAATATGAGATTCAAACTTACTACTTCAAACCTAGAATTGAAAGACATTATTGAAAGCTTGAAAATCATCCAAAATAGTTTCAAAACACTAGTCAAAGACCCAATCATCTTTAGTTGTCAATGATTCCTTGACTAGGTCAAACGTGAACCTTCTGGCATTTGAAAAAACATTAAAAATTACTTAGAAATCAAAAAAATCATCTCAAATGTACCTACCTACCTAGGACCCATTCAACCTTACTGATGAATGAGTCCCTATTAGATCCTGATTTAAATTTTCTAGAAATTAAAATCTCAATTTTAAGCTTCTATTTGCTACTATTACTTTCCTGTTTTAGTTTACTAATTTTCTATTTCATCAAATTCATTGCACATATCTTAAATTGCTTCATTTTAGTGCATTATCAAGAATCAAAATTTTCATTCAAACATTTCATTTCTAGTTTATTTCATTGTGTAATCAGTACATTGCATTGCTTAGAATCTAAAAATTGCATTTCATTCTAGGCTATTATATTGACCCTTTTCTATTCTAGCATTTGCACATTGGGGTTGTAAATCTTGTATGAGCTTTACAAATTGGTGTCCTATTAGAAATTCTATTGTAAGATGTAGTTTGAGGCTCATGTCATCTTGTGATATCTCACTCACCATTGATCTTGGGTTTCCTAACTCTTTTTTTGATAGTGTTCATAATCAACCCTCCATGGCTCATAGTTCTCATACGTCATTGAACCCATGACTTCACCTCCTACGACGAATGTGCTTAATTTTACCAATACTATCCCTACCATCCCTAGTTCCACCCAAGCTTTGGCATCTACTGAAAGCCAATGTGAAATTCGAATTCCATCCTTCATAATACTAATGTCCATTCCTACATACACTAGTACACAACCCACAAAAACCTTTCAACCTACAAAAACCTTTCAGCCTACAACAACCTTGCAACCTACCACAACTACTCAAACAACCACATAAATCATACCTATTAGCACTATGTACACTTCCATAGGTATTTCCAAAGGAACTACTTCCAGTCTTGTCTATTTGAACGTAATAGCTCCTCAACAATCTACCTTCACCAGCCTAGAATTCACTATCCCTCCACATACATACACCACTCCACCTTATTCCCCTCAACGTGAAAATCAAAATGATCCTCTCATTAGCTCACTTTTGCAAACTATGAAATCCCTCCAACAAAAAGTTGCAACATTACAACAAAATAACAATAATCATCATTTGCAATACATCAAATCCAACCCACTATATTTTGACATATTAAGAGTGCAAATGCCACAAGGTATAGAAGTACCTCAATTCAAGAAATATGGTGGAAAAGGAGATCCTATAAGCCATATTTCTGCTTTCACAACCTTTTGTAGTGATTCCATCTTTGGGGATAAACTTTTGGCTAAGTTATTCCCTTGGTCCTTGAAGGATATCGCTTTAGAGTGGTTCCCTTCTTTTCCGAACAATTCAATTACTTTATTCAACAAATTCATTGATGTCTTTTACAACCAATTTTATATTCACATGGGTCCCAACGTGACCCTTGCTGATTTATTGACATGAAAACAAAAAGAGGATGAGAAAGTGAATAATTTCATAGCAAGGTACCAAACACTTTATTCACAAGTAAAAATTACGATTCCTAATGTCGTCCTTCAATGAATTTTTATTGCCAACTTAAAACATAAACTCCAAAGAAAACTTGAAATTTTGAGATTTCCATCCTTCACACAATTATGTACAACCCTCTATGATTATCAAAATTTGACTTGTGATTGTGATGTGAAAAATCCCCCTATTCATACCAAAAAAAATGAATCTACAACTCAAAATAGCTGTCAAACTTTCATGAAGAAGAATAAGGGACTTTTATAACTAAAATACCCTCAAACAAGTCAAAAAACTAATAATCAAGTGGCTTACATCAAGATGACAACTCCTTTTAGGGAACGGGAGAGAGAGGTCACTCCTTTACCTGACACCCTTCATAATATCATGTTGCAACTTATTGAAAAGAGCATGCTTACGTTAAACTTCTTGTTCAAGAATGTGACCCTTATATACTATTTCGTAGAGGATTTTGAAAAAATGATTATTGTCATTACCATCAACAAAATGGACATGCTATATAATACTGTAACCATGTTAAACATCTTGTGCAAGACCTTATTGACAATAATCAACTTCAAATCAGAGGTGTGAATGATCAAGGTAATAAGTTTGTAGCTCCTCATAATCAAAATTTTGCAAATATTTACAAATCCCATGCCTAAGCATAATATTTCATTTGTCAAAGCTAGCGAAATGAAGAATGAAGTGATAAATGTTGACACGTATGATCAAAACATAAATGAAGAACAACTAATTGAAATAGTAGCATTTATCGAAGCTAGACCTTGTAAGGGATCGACTAAAAATCCTCTTGACATTTCTTTCTCATAAAATCACATACTTAAGTGTGCACTTGATGGTTCTCTTTGCATATCTAGCCAAATCAGTGATAAGCCCACTAATAGGATACTGATTGATTAAGTTTGTGGAGAGAATGTGATCACTAAGGAATTATTATATGTGCATGAGGTATATCAAGAAACATATGACAAATTGAAATTATGGATCAAGATGCATAATGGGTTTCCTTGCCCTATGATAGGTTTGATAGATCTCCCCTTTTTAAAGTTAGACCAAAAAATTAAATGTATCATTTTCTATCATCCCGCAATCAAACAAATTTTGTGTGAAGCTATGCCATCCATGGCTTCTATCCATGGATGTTGTCCCTTTAGTTGTGCATAGATTTATAAAGTTTCCATTTGGTAATGCTATCTTTATTGTGCATCATAGTGGATTTAATCTTGCCTCAACTCGAGGAAAATTTTCATTAGATTTATTTTGGCCTGAGCCTATGGAACCTATCAAACCTTGCGAGGATTTCTTTTTCAAATTATATCAAAAGTTCAAGGAAAATAAAATAGAAAAATTATCCCTTTCAAAACATGCCTCAACCTATAATTGAAACACCTATCCTTGATGAAGCAATGATCGAACCGAAATCCCTTCCAAACATACATGGAAAACCTCCTACCATTTCCTATAAGACACCATGAGATAACACAAACAATCCCATTGTCCCTTCTAAAGTCAAACAAGTTAATAAAGTCAAAGAGAAAGTGGTTGAACAACCTAATATCATTTATTCTATTCCTCCAAAGGAAGAGAAGAAATCTATGATTGAAAAACATGCTCTTACACAAAAACAAATTGATGATATATTGAAATGAAATCGAAGTGCTAGAGAGCATAGGCATAGATGATATGCTATTGCTCGTAAGTTACAAACTCAAGAAGACAACAACAACGTAGAAAATCAAAATCCAAACTTACTTGAAGCAATGCATGGTGACTTTATCTCCCCATGGAAACATAAACAAGAGAATTTTGTGGAAATTTTCATTCAACCTCCTATTGTGATAAATCTAGATGATGACATTGACATTGCAAAGATTGATGAAGAAGTGAATGATGAGTTGAATATATTTTTTTCTTCTATTATGAGCTTAAATAAAAATATCCTAAAAAGAGTGTTGAACCTAGTGATTCCCCTAGTTCAGCACTTGTTCTTGTCCCATTGACTATTTTTCTACCTTCTGTCTATACCAACTGAGATTGGGATGTGAATGAATTACTTTAGGTTGACTCGCATGTGCCTTAAAAGTGTTTTTTTCATTTTCATGTTTATGTATGTGATTGTATGTCTGTAATGTGATCCCCTGTGATGTTTTGTTTGATCTCTCTCTCTTTCTCTCTCTCTTTGTGCATTCCTCTATATGTACCTACATTTTTCACTTATCTTGTGTTTTCCTTTTAGAGATTACCCAAGGGTTTGAGACATTTAGGTCTCTTCCATGTTGAACCAAAATATTTTCCTTTATATTTTTCACTTGTCTTTTGTTTTCCTTTTAGGGATGATGCAAGGCGTCAAGACATTTAGGTCTCTTCCATGTTGACCCAAAAGGATTTTTTTGTTTCAACTCTCTCTATTTCATTCTTCTAGTTCTATGAGTATTTGGGGAATGATGACACTTTCATGCTCTATGACAACATTGTAGCAAGACATACTAACCCCAAATCCATAGATCCCTTATGTATTTTTGGGGGAACCCTTCCTTCATAGTTCATGATGTAGCTTATTTCATAAAAAGATGACTTGGCATAGGGTTTTCCAAGGAAAGCTCTCATGTCAAGGCAAAATAATGACTTTTTTAAAGAAATTTCTCAGAGTGATGGTGTAGCAACCACTTTAAAGTGGGGGCATACATTGATGAAATCTTTTAGCATATTTTATGGCATGATTTTTCTTTTTCTTGTGATATGACCTTTTCTTGGTGGTTTCATTGGGTTTTATATCCTCCAAGAGTATGATATTTATAAGCATACGATCTCCCTTCATGACGTGATGTGAATGAGGATCCCATAAGTGGTGATATGATATCCTTAACTTGACCTATCTTGGAGACATTAGGCACAATTTCCCCTAAGAAGAAGACCATACATGAACAAATAAAAATCCCCTTTAAATTTTTTTACATGACATTACAAAAGCATTACATTGTGGTTCCTTATTGAAGTTGTCGAGAGGATAAATTCAGTACATGGTATGAGAGGCTAATATAATTTTCTCATTAGAAACCTTGTTGGGATAAATCGCCTAGTGGATAGACTGAGGTTCCACTACCCCAGACTAAGAATACATATTTTCGGACAACTAACCTACTAGATAGACCAAGGTTCCACTACCCTAGAGTGAGCAACATATGTTACGAAAAAATATCCCCATTCCACATCACATTGGAATAGTTGTTCTTGATCCTTTTCTTCTTATTTATTTTTCTAGGCCTTTGAAAGGGTATGATTATGCATCTTTTTTATTGCATAATTAAGTGTCTTGAATATCCACTTTAGTGTGAGTTTAACATGGGTTTATCCTCTCACTAAACTGGGGGAAAAATGTAGTAATGAAAAAGTATCATTTTTCCTTACTTAATTTGGGAATAATTGTCATTGAATTAACCTAATTTTTTCCTAGGTCTAATATTGTAATGTGTTGTACACATTCACATTGATCTTCAACCCTTTTTTAATAGAAATATACCTACATTGTACCCTATTTATGGTGTTGTAAAGTTTTTTAATACACTTTCACACTTATCTAGGGTATCATTAATTAATTATGGTTAATTAGAGTTAATTAGCCACTTTAATTCAAATTTAAACCTTTATTATGGCACCTTCCAAGGATCCATCCCAACACCTAGTGCTCAAATTGCATAAAATTTAAATTGGAAAAATAAAGGTCCTAGAAATGGGTGTTAGGACCCATTCACCCTAGGTGGCAAATGGGTCCTCCCTCTATAGGACCCTCCATTCTTTGCATATTTGACATGGTTTTTTGATGTTATTTCACCCTCTGAAGGCAAGGTCCTAGAAACTTGTGCCATGACCCATTCACCCTAGGTGGAAAATGGGTCCTTGCTTAATGAGGACCCCCTTTTCGAATTTGATTCTAGTAGGATTTTAGTAATATTCATTTCTAGATCTAGTAATAGCTTCAATTGTTTGAATTGCAGGGTTAATCTCTAGATTTAGTATAAATATGGGGTTAATTTCCATTGTTTCTCCTAGAAAGTTTACAAGAGGCCTAATAATTCATGTTTTCAAGCATTAGAGAGTTACAATAGCATTTCAAAGGAATTTCAATGCAGATTATCAAGATTTTATTGTATCAATTCAAGATCATTTCATCATGTCGAAGTCATAGTGCATTTATGCATGTTGTTGAGCTAAGACAGTTGTGTAGCATTGAAGATCTATTTGCAAGAATTGTTTAACATATTATTCAAGGATCAAGATCTAAATTCTTCATGGCAACTACATATTAGTTTGTAGATTTACACTCCAAGACAACATCCAAGCTATCATCAATTACATATTTTATGTTTCATTCTTCAATTTCCTTATTTCATCATTTGGTTTAGTTACCTAAATGGGGTTTGACTTAGGTAATCCTCTATTGACTAAAAATCAACAAGTTTTTCTCCTCTTGAGTGTGTGTTTTCAGATTTACAGGTTGAAGATCAATTGGAGAAGAAGTTTAGAGAAAGATTGTCAAAGTTGTCAAGTTACAAGATTGACCTGTATAGTGTGAGAACAAATAGAGGAAGCTACAAAATTTATTACAGGTTTTCAGGAGCTGAAAATCGAGGATCGAAGAGTGTGGACATTAAGGAAAATAAACTATATCTCAATTTCCAAAATCCTTATAAGGACGCATTCACCACTAAAGGAGAATGAATCATTTGTGCCCTAAAAACAGGCTTCTTGTAGTAAGGTACACATCATTTTGAGCTCTAAAAACTCCCATCATAGTTGCTATAATAGTTACGGTTAGTTTTTTATTTATATTTGCATCTTATCACACACAAAATCACATAATATTAGGATGAAAATCATAGTGGTTTATCATCTTGATCAATTCATTTTGGTAAACCATGTTCTCCCCTAATCATGAATTTAATACTTTTACCCTTCCAATGAGGCATCATAGTCCATTTCTCTTTAGATTTTGAGGTGGTAGCCTTTGTATTCCTAGGAGCCTTATTCATTAGGGGAGGGTATTTGACCTAGGGAATAGCTATATGGTAATCCTTTATTTTATGCTTTGTAAATTATCACCTAAAATAAGTTTTAGCTAGATGAATGTAGAACACCTATTGGGTGTGATGAAGGTTGGAAAGATTAATATCCAACAATTTTTTAAAATTTGGATGCATAAATCATAATGTAAACATGTTTTTGATGATGAGATTGATAAAAATGATTAGGCTCCACAAAAATAACCTTGTATAAAGAAGAGGAAATAAGGTGCAATTTTATTTAGAAAAGGAAAAAAAGACCAAAAATTCAATCCCGTGAAGAAGGTTGGAATACCAATAAAGAAGAGTAGACATACTATGAGCCATATTTGAGGAATACCTGAACATTATTAACCTTAGAAATTTGGAAAAGTAGAAACTACTTAGTGAGGTTTTGAATAAAATCAAGTCCAACACCATGCAGATCTAAATTCTTGTTGATGCACTCCTAAAGAATGCTTTGAAGGGGAGACCTACCTATACTGTAGGAAAAAGTATCCAATTTTCACATTTAATTTGGGAATGATTAACATTAAAATGAACCTAATTTTTCTTTGATCTAGTGTTGTAATGTGTTTTACACATTCACATTGGGTTTAGGGCCCTTTTAAGCTAAATAGACTTAATTTTGTCTTAATTTAGTGTTGTAAAGTGTATTTATTTACACCTTCACATTATATTTTGGGGCCTCGTGAATTTATGAATTTCATATCATCATTAATAGGCCCCTAAGACACTTTATTATGCATCTCAAGGCTTACTTCAACTGAGATTCTGACATAATCATCAAATACACTTAATATATTAACCCCCTAACATTTCCTCAGCCTAAAAAGGCCTAGTGGGACCCATACGCCACCTTGGGAATATGATTCTCACCTTGATGGGACCTACAGGCCACCTTTGGTGTATGAGTCCTATTTCACCCATTTTTAGGGTTTTCAGTAGGAAATTAGGGTTTTGGATTCAAATTTCATGTATGTCAACATTTGAGATCTAATAAATGGTAAACTAGATGGAGTGCCTATATAAAAAGGTTTCAAATCATGATTTCACCTAAGCATTCATGATATCTACTTATGCAATCAAGATTCAAGAATCCTAAGAGTTAATAAGAGCATCATAGAGTATTCAATATCATTTCTAAGGAATTCAAGGGCATATTTCTTCATCATTTGTTGCATCAATTCAAGATCCATTATCATGTCAATGTCATCAAGAATCAAACATGTTGTTGAGCTAGTATTGTTATGTAGCATTCAAGATCCAAGAATAGGAATTTCTCTACCTCTAATTCAAGATCAAGATGTACATTCTACATGGCCACTTCATGTTAGATTGTTGATTTACATCTCAAGTCATCATTCAAGGTATCATTGTTTATGTTTCATATTTCATGTTTCATGTTCATATTTCATTATTTCATCATAAGGTTTAATTACCTAAATAGGGTTTGACAAAGGAAAACCCCTATTTCCTAACAATCAACAACTTTTTCTCTCTCTACATTTTTTTTTGTAGATCTAGGTGTCTTAGAGCTTGAAGGATCTTTGAAGAGTAAGTTACAAGATTGGCCAAAATATTGTCAAGTTTCCATCTACATTGCAAGATCACAAAAAAGCAACTACAAGTTGCAAATCAAGATTATCAACTTAGAGATTTAGTAGGAAGAAATCTATAGGATATCACCAAAGAATACCAAAATTTTAGCCAAACACTAGTACTAGGACTAAATCGCCACTTGTGGTGTATGAGTCATAGTAGTGCCATTTCTTAGGTTTTAGGAGATTCAGACAAGTCGTTGACATATTCCAATTTTGGCACAGAAACCCTAGTTTGGGACTAAATCACCCAGACTAGCATATGAGTCCCAGTGGGCATTAAAGATCAATATTTCACAGTTTTGGAGCTTGTTTTGACCTCATCCTTCTTCCAGGTGTACCTATGCTCATTCTTAGTTTGTTATTTTGCATTTTCGTTTCATTTCCAAGGTCATTTAGTCAAGTTTGCATGATACTTTCATCATTTACATTTCTTGTCTTTCCAAGCCCTAGCTTGGTGGTGAACCCCTCTTTAGTCTTTAATCATACCCTAGGATATGTTATTGTAGACCTTTATTCCCATCCAATCATTGGATTGAGATCTCTAGGGTTTCCTTGACTGAAACGTGTAGAAAACTTGTTGTTCTATGTCCTAAACCATAGAGTGACAATTTTCAACATTTCACTACCTACAAATTATCCTATAAGAGTACAATTTTGTAACCAACAACATGCACTTCCAAATTTAGGGATGGGTAAAACCACATATGCTAGAGTGACAAAATGCATACCTCATGAAACACCTTAAGAACAAATATTGGGGTGCTTTCTTGGAGGAGCCATGTTGTAGAGACGCCAAACCGTGAACACTAGCAAGAATTATTGGAGTGATGTCATTTGAAACCATATATAGAAAAAACTAAGAAAAAACACAATAAATGAGATGGGACAACATATTTTCTACACCAAGGGAATGGATTGACAAAAGAGGGGCCAAGGAACTAATAAAAAAAAACCAAAGCATACTACTCATCAACCTCTCACCAATTGTCCTAATTTGAATGTTGAGTTTAGTAATTAAAATGTGTGGGAGGTTAAATATAAAATAAATAGATTTAGTGTAATGACTAATGATTATACAAAGATTAATGAAGATATGGGTCTAGTAAGTTTTACGGTTAGGAATAATGTATATTAGGCATCAGAAAATAAAAAAATTGTGTTCACTCTTTTTAATGATGAGTGAAAAATTTAGAATTAATACACAATCATGGACTTGTCATTATATTTTGTGGGTGTCAGTTCTTCAATTTATTGTATCATCTTTGACTTCTTCTCTAGATTTTTATCTAAAATGCATAAAAAATCCAATGATATTTAAAAAATATTAAAACATTATCATTGAGTAACAAAGAAATTTCACCCAAATCAATTTGCAAAAAGTATAAAATCTATAAAAACCAACAATCTTCAGTCACATAAATACCTCTAAATAATTATATAGCACTAAATTCCTTCAAAAATAACAATAAAATTAAGATCTATTCGGAGTTAGATCGTTGAAAGGTAACTGGAGAGTTGCTGGCAGCTCATAGGCATTGGGAAATGAAATTATTTTGTACGCAGAAACAAAAGTCTTGAATTGATTTAAGGTGAATGACATCCGAATGACATTCACTCTGGGAAAAGTAGAGGAGAGCTTTAATTTAGTTCTTTTCAATACTTTTAGTCTGGGACAATATACAATCCGTGTTCCTTCAATAGTTGTCTATGTATGTGTTGCTATTTTATTTTCAAATTGATAAAAGATTTTTTTTTTCAAAAGTTTTTAATGGTGTTTTGATATTTTATTTCAAATGATATAAAAGTATTTTATTATTTTATTTTTAGAACTTTTGAAAATTCTTTATCTATCATATAAATATATAATCAATGTCTATTTATTCAGCATCATAAATATCTTTTAACCATAACTATTAATTAATTAAAATTTAAAAATATATCAAATTCAAATTTCAATAACTATAATCAAATAAACACCGATATATTACATACATTACGTACTTATTCAGAATAAACTTTCACTTTAATTAATCTATGGTTTGTTGATTAAAATATTCAGTATTAAAAAAAAAAGAACACGTATTGTTTTTCTAATTATAGAATTGATGGATGTTATATGATGGTTACTGTGTGACTGGTTTTTTATGTCAGCAGGTTCCCGATGTTTCGTAGATCAAATGATTTAATCTATAATGTCTGATTCATATCAATCGCCACACTTATCGATTTCAGAGACTCCGTATGAGATACCCATTATTGGGTGGTCCACCCTTGTAGGCTACTGTCCACTTCTATAAATAAAGCGTTGCAATTCTTCATCCTCATATGTTTGGCATTATAAGATTTAGTTCGACAGTCTGTATAATTTTCCTGCTCTGAGGAGCTATTTACAGTGAGACTCCAGGTAAATGCGTAATTGTTAATTTTCTATACTTGCAGTTTATCACTAATGATACGAGGTCTTAGAAGGCATTGCTTATCTATCACAAGATCTGAGTAGTTTATTTAGTCACTTGTATTTTTTCTGCTTGTATAGAACACAGTTTCAGCGGAGCAGTTGTGGAGTTTAAATCCAAAGCATCTGTGCAGCCTCAGCGACGACCTCTTCTTGGCCACTGAGGGGAGAGAAAAAGGCATTCTAAATCATGACAAGACCATCATAGGCAAGTGCCTTAGCAGTGCGATTCTCTTTTCCTGGTATTTGTGATTTAGGCTAATCCTAGACTAATCACTTCTAGAAATCCTTCCTGGAAAAAATTTCCACATAAGGACCTCTGTTTTTTATAGAGCCACATCAGAAGATAGATCCGAAAGGATTTGATAAAGAGGTATCATTAATAGATTTGCCTTCATTTTCTTTTATCTATTTTCTTTTTAAAAACGGGTTCTAGAAATCTTTTGTTTTACGGTTGAAGGATTGAAGCCTTTTAGGATTGAAAATTTTCCTTGGAAATGACCACGTTTACGGTGAAAGTTATATCTGAAGGGGATATATTTATCTATTCAAATTTTTATTGTGTTCAATTTTTTTTAACTTCAAATTAATTGATTTTAAATTTTTATGAGAAGTGACCATGTTTATCGTGAAAGTTATATTTGAAAGAGATATATTCATAATCAATTTCTTTATTTTGTTTATTTTTTTCTAAATTCAAATTAATGGATTTTAGAAGCTTTTTAAGGAGGACAATTTTTACACATTTAAGCTGCAAAGAAATTCTTATTTAATCAGAAACCAAGTTGTATATGTTCAAAGAGCATTACCTATGAATTTGAGAGTTTGTTTAGTCCATAATCACAAAGGAAGAAAAGGGAATCTGACCCAAAGTGACATCTAAGAATGTATCTCCTCTCAAGGATAATAGGGAGATCAACATAGAAAATTAGAAAGAAAAAAAAGGTCTGACACTTGAACCAATCACAAGATTATGAGAGTGATAAGTCATTAAATAAATACAAAAAAAAAATCTTAGAGATTAGATTGCATAAATTGAAATGTTAGGAAGCATAAAACACAAAAATCTAAATGAAAAGAACCCTTGAAAAGAATACTAATGACAATAAATATATGGAATGCTAAAAGAGGAGCCTTATTAACGGTCTACATGTAGGGAATGACCAAGAGCAATATTTGGGCTAGGTAGTGGTTGACAAGATTGAAACTACAAAACTTCCACAACTTCATTAGTTTACTTTCAATTTATCCCTCTAATGAATAACAATTTCAACAAGAACCAAGCATAGATAAGGAAGATTCTTTAGTCACACAAGTGGTAGGCTCTAAGATTAACTATATGGGAAAATACCATATTTTTCTTTTGTCACACTATATGATAATTACATTAATGGATTTTTATTTAATAAATATGATATAAGAAATAGGAGAGCTTGATGAAAATTCATTGGTGCAATTTTTATGTTATTAATACACTTAGATAAACTACACTTCTTAACTCATAATGATGAAGCAAGATAAAGGAGGTTAACAAAAATATGTAAGATTTATTCAATACATGGATTCCACATCTAGCATGCTAGACATTTGGTATCATTATGTATGTTTATCGAAGGGCATACAAAAATTTGAAACTGGGGTGGGTACTTTTAGGCCTTAAAATATATAAGGGTTTTAGTGTTCATGTTTTGTAGGATTTAATCAAAATCCTAAGACCCTTGGGATTCATTTCATGTTTTTGTGATTTAAGCCTATAGTTCAATGGTGACTTATTTAGCTTGTGAAAAGTGTCATAAGTTTCCTTACTAATGTCTCCAATATTGTTACATTTCATCGTCCTCTCGTTTGGGTTGTTGGTTGAGTGCTTTTCCTTGATAAACCATATGCATTCCTAAAAAATAATCTTCTTATTTATCTTGGTGGCCTTTGCTTTATATCCACATGTCAAACTTTGATGATAATATGCTTACGCTTCACAATGTAGTTTCGTGCTACATGTTGTGCTCGCATGTCATGATGACATGTGTCCTCGTCAATTTATTTAACTATTAGTGGACCTTGCTAGAAACATATGTCTAATATATTGTTTGCACCTTTCCATTAGTTCAAAATATCCTTGCTAGTCCTTTATGTAGGCATATGCTCATCAATTGTTCTAACAATGTGACAAGTGGCAATTTCCTATTGTAACATAGTTCTGTACCCAAGCTTACCTTCCTTGTCCATGCTAAACATTGTAAAATTATTTTATCTAATCTATGATAATGGTCGATACACATGGATTATTCAATTGTAGTATGAAAGTCCTTTGTAGTGTAATTTCATGTTATCATTCCACATCCAAGGTTGTGACAATACATTATATTGATCTGCATCATGTATGGAAGTTGGACCAACGTGGCATGAAATTCTTCTAGTTTTAAGGAAGCTAAGATAGTGGAAAAACTTCCTACACCAATCTGGAGAGGAGGATAATGTAAAACTTTACAAATATTTATAATAGTTACAAAAAATTAAATAAAAATAAACATAAATATCATTATGAATACAACAACACAATAATTTATGTGGAGCAAACCCTTTCAAGAGAAAAATACCACTCTCCAAAAGCTGTCAAATATATATATATATATATATATATATATACTTGTAGAGAAAGCTTCTCACATGAGTATCATCAACCAAAGATCTAGACGCGACACAATAGCTATCAGACTCTCATAATACATCACAATGTACACAAATATAATATAATTCCCTCATAAAGTAGGGTTACCTTCTAGGGCAAGACAAGCCAATAAAGTATCTATCATTAGATTTGAAACCTAATGATGAATGGATAATATTTACAATAGTAAAAATATATAAAATATGGCTTTGAAAGGCACTGCCTCTGAACCCTCATCAAGGTGTATGGACCTTGAATCCCCTATAAAGGGTGTCATCCTCCCTGAACCCACCCAATGGTGTAACCCCCCACACTTAATATATTAACCTCCTATAATTACAAGGTTGAGACATCATTTTTCTTAAGAATATCCCACTTTTTAACATGTTGCAATAGCAATGAGATGATCAATACAATGATTTAGTTTCGAGGAGCCAAGAGGCCTATAGGCTTTGAACACCATATGAGCTTCTCTACCCTCATATGATTAGTTAAATAATCTACAACATTAATTAAAGTATCTACCTTAATAAGATTCACCCCAACATCCTCAACCATATCAATAACAACATGTTATTGTACATCAATTTTCTTGGTTATGACATGAAATGTGTGGTTCTTAGCTAGGTAGATAACACTTTGACTATCATAATAAATTATCACTACTCCTTATTTTATTCCAATATTTGAACATAGTCCACTAAGCCAAATGACTTCTTTAAAAGCATTTGTAGTTACCGTATACTTAGCTTTAGTAGTGGAAAAAGAAACCATGGCTTGTCACTTACTCATATAACTAATTTCACCATAAAATAAGGTAAACACATAAACACTGGTGGATAACCTTCTATCAACATCAGTTGCTAAATCTAAATCCACATAAACATGGATATCAAGGGAATGCTAATCTCCTATGAAATTAGCATATTAACACAACGGATATTCTGACATACCCCACTAATATTTAAATACTCTTTTAATTACCTCCCAATGAACTCTACAAGGATTAAACATATATCTACAAAGAAATCCCACTGCTTCTAGATAATGTCTAGTCTAGAGTAGACCACATATTACATCAAACTTCTAATTACACTCTAGTAATGCACTATGCGCATGTCTTCCATCTTTGATGGGGATGTTAGACAATCTAAAATAGATAACATTGTTTGAATTGGAAACAAAAAATAATGGACTACAATCCTACATGAACTAAAGCTCTATAAAACTAAATTAACATACTTACTCTAGCCAGACCATAACTTTTTATTTACTGTATCTCATCTAATTTCCATCGCAATAGTGAGATTAGCCTCACCAAGATCTTTCATTTCAAATTCAGCTACATGTTGATACTTTGGTTTTGGAATCATTCATTTCTCTTTACCAATAAATAATATAATATCAACATATAATACAATAAATAGGAAAAAATCACAACTATATTTGTAATAAATAACTTGGTATGATTTTGAATGGTTATATCCTAGACTCAAAACATATGTATCAAATTTTTGATACCACATCATAGGACTCTAGGGTAAGTGCAAGAAGTTGGGTCCACAAAGAGGGGAAGTTTCGGCCCAAAAAAAATTCTCACATGAAACGTGTACACGTTTTCAAAAAATGCATATGCGTTATGGATTAGGTATCCAATCCTAAATCCATAACACGTACACGTTACAATTCAGGTAGACGAACCTAAAACACATATGCATTATGAAATGTGTGCACATTATAAAACACGTATGCAATCATAACCCATACAAGTTTTGAAATGCGTACACATTATAAAATGTGTATGCATTCATCATGCATACATGTTTTCAAACGTGTATGCGTTTCTAAAACACTATTTAATTTTTTAAATAAGCGACTGTGAAAATTATTTTCACAATCGAGTTTTGTGGGCCAGAGGGAGAAGCAGATTGCATACGCATTTTGGAGGGCCGGATTTCTCCAAATTTTAACTACCACCTCCTCTCGTCGACACACCTAACCTCAGCAACCTGCAAATTGGTTGAATTCTTCAATATTTTTGCATTATAATTGCTATTTAGTTATTTTTGTTTTATAATTGTTATTTAATTATTTTTGTTTTATAATTGTTATTTGGTTATTTTTGTTTAGTTTGTTTTAACTTAATATTTAATAGTTTTTAAACTGCATTTAATTAACCGAAAACATCAACGAAACAAACAACATGAAATTCTAAATCGAAAACCCAAAAATAAACATAAATTCGACACATTTAATTTTGAAATTTGAAAACCCTAAACCATAGGTTCTAAAAACATTGGTCCTAAAAAACTAATTTATCCAGACCGTTAATCCTTGGACCTAAACCCTAGAAAACATAAACTAAAACCCTATTTGTAGGTTAAAATTCGGTTAAAGCTAGGGTACAATTAGGGTTTGGGTTAAACTTTAATATATATCATAGTTAGATTTGAAAATTACAATTAAGATTATGATTAGGTTTACTTGTTTAATATTAAAGAATTCAATTACCTACTTCTAGGGTTCAATTAAAGTTGGAGTTCAATTAGGGTTCTAAGATAAATATTCGGGTAAGGGTTGAGGTTAGGGTTTTTATTCAACTAGGTTTAGAGTTAGTGTTATTTTTTTATTAGGGTTAGGTTTAGGATTATGAAATTATGAATTAAAATTTAAGATCAAGGTTAGGGTTGGAGTTAGAATTAGGGTTCAATTGGTGTAGGGTTTTAGGGTTGGGGTCAAAACTAAATTAAGAGTCTAGGGTTATAGTTGTAATTTTAGTGAGAGTTAAACATCAATCAATATTTAATTAGGGTTATGATTAAAATGTTTATATTTATTTAGGGTTAGTGTTCAACTAAGGTTATGATACTCGATTTAATTACAATCAGGGTTAGAGTTCAAGTTATAATTAGGTTCTATGGGTCAAGTTATAATTAGCCAGTCTATGGTTCAAGTTAGAATTAGTGTGATAGAAATTATAATATAAGGAAACATATCCCTAGATGAAATTATATTTAAAATAATTCCTCATCTATATCCATTAAATTTTTTATCTTAAACTTGAAAAATAAATCAATTAGTAATGTCTTCTTGAACTGAATTCTCCAATTTTGCATCTCTAAAAATTGTTTTTCTAATATATTATTTACCATGTTCTTGTTCAACTTGTTCTTCTATGTGTTCTTCAATTTTTTCTTAAACATATTCAAGTTGTTTAGATCAACATATTCAATATGTTCAACTTGTTCTTAAACTAGAACACAACTTAAGAGGATGCAACAAATTCATTTACAAATACATATGCACACATGCATACAATTTAAATCAATATATATTAAAAAATACTTGAAAATAATATATCATGTGCATATATATTGGGCCCATTACACCCTAAATCATAGAGAACTTGCCTCAAATTTTTTATGATGTTTGTAAAGGTTGTTCTATTCTAGGGTTTTATTGTCATTAAAATCCATACTCTAGTAGTTTTTTAGTTTTGAAACTATGTATTTGAGCCAATATCCTCATACTTAGGTAGCTAAGGTTTTTGATGGTTTCATAAGGATTTAAAAATCATGAATACTAGTGGAAATTTTTAAAATAAATAGGGTTTTCGTCTTATTTCTTCAATTTATGTTTCTCACAATCTTAGTTTTCAAAGAGTTTATTTACAAACTTATATAACAATGGGGTCTTTAGGTGTGATCAATAAAGTTTATTTTTAGTAGTGATAATTGTGAGGTATCAAAATACAATGCATTTCCCTCAATTTGTTATAACATTCATAGAATTTTAGTCATAACATATTGAATTTTCATTTCCTTCACTCTTCAATTTACAAAACAAATTAATTTTACCTTTAACCACATAGTTCTCTAGTTGTGTCAAATAAATTTTCTCCAAATCACCTTGAAGGAAACTTATTTTCACATCCATTTTCTCAACCTCTC
Source organism: Sequoiadendron giganteum (assembly GCA_007115665.2). Taxonomy (NCBI): domain Eukaryota; kingdom Viridiplantae; phylum Streptophyta; class Pinopsida; order Cupressales; family Cupressaceae; genus Sequoiadendron; species Sequoiadendron giganteum. The sequence continues at coordinate 665,493,953 of CM021102.1, forward strand.
GATAACAAGAAGTAGTAATAGAAATTAATAATATAATGGATTTCATTCTTACAATAGGAGACAATATCTCACTATAATTAACACCCTCAATCTGAGAGTAACTCTTTGCCACCAATCATGCTTTGTACTTTACAATACCTCCATATAGACCCATATTTTTTCTAAGCAACCATTTGCAACCAAAATGTTTTCATCCTTCAAGTAGAGGTACAAGATCCCATGTATAATTCCTTTTCAAAGCTTCCATTTTTCATCCATAGCAATCTTCCAAGATTTTACAACATTCATACCCAATTCCTCTTTTACATGTTCCAGTTCATCAATGTTAGTATTCAAAGTAAAAATACATCTCCAATCATCTCACGAATACCTTTTAGGTGGTTTTCTATTCCTTGTAGAATTTTGAACAAGTTGAGTTGGAGGTTCCTCCCCCTTTACAATATTCAAAGCTAGATGAGCTCTCCTCAGCTTCTTGTTTGTCTAGGGGCCTCAATTCAACTTTCTCAAGTGTAGAAGGAATTTGAATCACATCTTCATATTTAATATTTTTAGTTGTAATGCAACTAAAGAAGGATTAGTTTCTCTAAAATTGACACTTCTACTTTATATTACCTTCTCTATTATAGAATACTAAAGCTTGTATCCTTTCCCACCATAGCTATATCTGATGAAGATATATTTCATAGCCTTGTTCTCCAACTTTTTTCACTTCTCCTTTGGCCACATGTGGACATGCCTCACAACCAAAAGCTCTAACATGTCTTAGTGAAGTATTTCCACCAAACCATGCCTCTATATGTGTATTATCAACAAGAGTTAATGCATGGAACCTATTAATCAAGTAAAAAATAGTGGAAATAGCTTCTACCTAGAACCTTTGCTCTAGACCAAGACCACCCAAGATACTCTTACCCTTCTCCATCAATATCCTTTTCATTATTTTTGTAACTCTGTATTTTGTGGATAATATGGAGTTTTATTTTTTCTTATGATGTCACAATATTTACAAAATCTATGAAAATCATTAGAGAAAAAAATCACTACTATTATCAATCCTCAAACATTTTATTTTCTTTATAGCTCGTAACTCAATCATTTTTTTTAAATTATTTTAATCAATTGAAAACTTCAAATTTAGTCTTTAGAAAATATACCCATGCCCTTATGCTTTAATCATCAATTAAAAAATATAATATATTTATTTTCTATTCAAAGTAACATCTACAAGACCAAACACATCATAATGAATGAGATCCAATACACCACAAGATTTATAAGAACTCAAGTAAAATTGAATGCAGTTTTTTTCCCATAAGTTATCTTCTCAAACAAATTAAATTCAAGATTTAGAAGAAAGAGCACCCTTAGGTACCAAGAAACCATGACCATCCACTAAAGATGAAGCCATGACTTCTTCCAACAAAGTAGCCATACACTTGATTTTTATAGGACTATTGCACTCAATACTGCATGCATTAATCTTATATAATGTGCCATATTTGACACCTTTAGAAATTAGCATAACACTTCTAACTATCTTGAATCTTGCAAAAAAAATGCTACCTATGTGTACTTGCATCTATTAGTTATCTCATTGATAACAAATTTTGTGCTAACCCAAGGATATGCAACACACCTTTAATTTTTTTATTCTACCATTAGGAAACCTAATTCTAACTTTACCATGAACAAATTTATATTTAAACAAGAATAATCATAAAAGTAAACCTTACCTCCATTAAATTATCATATTTCAAAAACCAATTTCTATTAGAGGTCCTATTAAAATATTAACCTACTTGTCAATCAACTATGCATCATTACTTGCATGACTTGCCAAATTTTCAATGCATGCATCATCATCTTCCTTCATTGACTCAAAATCAGTATTAAATTTCTTCTTTTTCTTCTTCTTTTCCTATTTGTGTTCCTTACAAAAATTCCTAGGCCTACTGTAGTTTCAAAAAATAACTTTAGACTTTCCAAGAGATTTGGATCTCCCCTTGGACTTGGATTTATCACTCTTTTCATTCTTCTTTCATTTTTCCTTAGGTATTCCATGAATATTTAGGGCCTCCCTTTCAGTACTGGATATTTTCCACTTCATCTCTTAAGAAAGAAGAGAAATCAACACATCTTCAATCTTAAAGACACCAAAATTACTCCCAATAGCCATAACAAGAGAATCCCAAGAATTAGGAAAAGAACAAAGAAATATATGACATTTCTCTTCATCTATTTTGACACCAATTGATACTAATGAAACCACCAAAATATTAAATTCCTCTAGGTGGTTTTTAATTTGACCATCCTCTTCTATTTTCAATGAATATAATTACTTCCTCAAGAAAATATTATTCACTTTATATTTCACTTGATACATCTCACCAAGTTTCTTCCATAGTTTCTTTGTAGAGGTCTCTTAATAGATATTCATTAAAATAAATTTTACTAGAAGGATGACCTGATTAGACCCTTGGATTTACGATTGATAACATAATATTGAGCAACTAATATAGGATTTGTGTTCCTTAAAACATTCTAATCAATATCACCCCACAAATATTGATCTATCAAAAGATCCTAAATCTTAACCTTCCACATCTCAAAATTATTTTTTAGAAAATTTCTCGACCTCTATTCTCCATGATGGATTTTCTATTTGAAAAATCCTATGATAAGATCACAAATGATTTTATGCATAATATCCAACTCAAATCAAGACTACTTCAAATAAAAAATCCATAACTAAAACCAAAGGTGATGAGACTCTGATACCACTTGTAATAAAGTTGAGTTAGTGAAACAACTTGCTACACTAATCTTGATATGGGGATAATGCAAAAGCTTATAAATATTTGCAATAGTTACAAAAAATTAAATATAAATAAACATAAAATTTTCATGCATGCATAAATACAGTAATTTATGTGGGGAAAAACCTTTCATGAGAAAAACCCACACCCCAAAGGCCACCCAATATATTATTACAAAATCAAGAAGGCTACAATATACTTGTAGAGAGAACTTCTCATAGGACTAGTACCATGTAGAGATCAAAAGGTGACACAATAATTATTGGACTCTTATAATACATCACAACACATAACCATAATATGATTCCCTCGTAAAATAGTTTTTCCTTCTAAGGAAAGAAAAGCCAAAAAAATATCTAGCATCAAATCTAAAACCTAATGATGAACAGTCAAAATTTATAATAATAAAATATAGATAAAATTTGGCTTTTCGGGACACTAGCTCCAAATCCCCATCAGGGCATGTGCCCCCTAGAGCTCTTGATAGGTGATCATCACCCCGAATTCTGCAAGGGGGTAGCCCCCCTTGCAATTCCCACACTCAATATATTATTCTCTTATAATTGTAAGGTAACATTTCCTAACACTATCCGGACCTAGCTTGGTTATAAGTGAATGAAGAATAATTTAGATGAATTTATTGGTGTCACCTCATAATTTCAACATATTTTATCCTCATATCATGAATTGGCAAGAAAAAAATTAAACTAGCAGTTGCACAATATTGAATAAGCAATGAAATAGTCGATAGACACATACTAATTTTGTTTTTCCGTAAAGTTCTCCCCACCGGCATCAGCGTTAGACTGGAGATCCTGGTGGAGGAATGTGGGAAACAGTAAAACTCTTGAGACGGTCAGCTCTTTGATGAAGCGACACGTACTAGCAAATTGATGCTTCAAAATACATATGAAATTTTCCTATTTCCCAACCTTAATAAAGTAAAGTGGCGTCGTAATCACACCTCATCATCTCTCGGCTTATAATAAAGCTACCAGTCAAAAGTGAAAAAGGTTAGGTTAAAAACAAAATTAATTCGGATCCATTTGTTTTAAGAAAGATAGTGGGTCTTATCCTTTTGACTTTATTTGTATAATAGGGCCTCTAAATTAGCTAAAACCACCTCGAAATTAGAGCAGAAAGCAGGGATTTTGTCGTTAAATAGCGATCTTCCTTTCATCATAATACTATTTCCTTCATAGAATTTACAGAGGGATTTTGTTTATTGTTTTAGGATGTTGTGGATTACTGCCCATTTCCTGCTCCTTCTACTCATTCAAATTGAATGAGAAAATTGTATTAATTTTGTGAGCACCCTTTCTTTAACATAACTAATACTATTGAATTCATGTATGTTTATCAGTTTGAATCCAGTATGTTTTCAGTTCTTGGAAAATTTTAAGACAAATCCATAAAAAACATAGTTCATTTGGACATTTACTACTTTTTAATAGACCACTTCATTGATAGATGATATTTTGTTTTTTGTGTTTTAATTTGAAAATAAATATTTTGATCTCGAATAGTTGGTGAATCAACATATTTTTTCGGAAAGACTCTAGGTGTGGCATTTATTGCTAGAGTACATGGCGAGGAAACTAAAAATAGTTGGATACACCCCAACTCTGCAAAATTCCTTAGAATGTATAGAGGACAGGGGAGAGCTAAGGTATAGTTTCTTTTTGGTTCATGGAATTCGTTTGATGATGTGAGTGCTGCTAATCTTGATGTACGTAAACCTGCAATAAAAATGCAGTCTTGACCCCTTCTCAAAGAGCTACACCCAACTCCTCAACTCTTCTCATCTGGAGAAGAATTATCCAAATCAACATTCACCAAAACAACCTTCAACATGCAGTATTTTCTTGCTAGCGGACATTTATGGCGTTTCGAAGCTTCTCGAAGAATACTGGGGACCAATTCAGTGGGCGATCCTTTGCTCCATGCCACTGCGTGAAATTCAGGGTGGGCTAGTGGATTTTTGAACCCAACCTTTACAACTCGGTCTGTTTGAAACCCTCTTGGCCCTCACAGTCACTATGTACGATGCCATGGTTGGCACATTTAACGATCTCAGTCATGCCGTGATGAGAAAAAAGCTCAAGTCCAAGGAGGATTTGTCTACAGAATTTTTTAAATTACTGAGGTGGATGCTTTAATTTGCAATTTTTGTTTTAACATATGAGAGTCTATGGGTTGAGGTGTGGCCCCTTTTTTTCCTTGTGGGATTCATTCTACATATAGCTCAGAAAATGGTAGGGTTTCCTGGTGACTCGAGCATTGGCGAAATGGGCGTGGCGACCAGACTCAAGGTGATTTCTCAAGTTTGAACGGGCCAAAGCCTGCGAAAGAGGGATTCTCGACTGTCAATTTGGAGCGGGGCTGACAGGTGCAAAATATGCTATGAACTTAAATGATTCCCAGCTCTCAATTGCCAACAGACCATAAAGTTCTCCCCACCAGCGTCAGACTGGAGGAGATGTTAGTGGGGGAACCCCATGTATAATAGCCTATCGGAAAATTATTTTATGCTAGGGGAAAGCATATCCATTATCTAGTGATGCAATCCTTGTAAAATAGCAATAGGACCCACATTCAAAAAACTGAATGGCTCATATGGTGCCTTGCAATTTTTCTCATATGATCATTTAATACAAAGGGTGGCGAAAATTCTGTATTTATTGTTCTTCTCTAGAGGTTGCTACTTTCACTCATATTCCTAGGGAGTGGAATGGTGTTGCGGATGGTTTGGCTAAATGGGCCTCTAATCATATTCATGACTGGACCATGTTGGATTGGGGTCAATTACCCCCTGATTTGTCTCAATAGTTGAACAACTTGGTGGAACTTGATAGGGCTATGTAATGGCCTTGCTTTGTATTTTTCCTTGGTTTAATAAAGGTTTTACCCCTCTTTTATTTTAATTTATTGTAAGAGACATCATTCCAACACTATGAGGAAGAATATGGGAGGAGAATTATGAAGCAAGCAATTTGCTATGATGATTCCCTTCGATGGGAATGAATTCAAGAAAAAATAGACTTTCTAGTAGAATTGGTATGTAAGCCTACCTTTTTTGTGCATATAATTATTTCCTCAATGTTATGGTTTTATTATTTGAAGGTATTAGGTCATTTCTATAATTACAATAGAATTAAACATCAATAATTTGAAAAACATAACTATGATTTAGAATATCATATCATAAGATGAGTCAAAGTACCTCTCATAGTAGTAGGGAAAAAATGGTTTGGAGCATGATATTTTGAGATACATCCCCATTTATTTAAAGAGATCAAAGAAAAAATAGGATACTAAATTTTTTTATTAAAATTAATTATTGACCATGTTGAATTTATAAGATATGTAGTTATCCCAGTTCTAGGATGGGAATTGTTCAAGGTTTTTAACAATCATATAATGGTAGTGCATCCAATTTCAAATATTTGGTGACATGATGTGGGAAATCTATTAGTCACAATATTTTTGTGAATGTAGAATTACTCCATGCCATTTGTATAAAAAATATTATTAATATTAAGACATTATATAATTTAAAGGATGTCTCACTATTAGTAATGAATAATGAACTAATCAAAGAAGTTTTTAACCTCAATCATATGGAAAATTTTAACATTAGATTTGGTTAATTATAGGACTATAAGAGGGAAAAAATTATTTATAGATTTAATAGGTGATTTCCATATCATAGGAAAAGAAGTTCTTGTTGACCAACACTGATAGTAGAAAGTGAGCTAGATCCTTATAGTAAAGATACAATCCGGGATTATTTTAGAAAATAATACTATGCTCTATGATAGATTAAAATTCAAACCTCAAATACCAATTTATTTAGTGATGATGGTGGTTGAAATTTAGCATAACGATATTAACACAAAATTTGATTATGCATCATTTATTACTAAAGAAATTCATAATGAATTGGTAGGGAATTCAAAGAACATGGTAGTATCCCTCACTTCAAATGGTAAGCCATGTTGTCCCATTTTTTTCTGCATAATTGAATAAATTTTTGGGTCAAAGCCTTGCAATGAAAGTATCAAAACCCACATACATATTTTAGAGTCACATTGTAGTACAATAGATTATGTTTTGTTTGAGAGATACTTTGTGCATCAATTGTTTTACTTGGTAGGATATAATGAATTGATATTGAGTAATATTATCATGAGACTATTTAAACCTACAAAAAATTACCTATAGAAGGATTTAAGCATAAATAGGTTGATTGGTTTCTTCACCCAAATTCACAAAATATTATAGTTTATCTAATACAAATGTGGTACCTCATGTTTTACCTAAATGGATTTCAAAAATAATTTTGTTCATCAAGATAATATGTAATTTAAATGAATTACATAAGATTCACTTGAAAAACCATAAGAAGGGTTCATTCTTCCAACCAAAAAAGGTGTTTTATGACTTCACAATCACATCAAAAGAAGTGTTAGATCTCTTAAAATATAAATTGTAATTATACAAGATAAAAGTGGAGAAGATAAAGAATATGGATCTAGATAAATTCATTCCTCTGATTAGATATAATGTAGTTAAGAATACTTATGATAATGAGTACAATGAATTTGAATATTTGATAAGGAATTAAATAATTGATACAGATGTTGAAAAAAGGAAATAAGAATGGTGTGATTTTCATTGGGGAAGGAAGGAGAAAGGAATGTGAGCCTAATTACAAAAGATAATTCATAGAAATTAAGGATCCAATTATTTTAATGTAACCAATATTGGATCAAATTTACTTATGTTGTAGAAATTACTATCCAAGATCCCATTAGAGATGAGAAGTAACAACTACAACAAGAAGTGGAATAAGTAGCTCATCAAACACTAGAGAAAGGAGATGAAAGTAAACGTAGTAGAATTCATGAAGAAAAATAATTACCTTAGGAGGTAGTGTAACCTCTTGATTACCTAACCAATGAGGAGATATTAGAAAAATTAATTTATATTGAGGAGGTCCAATAGATTGTTGCTTGTCCTCAAACACTTGAAATAGTTGGTGCTCCAGTACATAGAACATTATTAATTTTAGATGGAGGTAATCCCATACATGATGTAAGGGTCTTAACATGTAAATAATTCATTTCTTATGATGAATCACTTAAGTCTAAATAATTCAAAGATATATTGATTAAAAATAAAATACAGGCCTTCATGTAGAGAATGAATATAAAAAGAGGAGAAATTAGTTAAGATGAGTTGAAGGAAATTAATCATAAGGTCATGAAAGAATTGACTTTGATGTCAATAGGATTACCTGAGAGGAGAGGATATTGGTTAAAGAGAGTGTGTTTTCTTTTGAGCATGGGATATAATTTCTCTGATAGCTCTATATTCAATAAGGAAACAAGACATAGATCAAGATGTTTTAGCCTTTGAGGTTCAAGAAAAAGATATATATTTTTGGGTCAATATTTAGTACAAAATTTGAAACAATAGCTATATGTGCAATAGATCTTGAGAATAACTAGAACAAAGTATCTAGGGATATATTTGATCTCACTAGAAATTTGATTTTCAAAACATTAAATAATACTATTACTCCTTAGGTAGCATCCCTAGTAGTGATTAAATAATTGTTTAGTGAGGTAGTAAAAAATAAGTTGCAAGGTGTGTCGCCAAAAAGTGTAGCCATTGACACTTTTCGCTCATTTGGGCCCTTGCCTATGGATTTTGGACCTCTTTTTGCCCCTTTCCCAATCTTGTGCCAAAGTATTGTAAGGTTTTGTAAACCATTTTCACACTTTCCTAGGCTTTTCATCACTAAATTAACCCTTTCTAATGGCATAATGATCCCTTAATGCACATACATGCCTTATTTTAGTGTGTTATGTGAGACAATCCTGACAAAATACAATAATCATACTTTAATCCCTGACAACCAATGAAAATTCCCAGGTGGACTAGGTCACCACCTTAGGCAACCTAGTCCCATGTGGTATTAAATTACAATTTAACTTAAATTTCTTTCAGGATTTTGTCTCTAAAACCCCAAGGTCGGCCTATATGGTGTTATTTTGGGAAAATTAGGGAAAAAATTCTATAAATAAGGGTTTTTCCCCTCTTGACCTAATTCAATTCATTCTAAACCCTAATTCCTCTTCTCAATCACTCTTCCCTCCTCCTCAAGCAAGCTAGGGTTTGAGCATTCTAGGTCAACAAGACATCTTTTGTGAAGCATTCAAGGGTTGATTACTACAAAAACACAAGATCAATCATCATGGAATGGTAAATTACTCTACTATCCCATTGATTCATATTCACGCTTTACATTTTCTATTCATTTTGGTGTAGTTACCTAAAAGGGGTTTACCCAAGGTAGACCCCTAATCCTTAACAATCGACATTTTCTCTTTCTCTCCTTGTGTGTTTCCAAATTTAGGTACATTGAAGATCATTGAAGGCTTTGAAGACTTCTTGAAGACCTCTTCGTAATTGCAAAGTACAAACATCCATCAAAAGTCACTTTCAAGCCCGAATATCAGAGTTTCAAAAGCGGACACCTATGATGAACCGATGTGTAGAGTGAGGGCTTTTGTTTCCCCTTTCGTAATTCTAGAAATCCTAAAGAGGACTAAGTCACCAATAATGGTGACCTAGTCCCATTGGATAGGTCTTTAAGTTATTTTTACATTTTTTGACACCCATTTGGTAGAAATGGGCTCCAAACTAGTTTTCTCAAATTTGGGACTAGGTCACCCATATTGGCACAAGTGTCCCTTTCAGCTTCTACAACATTTTCGTCAGTATTGCAGACCTCCATTAGATCCTTCTTAAAAATCCAAGTGCACACATTCTATCTCCTTCATTTTTGTTTAGTTTAATGTACATTTCTAGGTCATTTTCTTCATGTTTGCATTCAACATTATGTTTTCCAGCACTTTGCATCTCCTAGGTTTTCACATTAATAGTTAGCTTCTATTTTTATTTTATTGCATTCAAATAAGACACCTCACTTATTCAAACCCCCTAATCCTTTGAATGAACTCACCAAGAAATTCCTTAGTGTGAAAGAGAGCCATTCTTCTAAATTTAGCTTCTAGGTGAGAAACCCTAGAAGCTCATTGGGGAATCCTCTTTCCCTAAAATTCATTATTTTTGGTGGTTCACAAGGTTTTTAAAAAAATTTAAAAAATAGTCATATGTAGCTACTATACAAATATAATAAGTTTACATCATCGATAACTCCTCAAAACATCACGTAAAATGATAAGACTTTCATCTGATTCTTTTTCTTTCCTTAGAAGATTTAATGTTGTGCTACAAGATAAAATGAATGTCTTCAAAACCATTGAATAGTATACCATAACTCGAAAATTTGATGATGTTGGTCAAGTCTAATCATTACCTGACTAGGACGTATAATTTCACAACATTTTACTAACTTTATAAGAATTCATCATTTTAGATGATAAAGTTGACCAAATTTTGAGCAATTTTGGAATTTGTATGTTTCTAAAAATTGAGTCGATAATTGATAACTTTATTAGTAAAACAACTTATAGATACACAATAAATGGTGCACATGTGCAAGGTGCTAAATGTTTTAGCACACAACTTGTCATTGAAGGAGTATGTTTTATGGATGAAGAAGTATAGTACGTGAAATTAATTTTTTCCATCACTAAGGCTCTATAAATATTTTTAAGCATTTATGGTAGGTTTTCAAGGCACTAGAAATGTTTATACGGTAATTTTTTTGGATATGAAATGATTAACTGTACTTAACTAGGATTGGGAACTTGATTCGAGGCTCAATCAACCTCAATTTTTTTCTATAAAAAGAGATTGTAAGTTCAAAGAAAATCATGAATTTAGGCATATGATACACTCATAAAATAATATTATCCTATCAATTTTAAGAGGTTTAATCATAATAGTTCCCTATAATTTCTAGGGTTGATCAAAGTTATCTCACCTCAAGCTATAAAATTTCAAAGGAAAAGATAATTTTTTTGTTGAGAATGGGTGGTATTGGAGTAAATGCAGTTTTTTACACTTGGCCCTTGTGCTAAGTTTTGAGCCATCGGGACCTCGAATATAGATTAGTTCTTTCATTTGGAGGGAAAGTGTTTAAATTGTTATATGTCATTTTCCTATTGAAGCTTGTCAATTTCTCATACTCTATTTAGAGAGGGGTTGTTTCCAATTCCACCTTGATAAAATTAGTTTTCTGCTATCCATGAAAATGGACTTATATGGTGTGGTGAGTCTTAAAGAGTCACCTCTAGTTTACAATTGCATCCTATTCTTTCTTGGTGACTAGGTCCTACAAGATGGCAGTGATATACATTTTGTTGTATTCTACTTCTTGTCAATAACCCTAGTTTGTATCAAGGTATTGTAGATGGATCTTCACCAATGCTTAGAGTGATATCTACAATCTCTAGATTTGATCTTTAGGATTCAACCTTGTTTGTGCATATCTTTATTTCCAGATTTTTAAGAAGGATGTAATTTCTATAGTCACATATTAAAAATTTAACTAGTTTTCATTGTGGTCTCAATAGAGGAGAAACTTCATGTCAATACCTCACCACTATAGATAATAATAGTGGAAAAAATTTCAACTTGGGTGGTCTAAATGTAAATCATATTTCATTAATGACTACTTTGAAATAATCTCACCCATATAAATATCATAGAAGTTTTGAGATATTGCACTTGTTCCATTACAATAGAGTCAATTTTATCAAATGTAAAAGAGAAAAATATCACTCATCTATGAGCTTGCATTCTTTGTTCTTTTACAAATGGGAATTTAAAATTTATTTATGTTATAGGTTGGAAAAACAAGATGTAAGAAGTCATTTAGAGTATGTATTTCTTGGGAGTATAATAGCTGTAATTTATATTTGCATATATTTTGTAACAACAATGTTTTTGATTGAGGAAAAAATAGGGTTTACAGGAACCCGAATCCACAAAGCTTATAGACCAATAAAAGATAGAGCATTAGAGAATCCAGGAACAAAATGGCTACACACTAAAGATAAATAGGAAAACACCAGCCACCAGGTAAAACCTAGAACAAGGATAGCAAAAAACCAACATCAACAAAAAACACAGCCAAACCTAACCCAAAGACTTTAAAGTCTCTTCCACTTCCACTTCCAGGTTGTCCAAATCTTGAGCCACCAACTTCAGGTCCTGGGTCTATAGAGGCATCGTGTCCAGTCTTTTCTTCATGTTGGCCCTAGTTCTCTTTGAAGGGCCCAATTCCCCAACCTTGTTTATGTTCTTCTCAGCATCCAGATCCACAATTAGAAGACCCTGCTGAGTATTTTCCATTTTTTCAGCCAGAGCTTTTAAGATAGTGAAGTTTTTTTTAATGATTATGTGGTTGTGTTCAATAGTTTCTTTTAGGGTTTCCCTGATCCTTCCAACCTCTTTCTGGAGGTAATCATCCATAACCATCTCATCCGTAATCCATAAAATCTCAGCCAAATTCTGTTCTGCCACTTTAGCTTACAAGATTTCTATTTTGCTAGTGATAGCTCTATTTTAAAGATTGAGGTCCTTAATTTCATGAAAATCCCATTTCAAAATTTCAAAATTTTCAATTGCTCCATTTTTGGCTAGAGAAAGGATGTCACCATAAAAATCCCTTTCCCACTCAAAAATAGGGTCATCACGATTCAGGTCCACATGAGAACTAGGCCTATTTTCTCTATCAACATAGTGGAAAGAGGTAGAGGAAACCTCATTTCTAGAAGGTTCAACATTGTCTTCATCCAGAGAATCCTTTGAATAGGCCACCAGTTTTTCCATAGGGGGTTCATCCTTGATCTTGTACTTCAACGCAGATGCTTCAAGAGGAATTATCTAAGGACCAAAATTTTTATTTGAGGGTTTAGCAAAAGGGGCATTCTTCCTTTTTTTGCTAGTAGGGAGAGTAATCTCATCCACCCAATCTAGGTCTGAACCCTTGATATCCTTAGGTGAGCTAGAATTAGTGTCGTAACCCTTTGAGGCCGAGGCTATGATAGGGTTAGAGATAGTCAAAATATTTTTGAAGTGCTCATAAATGAGCCGAATAAGGCCAACATGCAAGACCAAATTCTTATCAGGATTTTTTGTTAAACACCTCAATACTATTGTTCAAAGAACACAACAGGTAGTAGGGAAAAGAAACCCTAACCTTATATCTAATGTGTTTGAGAAAAACAAAGTGATACCCATAGAATCTGGTGAATCTCCCTTCCAACATTATATATTCCATTAGAACTCTGAGCACCTCCCTCCATATTTTCTTGATCTTGCTAGACTCAAAGTTGCTATTAGAGACTTTAACTAGTCTCTTTTTCTTGTCCTCCGACTTCGGAAAGCTGACAACATCTTCATCCAAGTATTTCCTATCATGGTAAAATTTCACACAATCAATAGTGAGACCAGTGACTTCTTCAACAAGCACCTCATCGACCAGCACCTTCCTTCAAAAGATGATAATCTCCCCTTTATTCCAATATTTAGCGAAATAATTAGCAGCTATGATGTTTGGACCATGAAGTCTTTCAATGAATAGTTGAATCCCTCCCTTATCAATTTTCCTCTAGACCATGTAATTATCTTTATTCTTTGTACACACAGTTGCCTCAAGTCTTTTCATGCTTCCTCCCATAGTCGTCAATCTATTTTTCTGATTGCCCACACCATGAAAATAAAGACTTTTGAGTTCGCAACAAAACCAAAGCAACCACAAAATGTGCAAGCTCAACCCATCTATCATATTAATTATGATTCTACCATAAAATCTTATGAGATCTTGGGACTTGGAACCTTTCTCTTTAATTATCTTTAAATGTGACTTTTCTCCCATGAGTGCAATCATAGTTGATTAGGGCTCTGACATCAACATCCAAACCTTTGTAATTATGCCACATCACCTGTCTATTCTGTCTTATTCCCTCATTGGAAAACAAGTCCACCACACCATTCACTTCCCTATAGATATGGGAAATTTTAAAATTTTCAAAGTTGGATAAAGTGGCCCTAGCTTCATCAATCCAATACTTAATAGTACATGATCATGGGGGTGGAATGCCAAGGAGACGATCAATGATATTTTTTGAGTCGTCCTCTATCCAAATATTCTTAAAGTTCATACTTTTAGCCAAAATGATGACCTGGTGGGCTCCTATAGCTTCAACTAGATGATTTGTTTGTTTCCCCAAAGAGACAACAACCTACGCAATAAACATGCCTTTATTAGATCACGTAACACACCCCCACTTCTTGCCTTTCCCGGATTCCCTTTCATCGCCCCATCAAAATTGGCTTTTATCCAATCCCTAGGAGGGTGAAACCATATGACACCATCATGGTTCTTTTTAGCTGGTTTGGAAGCTCTGGACACATCTCCTGTAATCTCCTAAACTTTGTCCATCTCAAAGTCATAAGCCGAAGAGACCACACAATCCTTCAACACCTCATGATAATGAGCGAAGTTGAAGTTTTTCCCAATGAGCCTAATTTTTTTTTAAACAAAATTTTCTCAGAAGATTCTTTATCCTTGAAAACTTTGTTGTTTCTCTCCTTCCAAACTCCCCAAGCAATATAAGGGAAATTTAAAGACCATATCTTATGAATATAAGGATTAAAGGAGGGCACCACCCACTAAGTAAATTGATCTTTAATTGTACCAGGTGACACCTAGGAGATCCTCCAAAGAGAGTAGAACCTTTCCTAGATAGAATTCACAAAACAACGGTGAATAAACATATGGTTAGCCATTTCTACTACACTCTTATAGAGGTAGCAGTGGTTGGGGATCTGAAAACCCCTCTTACAGAGTTTATCCACCATAAGAACCTTGTTCTAAAGAAGAATCCAAAAGAAAATATTAACGTTAGGGGTCAGGTAGCTAAGCCAAGCTTTGGCCCAAAAGGGAGGAGGGCCAAGAGATAAAGACAGCAAAGAGACAGTCCAAGAAACAAAGTAGTTGCCTGATGAACTAGCCGTCCAAACCAAGCAGTCCTCCTAAAAGTTAATTTCTGCTCTGAAATCCCTAAGGAAGGATTGGATTAGGGCAAGATCCATACTAATCTAACAAAGTTTCACCCAGCACCCATCCCTCCAATAATCTTTAGCTAGGGTTCCAAAAGTAGCCTTACAAATGTCCACCCATTGTTTGAAATGGTCAAAGGAAATTAAAGGTTCCTTCATGATCCATCTATCCTCCCAAAACCTCACAAGATTCCCATTTCTTATGCTCCATTCCACACTGAAGTGAAGGATTTTTCTCCCTTTTATGATATCATTCCACAGAGCCAAACCATGAGGAAAACATTGGGAATCCAACAAAGAATTTAGAGAGCCACAGTTAGCCATATATTTTCTTTTTAATATTTTCTTCCGTTCTCCATTTGAGGAGAAAATTATCCATATATTTTTTGCGAGGAGAGCATTATTCATAGTTCTAATTTTTCTAAGGCCCAATCCCCTAAGCTTATTCGGTGTGAAAACCAAGTCCCAATCAATAAGGGGTGTATGCCTCCTTTCTTCAACCCCAGACTAGAGAAAATGTTTCTGGATTTTTTCAATAGCTTCCGCATATTTAAGAGGATTGTTTAAAAGACTAAGAGAATAGATCGAAAGGTTCTCAAGAGTGGCCTTGAGGAGTTGAATCTTACTAGCTTGACTTAGAAGAGGTCCTTTCCACCCCGCGAACTTTTGATTGAATCTATCCAACAAGGAATTCCAGAAAGACTCAAAGGGCTTAAGACCCAAGGGCAGTCCAAGATATATTGAAGGAAGATCATCCACTCTATAGCCAAAAAATAGTTCTATCCCGTTCTACCTTATAATCAGTGTGTTGAAGAAAAATAAGGAACTTTTTTGAATATTAATCTTTTGACATGATGCTCCTTCATAGCTGTCCAAAACTTTTCTAAGAATTCTACCTTCAACCACTGTTGATCTCCCCATCAAAATAGTATCATCAAAAAGCGGTTGATGAGAGCTATCTTAGTTACTGGATGAAGGATGTAAACCCATTAGGGCTCCTTGATCAACCAATCCATTCGGGTTCCTCCCAAGGAATTCTGCCATTATAGTGAACAAAATTGGGGAGATGTGGTCTCCTTGTCTTAAACCTCTAGAATTCTTTAAAACAATGTGATTGAGACCTATTGACCAAAATAGAGATAGAAGTAGTATAGATGAGTTGGAAAACTATTTGTCTGACTCTTTTACTAAATCCAAATTCCAACATAATCTTGAATAAAAAATCCCATTCAACCCAATCATAAGCTTTGGAGAAATCTAACTTCAAGAGAAATCCTTCAGTCTTAGAAACAGAGAACGAATGAATATTTTCATGCACCGTAATTATCGAATCTATAATCTATCTTCCAAGAACAAAGCCATTTTGTTGAATGGAGATTAACGAAGGTAGGCTAGACAAAATTCTTGAAGTCAGGAATTTAGAAATAATTTTATAGAATGAATTACAAAGGCTTATGGGCCTAAAAGCTTAAAAATTTGTAGCTCCAAGATGTTTAGGGATCGGGACCAGGAAGGTAGCATTGAGTTCCTTTAGGATGCTTCTCAACCCAAAGAATTCCTTAACAACACTCACCACATCCTCTTCAAAAATCTCCCAGAACTAGTTAAAAAAGAACATCGGGAAACCATTAGGTCCACGGGCTTTATTACCTTCAAAAGAAAAAGAAGCTCTCTTTATTTCTTCCTTTGACAGGATGGCTGCAAGAATTTTTTTGTCTTCCTCCTTAATAATAGTAGGGATAGCCTCTGAAAGAGAATCTTGCAAATTTTGAATAACCCCATCACTTGCTAAAAGGAGATTGCTAAAAAACATGACATCTTGTCTACTAATATCCTCCTCCTCAAAACGAACTCCATTTTCCTCAATATGAATTATCCTATTCACAGCATGGTGTTTTAGGGTAGACATATGGAAATATCTAGTACTTTTATCCCCAACTGAGAGCCATTGAATCCTGTATCTTTGTCTCCAAAAATATTCCTCTTTCGCTATAATGTGATGCATCTCCACGAGAAGCCCATTTAATTTTTGTATAATCTCCACATTGCATCCCTCTTGTTGGATCTTCTCCTGGATCATCTTCAGATCTGACTTTATCTCTCCTATTCTTCTAAATATATTGCCAAAAGAATCTTTATTGGGCACTCTTATCCTATTTTTGACTTCTCTTAACTTTTTGACAACCCTAAACATTGCAGTCCTTGATAAAAATATATTCCACCAAGTCCTAACCTCATCACGAAGCTTAGAAAACTGCAACCACATACGCTCAAATCTAAAAGGGGTATTTATTTTAGCCACAATTGGGTCCGCCACAAAGCTGATAGGAAAATGATCAGAACCCACCCTCGAAAGGGCTTTTGAAGAGAAAAAATATTTAAGAAACCGTTGATCAGAAATTAAAGTTCTATCCAATCTAACATGAATCAAATCCTTACCCAAGTGCTCTTCGATTAGACCAAGTGAAGGAAGCTCCTTGCAGCTCCAAATTGATCAGCGCTTGATTGTTGATGAAGTCCAAAGGGTCCATTATGCTCTCCATGTTAACTTGGGAACCTTGACTTTTCATTATCCTGCAATGGATTATTGAAATCTCCCATAACCACCCAGGATTGAATAGTGTGTTTATACCGAAAGGCAACCAAGTCTTGCCAAAAATATATTTGTAGCCCCCCTTCCATTAGGGGAATAGATGTTGGAAATGATCCAACTGAAATTATCTCTAATATGAGTAAATTTGGTGGCCACATGGTTAGCACTTTCAAATAATAGTTCAACTTTTATTAAATTAAGATTCCAAAATGCTACAATAGCTCCTGAGGCACCTTCCGAACTGTTCCCCTAAACCCCACAAAACATAAATAATTTGATCTTTTCCACTTTTTCTTTAGGCATTTGAGATTGCAGAAGCAAAAAAATATCAGGTTTATAATCCCTTACAAAATTATGCAGCACATCCCTCTTATGGATTCTATTCATTCCCTGAATATTCCATGACATGATCTTCATTTCTTACCTGGAGTGAGGTTGCAAATTTCAGGAATGGTCTTTTGAACACCATCTATAATTTCCTGCATGCTATCATTCTCCCTGTGCCATCGAGTAGTTCTTCTTCCTTGACTATTCTTTATGGCTCTACAATCTGCCTTTGCTCTAGTTGTCAATGAGATACCTTTCGGTGTACTAAGATGTTGATTTTTCTTACTCCTCCTCTTATTATAAGAGCTAAAATCTTCTCTTTTAGTTTCTTCCCGACTCTCCTCCTCCTTCCTAGACTCCCAATATTTCACATAAAACCCTTTCTCATCCAGGGGAAGAGTATCCATCATGCCATTTCTATTTTTGGATAGGTTCGTATTTAAACACTCTACAGTCTGGCTTGAATCCATAAAGGATTCTTTCACTAACTCCATCGAATCAACTGACTCAGGATTTTGAGCTGACACCTGATTTGATTCCTTACCACTAGAGGCCTATGATAAAATGGGGATCACAATATCCAGACTTAAATTTCCATCTTTGATTGGCGTATTAAAACCATGTGAGGGGATTTCATCAAGTCCAAACTCAACAATATCCTTCCCCAAGCAAACATTCTTAGAATTGTTGTCTCGGGGCATCAAGCACTCTAGGTATCCCTCTCCATTCTATAGCAACCCTGCATTATTTTCCTTCTCTTCATCTTTCGCTTCCCACTGATGGGTTTCAGCCATGTTACATTCCAGATCAACCTGAGTCCCCTCATCCTCCTTATTCATTGAGGATTCCTCTGCATCCACCTTCTTTCTTCTTTCATTCTATTCATCCCACTTCTCTTTATTTTGTGTCTCTTCCCATTCACTCTTCTTTTTCCATACTGGCCTCAATTTAGGTTGGGGCTTCCCCTTTGTTTTGTTGGCATTAAGCAAACAATTCTTAGCCCAATGCCCATATTTTATGTACTTGAAACACACAAAAGGGATTGTTTCAAACTCAATAGCTTGAACCCAGGTACCCAACTTAGATTTGAATTCGATAGATGACAAAAGATCAACATCCTGGGATATGCCCACACATATTCTTGAAAAGACTAATCATCTCCTAAGCATTGTTATCGGGTCTATAGACAAGAGCTCACCAAAAGAGTTAGCTAGTCCACTAAAAACATCAAAATTCTAGTATTCCATTGAAAGTCCAAGGAGTCTAACCCATACAGGGACAGTTTAAAATTTAGTCTGAAAGATCTAGGTTAGTGGACCATTTATTTAGGGCTAAGGAGGATTTTCCTATAATCCAAGGACCTCCACTTCTCATAGCCTGAATGCCCTCCTTACAAGAAAACTCAAAAGAAAAATAGCCCTTAGGAAGAGCTTAGATGAGAACTTCGCCATTAGTTCTCCATTTTTTCTTAACAAACATCCTAACAACCTCAATATTTTGTCTAGGCCCCATAAATTTACCAACCAACACTCTATCGATTAAAGAGATATTATGATCAATGACCGGATCAGGGATAGAAATAGAAAACTTACCCTTTGTTGGTTCTAAGATATTGCATATAGGAGGGAAAAACAATTTTCCATTTGGTTTGACACCAAACAAAGCCGACCATTATTTAGGCTTAGCTCCTTCCCCTCCAGCGGCCCCCACCATAGTTTTGGTGTTATCAAAATGATGTCCTTTGTTACTTCGAGAAGGAATCTCAGACGGAGCAACTTTCCATCTTGGGTCCACCAAGATGTTTCCATCGGGATCAGGAACAACCTTATCATCCTTACCTTGCTTTTCGGTCCAATCTTGCTTCGATTCCCCCTACGATTCTTTCGTTTCTACACTTCCACGATCTTTTCCATTGCTAAGATTGAAGATTCTGGTTTTCCGGCCCATTCACTTGCACGTCCTCCTACTCAACCAGTTTAGAAATTCACCAATATTTGATCAAACTGATATTTTGAATATTATAACAACAATGTTATTTATATTGAGAATAAATGAATATAAGCTATTCAAGTTAATTGTCTCTATTTTATAATATAATCGCTTTGAATAATACAATCAAAGGATGTGATATTATCCATTATACACTTGTTGTTTTGAAATATTTTCTATGATAGTCTTCAACTCAATTAATGTTGTAAATTATTTCATAAAATATAATAATAGTATATATGTTTTAGATGTATTATTAAGTACAATTAATCAAATATAGCCATTAGTAGGTAATATTTTTGTTTCTTAATATCACATGAACATAAAAAAAAAATTGAGCTATTAAATAGGATATTTGTATTTAATATGGGCTTTGTGGTCCATAAATAGAAACTGATCTATCTTCACCTAGATCTCTTTGAAACCACAAACAATCTTAAATGAAAATATCAAATAAATCATAATTTATGGGTGGGTGCATAAATATGGGGGGCCAAAGAGTGATCACCCCACTTTCAAAATTCAAAAAATTTATAACACACTCAATTTTTTTTCTATATTAAAAAAAAAATATTTCTCTTTTAGTTTTCCTCCTTCTCCTTCTCTTTCAATGAAACTGTATGTATGAAAATTTACTTTCTTATACTTTATGTTATATTTCATGTATATAGTTACAATTTTTTTGAGAATGGTTTCAAATAACTTGGATTTATAATAAAAAATATTATTTTTAGAAGATCTTATAATTTTTAACATAGTCAAATTTTAGTAACCAACATATCAAATTCTAGTAATAAGGAGGTCAAATTTTAATAATCGGCAAGTTGTACACCATCTCTCTCTCTCTCTCTCTCACTCACTCATATTTTATCCCTTGTGATCTAGACCTATCTCTCATGCTCTATCCTTATCTACTTCTCTTTATCTTTCTATTCTCTCTCTTCCCCCCTCTCTCTCTCTCTCACCAACCCTCCCTCTCTACTTCTCTCTATCTAACCGATTCCTCTTTTCCTCTCTCTCATCCTACCTCCTTCTCTCTCTCAATCTCTCCACCTTCCTCATTATCTATCTCACTTCTCTCTCCCTTAATCCTTCCATCCCTTCCTCCTCCCTTCTCCACCTCTCTCTATATCTCTCCCTCCCTCCTCTCTCTCCCTCTCTACCTCTTCTTCACTCTCTACTTATCCCTCCCTCCTCCCCATCTCCATATCTCATTCCTTATATAATTCTATTTGTCTCTCTATCTCTCTCCGTCTATATCTCTCCCTCCCTCATTCCCTCTCTCTCTCCCTCCCTCCCTCTCTCCTTCTCTCTCCCTCTTTCTCAATTTCCCAACCTTCCTCCTTCCATATATATTTCTCTCTCCCTCCCCAATATTTCTCTTTCACTCTCTCTTTCCCTCTCTTCTCTCTTTATCTCTACTTATCCCTCCCTATCTCTCCTTGGCTATATACTTTTTATCTCTCCATATATCCCTCTCCATCCCTCCCATGTCCCTCTCCTTCTCTCTCAACATCCCCACCTTCCTCTCTCTCTCTTTCTCTCAATCTCTCCACCTTCCTCCTTCCCCCTTTATCTCTCCCTCTCTCCCATTATCTATATCTCATTTTTCTATCCCTCCCTCCCTCCCTACTACTCTCTCTCTCTCTCCCCCCTCTCACTACCTCATTCCCTCTCTCCCTCTTTCAGTATCCCTGCATTCCTCCTCTATCGCCTTTCGTCTATACTTATCTCTATCTCAAATCTCTCTCTCTCTCCCTCTATACTTTCCTCTATACTTCTCTCTATCTCATCTTTCTCTCTATCTCTTTGTCTCTCTCTCCCACACACCTTCCTTCTCTAATATCTATCTAACATATTCCTATATACCTCTCTATCTACCTCACTCATATCTCTCTCTCTCTCCCAAAACTTCCCTCACTACTTTTCTCTATCTAACCTATTCCTCTCTCTTATTCTTCTCCTCCTCTCTCTCAATCCCTTTAGCTTTCTCCTTCTCTATCTCACTTCACTCTCCCTTCATCCTTCCATCCCTCTCTCTCTCTATATATATATCTATATATATATACACACAAACATATACATACATATATATGGGCGATCCCACAAAGTTGGTTTAGAATTTCTGAGAGGAACTATTTTTTGCTGAAATCACATATTTTTAGAAAATATAATTATTTAAGCCTTTAAAATTTTCATGTTAAGGATTCCAATTGAAGAGGCTTTGATAAAACCACCTTAGATCAAACCCCCTTGGATACAACCTCGCTAGTTTTAAACCATACCTATAAATAAGTCTCCTTTACACCTATCAAAATGCTGATAAAAAATAACTTTTGATTTAAATTTTGGGGGATCAAATTAATTCATTTAAAATTTATTTGAAATGATTATGGTAGTCCTCAAAATTAGCTATCCCATGAATATAATTTTAATATGTTTTAGTTTTATTATGTATGTGTTTTTTAGTTTTATTAAACATAGGTTTTTTTATCGAAAATCAAGCTCTTTGTTTTGCACATGTGAAAAAATAGAAAATTATCAAAATAATTTTTTAAAAAATATTTTTTTGCTGTGTATTGATGTCCTTGATCCATTAAAAAAATTAAAATTTAATTTTGATACATACAGAAAAAGTTATATTGTATAGAGTTCGCCTATGTCTGAATTGCAATTGGTTTGACTTCGACACTCTATTAAGGAAAAAATATTAAATAAAAAAATATGAGACCAAATGAAATTCTAGATATCATAGCTAAAAATATAAATTCAAAAAAAATATAATTTTATCCTTCATACAAAAAAAGTGATGTATATAGTGAGCGTCACTTTTTAAAAATGTTGTTTTGTGAAAATAAACTAGTTTTCGTGGGAGATGGAAAAATAATTTTTAGAATCTACAGACAAAATTTGATGAGACTCTAGTTTGCATCATCTTAAAATTCCTCACAGTTTAGCCACTATAGGTGCCCAAATGTGAAGATTTAGTTAAACATAATAATTTCAATGTCCAATTTGGCCAAAAATTGTAAACCACTATTGTGGGATCACCCATATATATCACCCCTCTCTCTCTCTCCCTCTATCTCCCTCTATATATATATATATATATATCTCTGTCTCTCCATTCCTACCATAAACCTTCCCTCTCTACTTCTCTCTATATAACCTATTCCTCTTATTCTTTATCTCATGCTCCCTCCTCATCTCTCTCAATCCACCCACCTTCCTCCTCTATCTCACTTCTCTCTCCCTTCATCCTCCAATCCCTCCCTCCTTCCCTCCCTCGTCTCTCTCTCTCTCAAATTCTCCCTCTGTCACCCTCTCTATATTTCCTTCCCTATATACTTCTTTCTGTCTCTCTATATTCCATCTCTATCTCTCCTTTCCTCATTCCATCTCTCCCTCCCTCCCTCTCTCACTCTCTCTTTGAATCTTTCTCAATATCCCAACCTTCCTCCTTCCCTATCTATTTATCTCTCTCCCTCACCAATATTTTTAGTTCACTCTCTCCTACCCTCTCTACTCTCTATATCTACTCCCTCTCTACCTCTCCTTCCCTATATACTTTTTTTATCTCTCTCACAATCTCTCCCTCTCCCTCCATCCTTAATTCTCTATTTCCCTCTCTCTCAATCTCCCCACCTTCCTCTCTCTCAATCTCTCCACCTTCCTCCTTCACCCCCTCTCTCTCTATCTCTACATACAAAATTCCTATTCTCTTCTCTCTCAATTCCTCCACCTTCCTCCATCTATATCTCTCCCTTGTCCATCTCTACATCTCACTATCACATTCCCTCTCTCTTTCTCTCTCCCTCTTTCTAAATCTCCCAACCTTCATGCCCCATCTATTTCTCTCTCTCTCCCTCACCAATATTTCTCTTTCACTCTGTCCTTCCATCTCTACCTCTCATTCCCTTTATAATTTTGTATCTCTCTCAATCTCTCCCTCTCCCTCCCTCCTTCATTATTTCTCTATCCCTCTCTCTCAATCTTCCCACCTTACTCCCTCTCTAAATCTCCCCACCTTCATCCTTCCTTATGTATTTATCTCTCTCCCTCTCCTATATTTATCTTTCACTCTATCATTACCTCTCTACACTCTTTATATCTACTTCTCCCTCTCTATCTCTCCTTACATAAATATTTTTTCGCTCTCCATCTCTACTTTGCCCTCTAGATCTTTACATCTCTCTCTATATCAGCACCTTTCTCTCTCCCTCATTCTCCCCACTTTCCTCCTTCCCTAATTTCTCTATCCCTCTCTCTCATTCTCTCTATCTCAGATCTCTCATTCCCTGCCTCCCTCCTCCCTCCCTCTCGCCCTCCTTCCCTCTCTCTATCTATCTATCTCTCTCTCTCTACCTCTCTCTAATCCTTCCTCTTCCCCTCTCTCCATCCCTTCACCTTCCTCCTCCCCCCTGTCTCTCTCCCACACACATTCCTTCTTTACTATTTATCTAACATATCCCTATCTACATCTCTCTCTCTCCCTCAAACCTTCCCTTTCTACTTCTATCTATCTAACCTATTCCTCTTTTCCTCTCTCTCATGATCCCTCCACCTACCTATGAATCTCTCCACATTCCTCCTTCTTTATCTCACTTCTCTCTCTCTTCATCTTTCCATCCCTAGCTACTTCCCTCTCTAATTCTCTCTATCTCTCTCCCTCCCTACGTCCTCCTCTCTCTACTTCTCCCTCCATCCCCCTCCATATCTCTCCTTCCTTATATACTTCTCTTCATCTCTCTTCTGCATATCTACCTCTCTCTCCCTCATTCCCTCTCTCTCCCTCCATCTCTCCAACTCTATCCCTCTTTCTTAATCTCCAAAAATTCCTTCTCCCCAATCTATTTCTCTTTGACTATCCCCTTTCCTCTCTACACTCTATGCCACTAGTTGTCCCTCTCTATCTCATCTTCCCTATATACATTTTTTCTCTCTCTCTCTCTCTCTATCTCTTCCTTTCCTCCCCTCCTTTCATCTCTCTCCCTCTCTCTCAATATCCCCACCTTCCTATCTCTCAATCTCTCCAAATTCCTCGTCCTCCTCTCTCTCTCTCTCTCCCTCTCCCTCTCTCCCACATACCTTCCCTCTCTACTATCTATCAAGCCTATTCCTATTTTCCTCTCTCTCAGACTCCCTCCTCTCTCTTAATCCCTCCACCTTGCTCCTTCTCTCTCCCACTTCTCTCTTGATCCTTTTATCCCTCCCTCCATCCATCTCTACTTCTCTCTATATCTCTCCATCCCTCTTCGCTCTCCCTCCATACCTCTTCCTCTCTCTCTACTTCTCCCTCCCTCCCGCTCTCTATATCTCCTTCCCTATATACTCTACTTTGTCTCTCTATTCTCTGTATCTCTACATTTACCTCACTCATTCCCTCTCTCCTTCCCTCACTCTCTCCCTCTCTCTCTCCATCTTTCTCAATTTCCAAACCTTCCTCCTTCCCTATCTATTTCTCTATCTCTCCCTCACCAAAGTATCCCTTTAACTCTCTCCTTGCCTCTCTACCTCTCCTTCCCTATATACATTTTTATCTCTCTCTCGCTCTCTTCCCCTCTCTCTCTATCTCTCCCTCTCCCTCCCCCTTCCTTCTATCTCTCCATCACTCTCAATATCCCTACCTTCCTCCTTTCTTCCTTTCTATCTCCACCATGGTGAGGATTAAATCACAATATATGTAGTGTAGTAAAATACATACCTTTGCATTTTAACACTTGTTTGGGCCTACATTGCTATATTTATCCTTCTTTATGGCTTAATTGGTCCTATTTTATGTCCATAAGCCCTATGAATGACATATTTTTCTGGTTAATCCTAACATTCTCCAATGCATATGTGATCTCCTAATGATGTTGAGTAGTGTGTCCCTAATTTCTGGTCAGGACTAAAATGCCACTAAGGGCATATTTGTCCCACTGAGGTCCTAATTTTGAGGCATCTATTGTGGGCCCCTTTTTGTTTTTTGTGCCTCAAGTTTCATCACTTGGGACTAGAAGCCACCTAGGATGTCTTAGTCCTCCTTGAGTCATTTTCAGGATTTAATTTCAAATCTTTGCAAGATTTAACCTCCTTTATTATTTGAATTTATATGTCAATTTGGTGTGATATTATTTCAGGATATTAAGCATATACAAGTATAAATAAAAGGTTTATTGACTCATTTCTCAGCTAGCAACTTGATCATTCATTCCTAAGGAAAATTTATGGGATCAAGTGCATTCAAGAGTAATTCATCAAGAAATTGGAGCCATCATCAAGTTTAAAACATCATGTCAAAGATTGTTCTTAATGATGTGTGTTGTTGTGCTAAAATTTTTGATTTAGGGTTTTGATCTAAGAAAGCAAGAAATTCAAGGTCTATCAATCATTTAAATATCCATGTCCATTGCAGCCATTATACACAAGTTTGTAGTCTTTGCAAGGGTTTGGTAAGTTGTAGCATTTCATGTTTTTCATTCACCATTTCCTTCATTATTTTAATTTTATTTAAACATTTAATTACCAACAAGAGGTTTGACCAAGGAAAACCCCAATTCACTAACAATCAACAAGTTTTTCCATATTGTCCATTTGTATTTGCAGATCTAGGTGTAGATGATAAATCTGTAACATGATAGACTTTGACAAACATTTTCACCAGTCAAGCTAGATCTACAACAAACTAAGAATCCATATGAAATAATGCATCATGCTAAACATGCTTAATGAGACATCAAAATACAAAATAAGTTGAATAAAAGAATTGAAAAACATGTGAAAGCCTATCCCATAGTGGGAGTGGTGCCCCTTATGATGTGGAAAGGATGCCCTTTCCCACCCCCTGATAAGCAAGAATGCCAAGATGATGATAATGCCAATAATGATATTGTGAATCAAGTTGTGTTGTTGTATTGTAGTAGTTGTTGTTGTTGAAATACTTTGCATTTATAGATTAAATGTTGGAAGATTGAAATATTTTGATAAATGTGGGATCATTCATGAGACAATGACAAGATACCACTTGTCAGGATGTGAGAGGATGAGGGTTGTGCACATTTTGGTCAATGTGCCAATTTGAAATTTGAATTCGATGAAGTGACATGTTTAGGGGGGATGAAATGTGAATTAAATGCCAAGTTTGACTTGTGTAAGAGACATGTAAGATCTCATAAATGCCAAGTTGGAGGACAAGTCCTTTGAGAGGGAGATTCAAATTGGAGGAATATTCCATCTTGATGCCCTTTTGAAAGAAATTAGGTGAAATAATAAATCAAATAAATTGATTTATTGTGCAAGTGGGTGGGTTTGTTAAGAGCTTAGATTTGACTCAAGTTGAGTCAAAATCTAGAGAATGGGTTATTATGATTAGAGGTTAATTAATTCATATTAACTAACTTGGAGGATTTTAGGGGTTTTTAATTTGAATCATTTTGATTAATTGAATCAAATAAGAAGAACTTAAGGACTTAATTACATAATTTGATTTATTTAATTAAGTATGATGAAGCTAGGGAATTAGTTAATAAATTGTTTTTAATTGATTAATATAAGAATTGGATGTTAATTAGAGTGGGATTTAGATGCATGATGTATAATTTACATGTCTACATTTTTCCCCTCTTTGAAGCAATGTACTTGTACATTGGTTCAAATAATGATGTTGCTGACATCGAAATTAATATTTTTTTATTTTCTCAGATGCTCCAATGGAAATAAGTATGTTGGTACATTTCCCCCCTCGAGAGATTGACCGAAAATATTTGATTTGAGGTCGATCTCATGACAAAGAGGTTCAAAATGGATGTATGGATGGTAAGACTAATAGATCTATATGATAATGATGATGTACATAAGATGTTTTTAAGATGCTTAGAATAACAAATCTATATTATCCTAAACAATTTAAATGATTATGCAATGTTTGTGAGATGGATGAGATGCATGATGTTGTCTTATGATTCAATATGACATGATTATGTAGGATGAGAGTGTGGATGCAAGATGGATGCATTGATGAAATGTTACAATGTTAGTGTGAAAGAAGATAGAAGAATGGGAGGGATCAATCCTTAAATCCAAGAAGATGTAGAAGTCAAATAATTCATTGATTCATTTGAGACTTTATTAGATATGATGATGAATGATGATGATGTATTGCTTATCCAGGGATGGGAGAGATAAAGAGAATAACTTTTCTTAGGTTTGATAACACACATAGGTACGATGCATCAAGGTATGAAGAACCAGGATGGTGTTGTAACGACTATGATGGTCTTTGACTCGACAAATAGACAAGAGTATTCTTGTTCACACCTAACATACAAAAACCTTACTAGGGTGTACTTTAGATATTTTGAACATCTTGGACCAAAACAAAGAGAGGTAAAACCTAATAGTGTAATAGTCAACAAGGTGTCCAAAGCATCCTCCATACACACCTAATAAAGAAAGTATTTGCCAAGGTTATTTTATAAGAATATCCAACAAGAAAAATAGATTAAAAGATAATGATCATTTCCCCATTCCTTTCTCTCTAAATCTCTTTATTTTGGACATCATCGAGAGGCCATCAGAATGGGTGCAACAAGATAAGTCAAAAAGACCAAGATAAAGTAAACAAACAAGCTAATTTTCTTTGTACCACTAGCGAAGACTAAACTACGGTGATACCTAATGCTGATGTCCATTGTCGGAAGGTCACATTCTTAGGACATATTATGATCAAGTGTTGATGTGATTTGATTTGGATGATAAGCTATTGATACTTTGACTTGATCAGCTTACTAATTCACTGATCTAGACTTGAGACTTTGACGATTAGGCGTTCGCTTTTGAACCTGCTAGACTTTCTTTTGATTGACTCACCAAAGGATGAAGATGCTGATTGATTTATTATGGGTGACATTATTGTGGGTGGAAGTGAGATAAGATGGATGCACCATTTTGGGTTTTTAGATATTTGGATGTTTTTGTTGTTTTTGAAATATTTTGAGGCTATTTTTTATTTTTGGATTTTGTGTCTCGGGGGCTGATCAAGGATTAGCCTTGCCTATGTTTAATCTTAGAGATGATGTAGTTCTAATAACAATTCACTTGAATATGGATTGCCATTGTGACAGACACCTAAAGGGCTGACCTAAAATGTGAAATAGATGGGCAAACGGATTTCCATTGTGACAAATGCCTAAGGGACTAACCTAAAATGTGAAATAGATAGGCAAACAGATTTCCATTGTGATGGACACCTAAAGGACTGACCTAAAATGTGAAATAGATGGGAAAATGGAATTCCATTATGACAGACGCCTAAAGGACTGATCTAAAATGTGAAATAGATGTGTAAGCAGATTGCCATTGCGATAGATGCCTAAGGGACTGACCTAAAATGTGAAATAGATAGGCAAAAAAATTTCCATTACGATGGATGCCTAAAGGGCTGACTTAAAATGTGAAATAGATACGCAAGCAGATTGCCATGTTTTGCTATTTTCTGACTTTTCGAGTTGTTTTTGGATTTTGATATGTTTTGGTTGTTTTTAGATTTTTGCATGATTTTGATGATTTGAAGGTGGATATGCATGATGATATCAGTGCTTTGTTTTGGGATTTTTTTGAAAACCAAGCTAGGATTGATTGATTAGATTGATGGATTTGTGATGATAACATTGTTGAGGATACACAACAATGCAAGGGTTTGCATTCAGCCACATGAGGATTTCAATATTGATGATGATAACATTGTTGAGGATAAAAAAAAATGCAAGGATTGGGAAGGATATCCCGCGATGATGATGGATTGATTGGATTTGATTGATCAATAATGATTAAGCTTTATTTGGAACAAAATTGTTTTGATGATTTGATGTGAGGCTAACATGCAAGTTGGATGCGACTGATATTAATTATTTGGATTGATTTTTGATGAAGGATAAAGCTTGATAAGGAACATCTTCCTATAAAAATATGCCTTGGGCTAGTGATTTGGATTGATGCTCACAAATTATTTAACCAATTTGATTTCATGTCTGCCAATGTTCAAATCACCATGTATAAGTTGGAGGATATAGATCATGATTTATTCCCGAAGCAAGACGTAAATATCTACCCCCAATGTCTAGCAATGTTTGAAAGACCATAGGTGGATTCTTAGATAGAGAGATGGACGATTGGATATGGATCATCTTGCGATAAGATTAGGTGTTTGCACAAAGGATTCTCATTTGGATAGTGATTCCTGGCTCAGATAATGTTGGCTTGGATAGGATCAATGAAAATGACCCATGTCAAGATGTTTACCATAAGCAAGCGTAAAGTGTGCACCAAAATTTTTCAAGATCGAGATAAGGTAGATATATGGTAATGGGTTGGATACATGGTTCATGGATGAGCAGATGATGTGGATGGATAAGATGGAGGGAATGTTGGATTTACTATGGATGGGATGATATGCTTCTACTTGAACTAGCACATGTAGATGCTTGATTCTACATATGACACCTATTTTCCAGGTTTTCATCATGGTACCTATCCAAAGCTCCACCGAAGTGGCTTTCGCTAGAGGATAATTTTTTTCTTTACTGTTTTCAATCCTTTTTCTGATTTTTTTGGATTTTTGGATTTTTGGATTTTTATATTTTTTGATGCTTTTAATTTTCTGCTGAAATATTTTAAGCTCATGCTAAACCACCTAATGTCGTTGATGTAGATTTTTCTATCATAATATCCCATTGATATCCTGCTTCAAGAATTTTCCTTTCTAAGATACGTGCACTTGAAATCAACTTTCAATATTTTTGATCTGCTTTGCTAATACCTGAGTTAACTTTGTCTTTGTGCACACATTGCGATAGGGTGCCTTTTGAATCCTTATGATGAATGGTTGTTTCCAACACATGGTCAATGTGAGAATTTGATATCATGTGTGGAAGCATGGATGGAGTGTGTTTAGGAATAAAATATGGACTGGTTGATAGTTTGGAACCTTTGACTATCCAAACATGGGAAGATGTGCAATAATCGGTGGATATGGAAGTGTGTGTGGAATTAGGACCAACTGCTTGATATAATTTTTACGTTGCTTGAGAAGCCTTCTCTTGCCTTTTTGGACATCTTTGATGGATAATTTTCCCTTTTTTATTTTTCCCCATTGTTTCTTTGACTAATGGAGTTTGATAATGATTATTCTTGGTATTTTTTGGTATCCACATGTATTTTATTCATCCTTCGTTCTTCTTAGCTTCTTTGTGATTTGATTCAAATCTTTATTTTGTTGTTGGTCCCAATTCATGGATGGGGTGATGGGTGGATGGAGATTCATGACATAGTAGGTTGTAGTATTGGCATTGGTTTCATCATAAGGATTCTTTGTGCTCCCTATGTTGACGTTTGCTTGAGATGAAGTTGCCCCTAGTTTTATAGAGGTATCACTTATATGTTTATATCTCTTGATTGTCAAATAACCAAGGTCTTGATACTTAGTATTTACAATAATATTTACTAGTTCTAGGATACCTTATTTATGCAAACCTAATCCTTTGCCTTGATAATTCATCTCCTCAAAAAATTTATCTACAATAAGATATGATTTACCTTGGAAACAAGGTGCTAATCCTTCTCTACTCTATGGTCGATCT
Source organism: Sequoiadendron giganteum (assembly GCA_007115665.2). Taxonomy (NCBI): domain Eukaryota; kingdom Viridiplantae; phylum Streptophyta; class Pinopsida; order Cupressales; family Cupressaceae; genus Sequoiadendron; species Sequoiadendron giganteum. The sequence goes on from CM021102.1 coordinate 665,525,344, forward strand.
TCAAAAGTGACAACTTGTTTATTGATAAGATATTTTTCCCTTAAAAAGGTGAGTGATTCAAGTTTCTAAGTGATAGGATCTTCCATAAGTGGGATAAATTCTTGATTGATATCTTTTTTTTGATCTTGTGAGATATCAGACGACAATGCTTCTTCAAGAAGTGTCGATGATTCATTTTTCCCATAGAAATTTTCCTCATGATTCATTTCACAAGATGTTTTTGATTCATGACTTCTGTTGGAGACTTCTTCATGACCCATTTCTAATATGTCTCCACAAGATATTTATGATTTGCAATTTTTTTAGAAGCCTTCTTCATGTTCTTTTTCTCATATGTTTCTATATTTTTTGATATCTTGGTCATGTGTAAAAATGTTAAGAGTAGGCGACTCTTGTTCCTTGGTAATGATGTCCAGAGTATGAGACTCTTGTTTTGAATGAAGATAATCTATGTGTCCATCCAAAGAAAGCATCTCATGGGTAGACAGAGGGGTATGTGATATATAGATATGGTCATCATTTGTAACATCTTGTATAGATAGGAGAGTGTCCATTAGATCATTGTAGTATCTCAGAGATACAAATTCTTGATCTTGAATGATTTCATAATTTCTTTCAAGATGCTTTGGATCAAGTTCTTGACATGGGTCAGTTTCAAAGGATGGATTGCTTACCAAGGGTTCTTCGATATATTCATTAGGAATGGGAAGTGGCTCAATATCCTCTTGAGTTTTGAGTGGATTTTTATCAAGTGTGGAGTCAAATATTCTTTTACTATTCACAACCATGAGGTTGAAGGAGGTCAATATGTCTTGGGAAGGACCATTGCTAGACCTTGGTGATATATCTTGATCAAGCTTTGGAATAAAATTTTGAGATATGGTCTCTAACTCATTAGGTGATCTAGAGACATTTTCAACTTATCATTGGTCGACGGATAGTGGATTATGTCAATAGGATCAAATAGCATCAACACTCCTTTAAATAGATCACTAAAAAGTGGCTCTTGATGTATGGTGAGTCAATCATCAAATGGGGTAGACATATCTTCACAGTGCTCATTGATCAATTGATTTTGATCATTGTCTTCAATAGTTATGGTGGAGAGATTGCCAAATTTTTCAACCATAGGATCAAATGATGTGAACATTTCTTGGATTGGATCATTGATGGGCATTGTTGGTGAGTTTTGATCATGATTAATAAGTGGCTCTTGGTGTGTGTTTATTTGATCGTTGGTTGAGGTGGAAAAATCTTCAATGTTCCCATTAATGGATAGATCTTGATCATTGTTTTCAACAATTGTGGTGGGGAGGTTTTTAATGCTATCGATAGCAGTTGAACTCTAATTATTGTCCCCAATGGCTATTATTTTTTAACCAATGAGATCTTGGTTGATATTTTTGAATCAAATACAATTTGATGTTGTGTCTCCCTTTATTTTGTGAAAATCACAAAAGTGCTTCTCATTATACCCTGGTAGTTTTACCATGGGCTCTTGATAATTCACATAAATGATGATTTTAATGATAATTTATTATATCAATCGTTGCATGACCAATTCGATTGATTCCCCAAGTGGTGTGTATTTTGGTTTCTTACCTTGTGATATTTTCACTTTAAATTTACCTTATGGTGATTGATTCTGGAGATGTGGTGATTGATCTTTGAGATGCAGTGATAGGGTTTGCTGTTGATGTTGTTGATGTTGTTGATCTTGATATCCAACCTTTTGACATTGGAGATATTGTTCTTGATGTGTTTGTGGAGACAACTCAATGCTTTGATGACATGGTTCAACTAATGGAAGAGTGTATTGATTTTGAGATGGAGATGTTTGTTGGTGATATGAATCGATTATTTTTGAGTGTCGCAATTTTGTTTCACAAGATTTGACCTTGACATTATTGATATGGTTGACTTGGTTGATTATCAAGCAGATTTGGAATGCATCCTTGTGGTGTTTTCTTGTGATCATGGACAATTTTATTTTGGATAATGCTCTGATTTAGTGTGATGTTTAGATTTGGCATTATTGGTTGATATTGAACATTGTTGTGATTGGGAAACACATGTCTTGGACTTAGGTAACTTTTATTTTGCATGGTGTTACCTTGACTTGAATCAAAATATGGAGTTGTCAATATATTTCCCAGATTTTGAACAACATTGGTTTGATTTACAATTTTATCTATCCCAAAGTTTACCAAGTGTGAATTTGAAATGAGCATGTTTTGTAAACTTGTATTTGGCATGTATGGATCTAGTGGGATAATGTTGTTTAGAAGATAACTCATGCATTGATTGTTCAGTTGATAGATTTATAGGTTTGTACTTGGATTTAAATCTACCACCGAGAAAGGTGTTCAAAACTTTAGATTGGGAAAACTCATATTTGTATTATTCAGGCTTGGAGGAGATAATGATGCCATGCATAAATATGAGTTTTTATACTCAAATAGCATTGTGAGACATGTGGGTAGTTTGGTTGGCTTAGATTAGTCATGATGTATGAGTCAAGTTTAAATTCCATGTTCCTCTTGTGTTTTGGCCTTGTTGACCTCTGAGGGGTTTAGGACCAATGCTAAGATAAAGGATGAAAGGTGTGAATGATATGGGTGTTTAAATTCTTAAGAACTTTGGATCAATGCTAGACTTTAGGACTTGATTTGATTTGATTTTGAATAAGGATAGTTTGACTAAGTGTGTTAATTCAAACAAGGTGATAATGGATTGGATAATTTTACTAAGTGTGTTAAGTCAAACAAGATGATAATGAACTTGAAAACCTTAGGAAGTTGTGTTATCCTAGAGTAAACTCATACATAAGAGGATAATTTGTCTAGGTGTGTTAATCCAAACAAGGTGATTTTGAACTTGTAAACTTTAGGAAGTTGCGTTATCCTAGAGGTAAATTCTCTCAAGAGGATTGATAATTTGAATAAGTGTGTTACGTCAAACAAGGTGATGTTGATTTCTCCTAAAAGTCTAGCATATGTGATGTTTTCAAAGTTTCCAAGAGTTTGTTGGTGAGATGATCTTTGATTGATGTTTGAGATGGGTGAAGTGTTTGACTTGATCCTAGATGAGCCTAAGAGGACTTGTTTACTAGACCAAGATATTGAAGAACATGATTTCCCCTAAGAGTATTTCAAACCAAAAATCAATTTTTGCATGAAAACCATATGACCCAAAATAGACCAAGCACATGTTTGGTTCAATTGTCTATTATCTTGCTTAGGTTCAGTTCCTTTTACCACAAACTCTTTAATGATTATGTTTCAAATTGAATGTCTAATGTCCTACTTTATTTCCATCCCACAAGGTCCATTATGTGGAAATCAAGGAAATTAGGGCAAAGTTTCCTAGTGTTTACTTTGGGAGAAACAAATTAAGATTTTTGAATCTTTAGAAGCCGTCTAGAGATAAGAACCCCTAGGGACAAGAAATAACATGTGGACACCTCCAAGGTATTTTTTCTTCCAAATGGTTTGAAATTTTGATGATTCATTGAATTTTTTTCCAATGTTTTGGATCCAAGCAAAGTTTTTTCGATGCCAATAAGATGCACAATCCTAGAATGGAAAGACAATATTTGTTGGGATCCCACTTGGATAAATCTAGCTGCAAATATTTAGTGAAAATGATTAGATGCTTGACCACACAGGCTCCCCTCCATGACACAGATTTGTCAGGTCAGCCAAGCATCAATGCCCATGCATCTCTCATGGCATACTTTTCATCTCTACAATAGAATCACAAGTATACATGGGGAGACTTCAAAGGACATGACATTTTGCACCAACAAATAGAAAGGATTTTTGCCTTTGCTAAAAAAGGGGTTTTAATTCAGACTTTCCATTCGTGGAGATTGAACCATGTGGTGAGAGACCATTACTCCCCTTCTCATTCAGACTCATGGCATGAAACTGGCCTTTGTTCTAGTACCCGCTTTTATATCTCGGTTGGAAATACACTTGGCTTTAGTGTGTTACCGGTTGGTTCATTCCCTTGGGTGAGTACTTTTTCCCACAATGAAAGCCCTATAAGATAAAAAAAAGTGAGCCAACATATTCGTAGTTCGATCAACCTTCATTTAGAAAAAAATGGAGAACACACGCAACATGTTCCACTCACAATCGCAAGATGTTTTGTTTAATTTTAATCCCAAAATGAAATGTGGAGGTAATCTTTTTGACAACTTAATATCAAAAAAAGACTTTTGATTCTCAAGATCGTCGTGAGGTGCGAGAGAAGCACATAAGTATTTGTGATGATATTAATTTGTGAAAAATATTACAAAACATCAAATGTGCATGTTCATTTTAATTTCCAAAGGCAAAATGAATTATTTTTAAAGCCTTGAAATTGAAATGTGAGCGTTGTTTCTCAAATTTTTAGAACCCAAATTGAAATTTAGTAAGTTTCTAAGGTTTAGTTTTACCCCAACTTGAAAAGATCAAATCAGTGATTGATTTTAAACCCCAAATGAAAGATGAGTTTTTTAAAAAAATACTTTGACAACATTTTCATGATCAAGGTAAATCTGCAACAAACTAAGCATCCCTATGAAATATTGCATCATGCTTAATATGCTTAATGAGACATTAAAATACCAAATAATTTGAATAAAATAATTGGAAAACATGTGCAAACCTATCCCATATTGGGATTGGTGCACCTTATGATGTGGAAAGGATGCCTTTTCCCACCCCCTGATAAGAAAGAATTCCACGATGATGATAATGCCAATACTGAGATTTGCATCAAGTTGTGTTGTTGTGTTGTAGCTGTTATTGTTGTTGAAATGCTTTGCATTTATAGATTCAAGGTTGGAAGATTGAAATATTTGGATGAATGTGGGATCATTCATGAGCCAATGACAAGATGTCACTTTTCAAGATGTGAGAAGATGAGAGTTGTGCACATTTTGGTCAATGTGCCAATTTAAAATTTTAATTTGATGAAATGACATGTTTAGGGGGGATGAAAGGTGAATTAAATGCCAAGTTTGACTTGTGTAAGAGACATGTTAGAGCTCATAAATTCCAAGTTGGAGGATAAGTCCTTTGAGATGGAGATTCAAATTGGAGGAATATTCCATCTTGATACCCTTGCGAAAGAAATTAGATGAAATAATAAATCAAATAAAATAATTTTCCATGCAAGTGGGTGGGTTAGTTAGGAGTTTAGATTTGACTCAAGTTGAGTCAAAAGCTAGAGAATGGGTGATTATGATTAGAGGTTAATTAATTTAGATTAATTAAATTGGAGGATTTTAGGGTTTTCTAATTTGAATCATTTTGATTTATTGAATCAAATAAGAAGAACTTAAGGAATTAGTTAAATAATTTGATTTATTTAATTAAGTATGATGAAGAATTAATAAATAATTTTTTTTTTATTGATTAATAAAAGAATTGGATGTTAATTAGAGCTCGATTTATATGCATGATGTCTATTTGATGTGTCTACACTAGGTTAAAAACTTGAAGATCACTTTGAGTGGAAAGTTTTCAAAGTTGTAAATTTGCATTGCAAAGCTGTAATCTTCATGAAAACTCACCTACAAGTTAAATCTAGTTGTTTCAGAACCTAAGATTCGAGAGGAAGCCATTTTTGATCTGGGAGGTCAAGCCAACATTCACATTTTTTAGAAATTCATATCAAGACTAAGACGGAAGAAAAGGCATCTTAGTCCTCCATGTGGAATATTTTAGATATTTTTTGGGATTTTTTTTTGTTATCCAAAGATTCTATGTTTTCCTTGAAAAACGACAACGAGACTAAGATGAGAGAAAATGCGTCATAGTCCTCCAAGGTATTTTTTGGTAGTCTATTTAATTTTCAAAAATATTATTTGCATCTCTAGGTTTCCCAGGTACACAAACCCTAACTTGGAGTTATTCATTTTCAATATTTGTAAGCTTCATTTAGCTCATTTTGAGTGTTTTACTTATCACAGTGTGTTTTCAAACGTTGTCTTTTTGAAGCATTTTCTTGGTGGTGAACCCCTTAATTTGAAAGAACACCCCCTCTTAAGTCATCCTAATTGTGTTTTGACTCACCTTGAGAGGTTGACAATCAATCCTATTAGGGTTCTTAGGACATATTTGAATGACATAGGTAAAGTGGGATGAAAAGGTAACCCCTTTCATCTTCCCATTTTCCTCAATGTTCAATAATTAATAGAAAAATTGGTAGAAAGGGGCTCACTATGAAAATAGGACACACTATCCAAAAATGGCTCATAACCACAAAAAGAATACAAGAAGATAGAAGAAGAATGTTACATAGAGAAACACTTCTCAATGCAACAAGGAGTCCACTACAATTGCTTGCACACTTTTGTAGTCTCACATGAACGATATTAAATGCATTTAGCTCATTGCTTTCAAAACCTTAACATGAATTTAGTACTGCTCTATGCAATTTCACATCTCATTATAGTTCACTTGCAACAATACCATATCTATCTTGCTTCTTACTCTTTATTACACACTCTTGTATGAACACCATACATATTTATATCAACCTCTAATTATAAAACTTTCTCCAATGTCAGCCATGATTTGTTATACATTCAAATTTGAAATCGATCGATAGCCAAATATTCTCGTAGTGGATGGAAATGAAATTTGAACTACTTAAACTATTAATTAGGGCCCAAATAGAACAAAAAGCAATTCAAAATTATTTTAGAAGCCTCACGTATAGTGTTAAACACAAGGTAGGCCAAAACCCATGCAAAATACCATAAAAATTAAGTTCACACTTCATTAGATCAGGCCAAAAGTTTTGAATAACATAAATCACTTGAAATCAATCTAGAGGAATTCATGAATTACTTAAGATTCATCAACCACTTCAACCAAGCTTCATATGAATAACTACTTCAATTCATGACAACTAATAACCCTTATTTGTATACTAATAAATGAAACTTACATTGTACTACACCAAATCAAGTAAAACCTTGAACATGGAAAATAAAAATAATTATAAGAAACTTTCCAAATCTGCACAACTTGAATCCAAATAGTAGAGAAATGTGGAGAAAATAAATTTCTCCTAGATCACAGAAAACATTACTAAACAACTAGTTGACACACTAGTGAAAATATCTCGCACTATGCAATGATCCTGAAACCCAAAATTTGAATTTAGCAACATCTATCAAACTTGAATAACCTGTAAGATCCACACAAGCATACAATCAACACAAAAATAATGCAGAGCATAATACCAAAGCACACTATGAACATTTTCACAACACAATTTACTTTGTTTATTAAATTTTCTTAAAATCACTTGGAGACCAAGTACTAGAACCATCATTTCATCTCATTACTTCATTTCAACTCATTTTTAGACTTTTCAATAAAATAATAGCTTTGTGTACTCACATTACTTCCTCAAGGTCTCAACTACACATGGACAACCTATTTTCCTCTTTTCACAATTTTATCAATATACTCAAAATCTTCATCCCACAGTTGACATCAATGACAACACTAGTTAGTAGACATCTTGTTGGAATAAATTAAAAATCATAATTCTTACAACAATCTCCCCCTTTTTCATTGATGGAAACACAAGATGTGAAAATCCACCAAAGACCACACAATAGTTCTTAACAGTCTCTCTCATTTTCTCTTGATCCTCTCCCCCTGATTAGATAAGTTCTTCCATTTTTTTAACATGATTCTCTCTCTCCCTTTGAAATCAATCACAAAGGATAAAATATTTTTCATTGTTCTCCTTCTTTTGACACTGAACCAAAATTACCTACTCTAAATACTCCCCCTTAACAATACACCCAACTAAATCAACAACACAATGACAACACATTATACTACCTATTACTCCTGAGAGGTAGCCACCAACCATTAGTCCAAAAAAGAGATAGATCGATAGATCCAATGGAATGATGTACTTCTATATGAATCTAGTTCAATAAAGGATGGGAAATAACCCCCAACTTCTCTCGAAGATACTCAAAAGTATCCTTTGGAAGATTCTTAGTAAATATGTTAGCAATCTAATCCTTTGTAGGAACATACTTAAGCTTCACTTCATTCTCCATAATGTTCTCTCTCAAAAAGTGATATTTGATAGATATATGCTTTGTCCTTGAATGCATCACTAGATTCTTTGAAATATTTATTGCTCTTGTATTATCACAAAAGATAGATATAGGTTCATCAAATACAACTTTGATATCCTTCAATTCTTATCTCATCCATAATACTTGTGTACAACATGATGCTAGTGCAATATAATCAACCTCTGCAGTGGATAAAGAAATTGAATCCTATTTCTTACTTAGCCATGATACCAACCCAATTTGCATTTGTATAAGCATTTAATGTGCAATCAGTATCCTTAGGATACCACAAACCATAATTCAATGTGCCTCTTAAATATCTGAATATTCTCTTCACTGTTGCAACATGTGTTTCTTTGGGATCTTTTTGAAATGTTTCAACCAGACAAAATACATGCACGATATCCAATCTAGTAGTAGTTAAATATAGGATTCCACCAATCATAGATCTATACGTACTCTGATCAGCCTTAGGTGAATCATCATATTTTCTTAATTTACAACCATTCACCATAGGAGTACATACTGGTTTGGAGTCATCCATTCCAAAATTATTCAACATTTCTTTGACATACATAAAATATGAAATGAAAATCCCTTTATCAATTTGATTGATTTGTAGCCCAAGAAAGAAATCAATCTCCCCAAATATTGACATCTAAAATTCTTTCTACATTTCTTTAGAAAAAATTTGGTACATAGCCTCATTTCCATGAAAGGTAATATTATCCACATATACAACTACTATCAATATTTTGTATTCCTCAATTTTAATGTAAAGATTACTATTTGTGGAGCCTTTGCTAAAACCTTGTTGTATCAAGTATCTATCTAACCTTGCATACCAAGATATGGGAGCTTTCTTCTAACCATATAGTGCCTTATTAAACTTACATACCATTTCCTATTCATTTTACAATTGAAAACATTTTCATTATTCCATGTAAACATCTTCCAATTCTCCAGTCAGAAAAGTAGACTTTGTATGCATCTGATAATCCTTAAAATATTTATCTAATGCAAACACAAAAAACATTGTGATAGCTTCCATCCTAGCCACAGGAGAAAAAAATCTCTTCAAAATGTATACCTTCTACTTGTGAATAATTCTTACACACAATTCTTGCTTTGTTCCTAACTACTCTATTTTCATCTAGCTTGTTCCTGAATACCTATTTAGTTCCAATTATGTTGTTTTTTTCAGTCTAGGGACCGATTCCCAAGTTTGATTCTTCTCTATTTGCATAAGTTATTATTCCATTTCCTTCATCCAATGTTCATCCTTTCCTGCTTCAGTCACTTATTTAGGTTCAACTTTAGAAAGTAAACAAAAATTAAACTCAACTTTAGAAACTTTTCTTCTTATTAGAACACCTTTCCTCTTATCTCCAATAATATGATCTTCACAATGATTCATTTGCACATACTTAGGGGTTTTATGGGTCTTCTCTAGAGCTTCTTCCTCTTTATTATGTACTTCTTGTTCATCAATTATCCCTTCTGCTTCTCTACAATCAATTTATCTAACACATAACCCTCTACTACAATTGAATTTTGTATGTTTTTATCAACTTTAACATTTTCACTTTCAACTATCATTCTCAACATTTTGTTGTAACATCTATAAAATTTTCTCTTAATATAATATCCAAGGAAGATACCTTCATCTAAACTTGCATCAAACTTTCCTAAGTTTTCTTCATCTCTTTTGATGTAACATTTTCTTCCAAACACTCTATAGTACCTCACAGTAGGAATATTTCCATAGCATAGCTCGAAAGGAGTCTTTGTGTTGTTAGCTTTTGCATGAACTCAGATTAAGTATGTAAACAACAATATGAATAGCTTCTCTCCAGTAGACTTCTGGTAGATTTTCATCTTTCATCATAGTCCGTGTAGTTTCTTGAATAGTTTTGCTTTTCCTTTCAACAAATTTTTTTTGCTCAAGAGTTCTAGAGGCAGACAAATGTCACTTTATTGCATTTGAACTTCACAAAACATGTTAAAATCATTTGAGGTGAATTCACCACATTTTTTAGACCTTAAGAATGTGATTTTAAAATCCATTTCATTCTCAACCATAGATTTAAATTTAAATTCCTTGAATTTATATAATAAATCAAATTTCTTTCTAAGAAAAGTAACCCATGTCATTGTAGAGTAATCATCAATCAAAAGCATAAAATACCTATCACCTTGTATAATTATCAACCTTGTAGGACCAAAAATCAATCTGTATGCACTTATTCCTGTAGTCTAGTAATATATTATTACTTTCCCTTGAAGCTACTCCCTATTTTTTTCCAAGCTTACAACTCTTGTAAACAAAATTGAACCAAACTAATTATTTCCAAATGATAAAAATTCATGTGATGCATTCTCTAGTACTATAACCAACTATCATTAATATAAGAAATAAAGTAATGATCATCCACACTCTTAAGCTGATAGATGTTTCCATCTATTCTCTTACCTGCAGCAATCACAATTCCAAAACCTTTTTGAATATCACAAGCTTCATCCTTAAACACAAGATTTTACCATTTTCTATATATTTTTCCAATACTTAAGAGATTATTCCTTAAGCCTGTCACATAGTAAACATTGTTAGTATTATGCTTGCCATCAAAACTGATTGAAGCTATTCCACAAATCTTAGCTCTTGAATCATCTCCAAATTTAACTAATGCCCCATCATATTTTTCATGTTTAACAAACTTACTTATGTCTCCAGTCATATGATTAGAACAACCACTATCAACAACCTAGTAATTATAATCTTCTTTGACATTCAAATTAGTTACCAAAGTACCTTCAACCTTATCCTTTTTCTCTAGAGTAATTCCCATCACACAAATTTTGAGGTTAGTAGAACCAAATTCTTCTTTTATAGCCAAAATCATACATTCATTATCATTAAAATCTCAATAATCATATTCATCGTCAGAAATACTAGCATCTTCTTTCATTGACCTAGGGGATATTTTCACTGAAAATTTAAGTATCCCCAATGCTCCATATTTCATCACCATGTCGAATATCTTGTCAAGAGATTTCCAACTCATTTTGAATGGACCAAATCTAAGTCCGTACGTGAAAGTTATGGTCAGTCAAAGTTGAGGGTTGACCATGATGATGTGACAGGAATGATGACGTGTCAAGAATGATGACATGCAAATTGAATAGATGGTGACGTGGAATTACAGGCAATGTGGCAAAAATCTCACAAACATTCACATACCATGCTTTATTTTTGAAAATAAAGTATGGAGGCTTATTTTATCTCACAAAAAATCCATCGAATTTTGTGGGATCCCAAGAGGATTTGGTGGGACTGGATTTTGCGGGATTAGTGGATTTTGTGGGATTAAAACAAAATCTCATATAAGTTAAAAAAACTAAGATTAACCCCTTTAATAAGTGAATAATCCCAAATTTATAGCCTTTAATCATTATTAGATAAAAGAATAAAAACAAATACCCTTAACAATATAGTCCATAAATGGAGAAATGATAAGGGCATTATAAACAAATTTCAAAAGTTTTATTAAGGGGTTGTTTATTGTTTTATTTTTTTTAAATGGGGAAGTTATTGTCTTTTTTTACAGGTTAGTGTTTTTTTTTGTAAGGCTTATAATTATAAAAGCCAAAGGAGGGGGTTAATTTGTTGTTTTATTAAATATGGTGGTTTTTAACCCCATATGCAAGTTCTATGTATAAAAGGGGGAAATGTGTGTTCTTAGTAGCTAAGTGAATTTTTGGTGAACTAAGTTTTGTGGGAGAATTGTGAGAAGATTTCCATGTGAGAGTTAGTACTTTTGATAGTGGATTTTATCCTTATGCATTTGAGGCTTAGTGAAGCTTATTGCATGTGAGAAGGATTTTCTTATGCAATTCATTATCATCCAAGGAGACAAAAATCTTGTATCAGGTGGAAGATCTTGTAATTATTTTATGGAGATTAATGGGATTGATCACTCTATTGGAGTGGACCCAGAGACGTAGTCACATTGTGGGAAACTCCGTTATCAAGATTGTTTGCACTTTCTCTCTCTTCTTCTTTCTCAATTCTGGTTTTCACCTTAAATATTTAATGCATAATTTTGATAATGTATGCATGAATTGAATTTCCATTAAGTTGTTTCAATTAAGCATTTAGTTATGCAGCTAGTCTAAATACATAATTAGATCAAGTTTGGTATCAGAGCTTTTGGTGACTAGCATTGCAGATTTTTTTTGAATGCTAACAAGATCCAGGATTCATAAGGGCGAAGGAAAGCTCGAGGAATATAATCCCGAGATCTGGAAGCGAAGAAATTTTCTGAAAATATTTGTGCCTGGAATGGAGGTACCCAAAGAACTCATGAAATTTGAACAACATAATACAGTGAAGCAAGAAGACCATGAGAATAGTAAAAGCAAGAAGAAGCAACCAGGAGGTGGTGATGAACCCCCCAAAATTCCTTTGTCTACTCCTCCTTCTTCTCCTCCTTCTTCTCCTTGTTCTTCTTCTACACATTCTATTTCTGCTAATCCTTTTAAGGGCGTAAATAAGACTCAGATTAAATTAGATGTTAAGTTTGAACTAGCTAAGTATTGTGTTGAATTATATGTTGAAAAACTAGATGACTAGATTTAGCACGTAGAAGTTTATTGTAGAGTCCAAAACCTCTTTGATGATGCTTCTAGGATCCAGTTAGCCACTCTTCAGTTGGCAGGTTCATCTCTCACTTGGTGGGAGAGTAAGACTAGAGGAGAAATTTCATAGCATGCTAGAGTCAATTTGTCTTGGTCAAAATTTGTTAGTGCTCTTAAAATGTAGTTTTATCCCCCAGGTCATATTCAACAGTTAATGATGAACTGGAAAATTTTTAGGCAAGGGAAAGGACAATCTGTTCAAGATTACAGCCACGAGTTTTGTAAAAGGGCTATTGCATTAAATGTACCTTTGTACACCCAGGATACTTTGTTAAAGTACATAGGTGGTTTTCACTCATATCTCAGACATTCTATTCTGGTCGTGAACCCTAGTAATTTGGATGAAGTTTGAATCCAAGCTATACATTTAGAGTTAAGAGGGAAAGGATTTTTTATTGATAAGTTTGATAATGGTAACTCTATGAAGAAATCATTTAAGGTTGCAGAGATAGGGAAAGGAAAGAAGACAGCTACAGTAAAGAAAGATGACAAGATTTCTTTCTCTCATTATGACAAGAAGGATCATGATGAAGATCATTGTTGGCAATTGCATCCGGAATTGAAGCCTAAGTGGGCTCAGAAACATAATAAAAAACATAAAGGTAAGGAGAAAGGCACAAATGTTGTTATGGATCTTGGTTCCTATTTCGATGATGAAGCTAAGATAACAACTATGGGTTTGAAAGGTAAATCTTCTGTCTCCAGTGTTTCCTTTTATATTTGTGCTTCTACTTCTAAAGTTAATGATGTCTCTAAAGATAAGAAAATGAATGAGCTGTTTCATTTAAGGGTTGTTCCTAAGAACATTAAAATTGATGCAATCATAGATAGTGGTTCTCAAGTTAACTTGATTTCTGAAAGTTTTGTCAAGCACTTGGGGTTGAAAAATACTCTAGATAAGAAACCTTATCTACTAGGCTAGATTTGTGAAAATGATAAATTGCAAGTAATCAGACAATGCACTTTGAGATTCACAATCACTAGTAAGTTTGTGGATGAAGTACAGTATGACGTGGTTCCACTAGATATCTATGGGATAGTTCTAGGTAGCCCTTATCTCTATGATCAAAAAGCTATTTTCTATAGGGAAAAGAATCATTATCATTTATTTAAAGATGGAATTTAGTATATTTTACATTCTCACAGGATTAAGACTGATCATTCTTTTACAAATACAAGGCAATTAAAGAGGGTGATTAATGCAAGTAAAGATTTAACTCTTATGTTTGTTAGTACAGGTGATTCTAGGCTTGAACTGGGAGTAGCTAACCAAGGTCAGATGTCACAGGGTGCACCCATAGTACAACATGAGGGAATGGTGATTGAAAAAATTGATGGTCCCTTGGGTAAAAATGTTCCTATTGTGAATGATCAATATTTTATTGATTTATTCTCTTTCATCTTTGCATTATTGTTTAGCTTGATGCTAGTCAATGTCTGTTGGTTAGTGGCTATGACAATTGATGTAGATGCTTATGGAAGTGATAAAATGAGGTTTATGTTCAAAAATATTGTTGTAGTCTTCATTGTGATTGTGATCCAGGTATACAAATGTACAAATGATACAAGACAAGTCAGGAGGACAAGTCCTCACTTGATGTTTGAATAAATGCCACTTTTGGAGGTCCAAAAGTTCTCTAGTGGGGAGGCCTGATCCGGGGGATATTTTCACTAAAAATTTAAGTATCCCCAATGCTCCATATTTCATCACCATATCGAATATATCTTCAAGAGCTTTCCAACGCATTTTGAATGGACCAAATCTAAGTATGTAAGTGAAAGTTATGGTCGATCAAATTTGAGGGTTGACCATGATGATGTGGCAGGAATGATGACATGGAAATTGAATAGATGGTGACGTGGAATTTCAGGTGATGTGGCAAAAATATCACAAACATTCACGTACCATGCTTTATTTTTGAAAATAAAGTGTGGAGGCTTATTTTATCTCACAAAAAATCCATTGGATTTTGTGGGATCCCAAGAGGATTTGGTGGGATCGAATTTTGTGGGATTAGTGGATTTGGTGGGATTAAAATAAAATATCATAAAAGTTAAAAAAAACAAAGATTAACCCCTTTAATAAATGAATAATCCAAAATTTATAGCCTTTAATGGTTATTAGATAAAAGAATAAAAACAAATACCCTAAACAATATAGTCTATAAATAGAGAAATGGCAAGGGCATTATAAACAAATTTAAAATGTTTTATTAAGGGGTTGTTTACTATTTTATTTATTTTTAAATGGGGAAGTTATTGTTTTTTTTTACGAGTTAGTGTTTTTTTTGTAAGGCTTATAATTATAAAAGCCAAAGGAGGGGGTTAATTTGTTGTTTCATTAAATATGGTGGTTTTTAACCCCATATGCAAATTTTATGTATAAAAGGGGGAAATGTGAGTTCTTAGTAGCTAAGTGAATTTTTGGTGAACTAAGTTTTTTGGGAGAATTGTGAGAAGATTTCCATGTGAGAGTTAGGAATTTTGATAGTGGATTTTATCCTTATGCATTTGAAGCTTAGTGAAGCTTATTGCATGTGAGAAGGATTTTCTTATGTAATTCATTATCGTCCAAGGAGACAAAAATCTTGTATCAGGTGGAAGATCTTGTAATCATTTTCTGAAGATTAATCAGATTGGTCACTCTATTGGAGCGGACCCAGAGAAGTAGTCACGTTGTGTCGAACTCCATTATCAAGATTGTTTGCACTTTCTCTCTCTTCTTCTTTCTCAATTCTAGTTTTCACCTTAAGTCTTTAATGCATAATTTTGATAATTTATGCATGAATTGAATTTCTATTAAGTTGTTTCAATTAAGCATTCAGTTATGCAACTAGTCTAGATCCATAATCAAATCATTCACATAGTAAGCTTTCTTAATCACATTTCCTTTATTTTCCTTGTTCTTATTGTTTAAAGATCTCTTTGGACATCTAGAAGCATAATGACCTATACCACCACAACTAAAATATTTGAAAGGTAATTTACCTTGATACATATTGGTGCCCTTTTTTATCTTCCATACAAAGTTAGCTTCTAGATCATCAACATCTTCTTCACCTAAATATTCAACCTTATTTGATTTCTCATCCTTGAAAGTAGTCTCTACTTTTGTACCTTTCTTCATTTTTCTCATTTCAAATATCATAAGAGTAGCAACTAACTAGTCTCTAGAATATTTATCAAAACTAGCTATTTCCTCAATAGCATAAATCTTTTCACTCTAACAATCTAGAAGACATATGATGATTTTCTTCACCATTTTAGATTCTTTACATTTTGCACCACGACCTCTAATATCACTCACCAATTCATCCATTCTTTGAATGTAGTCTTTAATTTTTTTATCGTCAGACATATGCATCATTTAAAACTATGCCTTCATGTTTTGGAACTTTTCTTGCTTGACCTTCATATCTCCTTCATAAATTATTTCTAACTTATCCCAAAATTCATTAGCAATCTTCAAACTCATAACTTTATCTAATTCAATTTTTGAAAGACTATTCACAATAATGAGTTTTTCCCTAGCATTGATCTCATGTCCCTTGTTTTTTACACTTGTACTTGGACCATTCAGAGGAGGAGTATAATATATTCTGATAAGCCCTCTCAACCTCATATCCCTAAGAAAACAAATATCCTTCCATATTTGTCTTCCAAAAAACATAACCTAAGCCATCGAATCTAGGATATTTTAATGGAATCTTGCTCACCATTCTAGATCTACCTAAAGCAGATAAGCTTTTCTTCAAGGAACATCACTATGATACTAATTGTTGAAATAAAAAATACAACTAAGAGTGGTGGTGAATCAGTTTTAGCAAACTAAACCTTCATAACCCCTCAACAATAAATAGCTCCTTAAGCATACATTAAGTCCTTGTTCTGTTAGATTGATTAAACATGAAATGCAGATAATAGAAACTAAAATCACAACACCATACACATGAGGATTCCAGATTTATGTGGAAATCCCTATTAGGGAAAAACCAAGATGAGGATTATCTCACAATATAAGTAATAGCAATAATCATACAAAGGGTCTCACTACCAAAATAGGACACACTATCCAAAAAAAGGCTCACAGCCAGGGCTCACTACCACATAAAGAATAAAATAATATAGAGGAAGAATATTACATAAAGAAACACTTCTCAATGCAACAAGGATTCCACAACAATTTATCACACACTTTCATAGTCTCACATGAAATATATCAGATGCCTTCAACTCAATACCTTCAAAACCCTAACATGAAGCTTGCATTGCTATGTTCAATTTCACATCTCATTAAAATTCATTTGCAACAATATTGCATCTATCTTGCTTCTTAATATTTCATACACCCTCTTGCATCAACATCATACATATTTATATTAATGTACTTAAAAAACTTTCTCCAATGTTTTCCACTAGTTGTTATACATTTAAATTTGAAATATGTTGGCATCGAAACTTTCTTGTGATAGATAAGAATGAAAGGAAACCTAAATAAATCCTTAATTAGGACCCAAATAGATACCAATACATGTAAAACATTCTTCTACAAGCCTCACATATAGTTTTAAAGTAAAGGTCATCCAACACCTATGCAAAACATAATAAACATTAAGTACACACTTCCTTAGATCAAACTAAAAGTTTTGGATAGAATAATTTATTTTAAATCAATCTAGAACAATCCATGAATTAACTAAGATTAATCAACCACTTCAACAAAGCTTTGCATCCACAACTATTTCAATTTAGGATAACTAATAACCCTTGTTTGCGTAGTGATAAATGAAACTTATACTTTACTACAACAAATCAAGTAAAACTTTGATCACAAAAAGATAAAAGATTTGTAGGAAACTTCCCAAATCTGCACAGCCTGAATCCAAATAGTAGAGAAAAAATGGAGCAAATAAATTTCTCCCAAACCAAAAAAAACATTACTGAAAAACAGGATCACACACTTGTGAAAATATCTCTCACTGTACAATGATCTAGAACCCTAAATTCTAAATATATCAAACTCTCTCAACCTTGAATAGCTTGTAAGATCCGCACATGGATAGAATCAACATAGAAAGAATGTAGAGCACACTATGAACATTTGAACAACATAGTTTATTTTGTTTATTAAATTTTCTCAAAATCACTTGGAAACCAAATCAAAACCATCATTTCATCTCATTACTTCATTTCAATTCATCTTTAAAATTTACAACAAAATAATAGCTCCATGTACTCACAAAAACTTCCTCAAGGTCTCATATACACATGTACAACTTGTTTTTCTCTTTTCACTATTTTCTCAATATCCTCAGCATCTTCATCCCATAGTTGACATCAATTAAAACATTACTCACTAAACATCCTATTGACATCAATGAAAACACCATCAATCTTGCAACACTCTCTCTCTACTTCTCCCTCCCTCCCCCTCTCTATATATTCTTCCCGATATACTTCTCTTTGTATCTCTCTTCTCTATCTCTACCTCTCCCTCCCTCATTCCATCTCCCCCTCCCTCCCTCTCCCAGGGACCTCTCTCCCTCTTTCTCAATCTCCTAACCTTCCTCCTTCCCTATCAATTTCTGTCTCTCTCCCTCACCAATATTTCTCTTTTACTCTCTCCTTCCCTCTCTACTCTCTCTTTCTCTACTTCTCCCTCTCTACCTCTCCTACCCTATATAATTATTTATCTATTTTCATCCATCTCTCCCCCTCCCTCCCTCCCTCCTTCTCTCTCCCTCTCTCTCAATCTCCCCACTCTCTCTCTCTCTCTCTCTCCCTCCTTTCCTCTCTCAATCTCCATGGCTTCCTTATCTATCTCCATTTGTCTATAATTTTCTCTATCTCACATTTCTCTCTCCCCCTCTATCCTTCCCTCTCTCTCTCTCTCTCTCTCTCTCAATATTTATGCCTTCTCCTCTATCTCCTTTCCTCCATACTTCTCTCTATCTCAAATCTCTCCTTCCTTGTACAATTTTCCTCTATACTTTTCTATGTCTCACCTCTATCTCTATATCTCTCTTTCCAATACACCTTCCTTCTCTATTATCTATCTAATTTATCCCTATCTACCTATATCTACCTCCCTCCTCTCTATTAATATCTCCACCTTCCTATCTCTCTCCCTATCTCTCTCCCTCTCTCTCTCTAATAGGTGTGATGGAGAGAGATAAAGAGGAGGAGAGAGGGAGAGTGAGCGAGAATGTAGAGAGGGGAAGAGGTGGAGAGGGAGACATAGGTGAGATAGAGAGAGATAGAGATACATAGAGAGAGAGTGAAAGAGGTAGAGGTAGGTAGAGACAAGGAAAGGGAGATAAAATAAGTACAAAAGTAAGGAGAGGTAGAGAGAGAGGAGAGATAAAGAGTAGATAGGGAATGGGCAATAGAGTGTGGTAGGGAGTGATGGATAGAGAAGAAGATAGAGAGGGATAGGTGAGATTGAGAGAAGTAGAGAAAGATAGAGATAGAGAGGAGGGAACTTGGGAAAGAAAGAGGAGAGGAAGGGAGAGGTAAATAAAGATAGGTGAGATAAAGAGAAGTATAGAGAGACTAGTGAGATAGAGAGTAGGAGATAGTGAGAGAGGGAGAGGGAGAGAATGGTGAGATAAAGAGGAGAAAGTGGGGGAGAAAGAGTTGGAGTGAGAGAAGTGACATAGGGGTAAAATCAAGAAGTTGGGTCCATGAAGAGGGGAAGTTTTGGCCAAAAACAATCTTGTAGGAAATGCATACGTTTTATTAAAAAAATGTGTATGCGTTATGCTTCGGGTACGCAAGCCTAAATCAAATATTTATGCACTGAAAAAATGTGTACACGTTATATAATGTGTATGTGTTTTATAACACGTACGAGTCATTTATTTTAAAATTTGATGTATTTTAGAAGTGCGCACATGTTTTAAAATGCATACGTATTTTTTAATACAAAACGTGTATGCATTTTGAAACATGTATGTGTTTCTAAAAAGTTATTTTTTTTAAATAATCAAGCAAATAAAGAACGCGTATGAATTTTGTAATGCCTATAAATTGTTAAAATGTTGAATCTCCAACCCACATGTTGCCTCACTTTTAGGCTCGGGAAAGGATTGGAAAACTAACCGTTAGCCTTTGACCCACAACTAAAAATCTAAGGCATGTTCAAGAGAAATGTCCAACTTTGGCAATAAGGTTGATGGATTATTTTTCTACATTAATCTCTGAAATTAAAACCCATTAGAGAACACAATGTCTAGTTTCCAAATATATAATTTATTTAATATTTTATTATATTTTTTATTTTTCATTAATTTATAAGAAAACGAGTCCATAAACTTAAAATATCAAACTTTTTTAATTTTTAAAAAACCTTTTTAAGGTTAATTTTAAAAAAAAATTATATGGCATAAATCTTGAGAGAATTTTGTACACAATAAAAAAAAAAAATCCAAAAAATGTTTATTTTAGGTCCAATTACGTTATCCATACAAGTTGATTTTTAAAAACAATAATTAAGGCCAATAAAAATTCAATGAAAAA
Source organism: Sequoiadendron giganteum (assembly GCA_007115665.2). Lineage (NCBI taxonomy): Eukaryota > Viridiplantae > Streptophyta > Pinopsida > Cupressales > Cupressaceae > Sequoiadendron > Sequoiadendron giganteum. Next base: position 665,545,667 of record CM021102.1, read on the forward strand.
ATATTCAAAAAAATTTACAAAAAACTATCCTCATCAATCTTCATGTTGTTAGCTATCTTTCCCCAAAAGGAATTATAAAAATGATAATTTTATCTGGGTCAAAAAGTGGTGTCTGTACATATGCATGGTATGGTAAAGAAAATGGCTTTTAAAATGTGATTCTTATACATCTAGATATCAAAATTAAATTTCCTTCATTAGGGTATTTGAATAAATTGCATATTTGATAACTAGATTCAAAATTCAAAATTTTGTATTACTAACTTTGATTAAGATTAATTGTCTAAGTACCTCAAATTTTTAGTCCAAGTGTGACAAATTTCAAAAAAAACCAAAAATATTTCCACTTTTGGAGCTTTTTGTAGACCCAACTTCTTGCATCAGCCCATAAAGAGAATTAGAGAGAGAGGAGGGGGATGGGGGGAGAGAGGGGGAGGGACAAGAGAAAAAGAGAAAGAGAGAAGGATAGATAGGTAGAGAGGTAGTTCCTGAGTTCAATGGATATAGTCATCTAAAGGTATCAAGTTAGTGAGAGAGAGATCTAGAGTGTAAGGGGGAGAGAGAGAGAGAGAGGACAAAGGGAGGGAGGGAGTGAGGGAGAGAGAGATATAGAAAGAGAGACGGATTGATAGGTAGAGAGGTAGTTCTTGAACTCAAGGGAGAGATATTTTGATAAAGCGATGGAGATAGTGAGAGAGAGATCTAGAGTGTAAGGGATAAACAATGAGTGAGATAGAGTCAGAGAAAAATGATATAGCTTGTTGATTACTAAAATTTGATCTCCTAATTACAAAAATTTGACATGATGATTACTAAAGTTTAACAATCTAAAAATTATAATTTGTATTATAACTCTTAGAGGTCCAAAACCACTCTCAAACATCCCGAAACTATATACATGAAATATAACATAAAGTATAAGAAATTAAATTTACATATGTAAATGACAACTTATACTTAAATTTCCACATGAAAATTTCAATTTAATTGTTTATTTCCTATATAGAGTTTCACTAAAACATAAGGAAAAGAAAAATAAAAAAGAGAAGAAAATTTTCTTAGTGCAAAACAAAAGCGCTCACATTTTGTTTTCAATTCAAAAAAATGAGAGAGTTATAACATGCTCATGTTTTGTTTTCCATTGGATCTCCCCAAACCTTTGGCTTGGATTTCCTTTCCAATGCCCAAAAATCTGTTTTGGCATATTTTAAAAAAATTCACATAATCTCGTTCATGCTAACCATTAGGTTTGCACATCTTTCAAGATTAACTAAACCAAAAACCTTGATAATGATAAGCTATCCCTTAGCTATTTTAATGATGTATTTTTTTCACATTTTTTCTGTGTTATGACTTTCATCTTTAATTTATTTTGTTGGTTTATATGTTTTTTGTCAAAAACCAATGTTTGGTATTTTTTACCTCATTTTTAACCATTCATTGAAATTTAAAATTAACTATATTTTTATAAACTATTTTGTTTTCTACACATATTCCAACAAAAATTCAATTAGTTTTGGAAAGTTATAGGGTTAGGGCGATCGAATTTTTATTTTTCAAGATGTGTCCTCTTTGAAAATTTATGAAAAATTATTCGTTAAAAAAATATAAAAAAAAATTGAGACCACAATATATGTTACCTAATTTTTGTAATCACAGAAATAGTACTCCCTAATATGGCCTTGATTTAGTGTTGTAATATGTCTAACATATTCACATTAGGTATTGGGCCCCTATGAACTAAATGAACTTAATTGTAACTTATTTAAGAGTGTTGTAAAGTTTTGTAACACACTTTCACATTTTTCTAGGGTTTACTTAAATGATTGAGCTTCTTTATGCTTTAATTGGCCTTCTTTTACATCCACAAACCTCATTTAATGCATCTTTTTGAGGACAATCCCAACACAAACCAACATCCAATCATAATTTATGTGTTTTTAGGATGCGTGGCCTAGATTTTGTTATCTACAACCCATATGCCACCTTGGGCATATGGGTCCCACCTAGGGTTTTGGGTCTCGATCTAGATTATACACCTTTAAAAGAATTTTTGCAAAGGGTCTTATAGTTTTTGCTTAATGGGACTCATATGCCACCTTGGGTGTATGAGTCATGTTTGGCCCAAAATCAAAATTAATTCAAATTCTTGGTAATAGTTAATCCTCATAGATCTTATGTCAGCTTGTAGTGTTGTAATTTCGGGAATTTTTGCAAAATTAAGTATAAATAAAAGTTTCTATCACTCATTTTACACCTAGCAAGCTGATTTCACAAGAGCATTTAAGTGTTTACAATATTATTCAATATCATTCAAGGGAAGATTAACAAGTTTTTTAGATCATTATTCAAGCATCAAGCATCATGTCAAATTCTTCACGCAACATGTTTATTTTGGAGCTAACAATTGTGATGTAGGGTTTCATGATTCAAGCTACCATTCAAGTCAAGATATATCATATCCAGCAAGAGTCAAGATCTACATCCATTAGAGCCACTTCATACATATTTGCAACACTTCATTGTTATGGTTTGGTGAGTTGCAACATCATATTTGTTTTATTCATCATTCTCCATTCCTATTTCATTTCATTTCAAGGTTTGGTTACCAAAACAAGTTTTGACGAAGGTAAACCCCTTTTTACTAACAAAACAACATTTTCCCCTCTCTTTAGTGTGTGATTTGCAGGTCTAGGTTAAAGACACATTGAAAAGAAAGTTTGGAGAAATTTTTCAAAGTGTTCAAATTTTTTAAAGTTGTCACCTTGCATTGAAGATCATTGGAATACTTCTATAGACTGCAAATCAAGGTTTCAGATTTGAAAATCAATTGGGAAGTATAGAGCAGACACTCAAGAATAGATTTAGACTTGGAATTTCTAGAAAACTCTAACTGGAGTGATATGCTAGTTTTCGCGTATGAGTCCCAATATAGGTCATTTTCCATATTTTTTTAATTTTAGATACCCTTTTTCTAGAAATCAGTTCCTGCCCAAAAACCCTAATTCAGGACAAAATCACCCAGACTAGCATATGACTCCCAAAAATCTTTAAAATTAATATTTTCAGCATTTCAGGCCTTCATCTAGTCTTCTTTAAGTTTCTAGGTGCATACTTCTGATATCTCACCTCTTTGTTCTGATTTACATACTTTTTTAGGTCTTTTTGTTAAAGATTGCATCACATTAGGGTTAAGAATTACATATTGCATTTAATTTGTCTTTCCAATCCATAGCTTGGTGGTGAACCCATCATTAGTTTACAATCAGAACCTAGGACAACTCTATTGCAAGATCTCTTTCTCTTTTGGATACTTTAGATTGAGATCTCTAGGGTTTCTCTTTAATGAAATGATTTGGAAGTGTGTTTTCTCTATGTCCTAAACCATATGAAAGAAAATTAATTTTCCATTATTTAATATTCATGAAATTGCATTTAGAAAATCATAATTATAATTTGGAGTGCATCATTATCCTAGATCTTGCTTGCCTATTAACATTGCATTAAGGTTTGCATTAGTTAATTGGCATTCTACGGTTTTTAATTCTTGCATTAGTGAAAGTCCATGTAGGTTGCATTTTTGCATCTCAAATCATTGAAAAGCATCTGAAATCTACATTTTCACTTAGGTTATAGATCATACAAACTAAAAAACATAAAAAATCATTTGAAATTTTCTTATTTTTTTGAAAATAAACCTCATTGGGACTCATATGCCCCTCTGTAAAATTTAATCCCAATGCAAAATTTGAACTACATTTTCTAGAATTTAAAACTCCGTTTATGTGCTCTTGTTTGGTATGGATATATTTTCGTTTCAATTTAGAGTTTCTATTATAGTCATTTTATTGTACTTAGCTTAAATTGCATTTTCATTCATCTTGCATTTAGTATCCCTTGCATGAGTATATGGTGTCCTATTGCTAATGCTATAGTGAGACAAATTTCAAGACTCATGTCATTCTACAATAGCACAATCATCATAGATCTTGGGTTTTCTAGCTCTTTCACTCCTAGTATTGACACTAATACACTGGGTATGGACCATACCGTTAACAAATCCTTTCTCTTCCAGTAGTATGATGAATGTTGAAACAATGGTTGCTAGTGTTTCACAAGAAAACTTAATTAAAATCCATGAATACTTAGAAAACCTACAACATCAAGTACAAAATGAAAATATTTAAGTCACTTCCATCCCTACCATAGATAACATTCATCGCATGCTTGAAAGTGAATATTGACTTGACCTTGTGAGAAACATAGTTCAAATCTTTAGAAAACACCTTACCTCAAACACTAGTTTTCCTTTACCTACGAATAATGTCACAAACCAAGGAGGAATTCAAATTCCTCCTCCCACAAAAATTGCATCTGTTCCTACCTATACCAACCCTCAAGTCACAACAACAATACAACCAACTAGTAATGTGATTCCTTCCTTGGGTATTTCCACTAGTATCCCTAGTGCCTTTGTGGCTTCATATATCATCTCTCCTACCACCTATAAGTATTCCATTTACTTTCCCATCGAGCACATACACCCCTTCACCTTTTTCACCTCCATCTCATAATACAAGCAATTACCCTCTCATAAATCAACTTTTGCAAACCATTTCATCCCTTGAAAAGAATTTTTCTACCATCAATCAAAATTAAAATGGCCCACCTATGTATTATGTCAAAATTTGTCCCTTGTCTTTTGAGATATTGTGAACATCAATGCCACAAGGTGTATAGGTGCCTAGATTTGAGAAGTATGGGGGGAAAGGGGATCCTTCTAACCATGTTTTCACTTATATCACCTTATGTAGTGACATTTTCCTTGATGATAAACTCTTGGATAAGCTTTTCCCTAGGTCCTTAAAAGATACTACCTTGGAATGGTTCTCTTTGTTACCGAACAACTCAATTTGTTCATTTAATGAACTTGTTGAGGCATTTGTAAACTATTTCTAGGTTCACATGACTACTAAAATGACCTTGGCCAATTTGATGAGATGCAAGCAAAAAGAAAAAGAAAATATTACTGACTTTATCTCGTACTACCAATCACTTTATTCCCAATCGATGTCAAGGTTCCTGAACCTCACCTTTAAAATATGTTCATAGAGAATTTGAAAAGTAAGATAGAAGATAAACTTTCCATTTTATGAAATTCCCCTCCTTCATGCTCTTATGTACTACTCTTCGTGATTACCAAAATTTGGTTAGTAGTCGAGATACAAAATCCACTTCTAGCTATACTGAGAATTCTGAGTTCAGAAACCAAAATTTTAGAAAATAGAATAAAGGCTTCCTCCAAGTCAATCCCCCTAAAAAAAAACTCATAATGACAATAACCAAGTAGTTGTTATTAAAGTCCTGATACCCTTTACCTATGGGGACCCGAAAATTAAATTCACTCCCTTACTCATTACCCTTCGCAACATAATGAAACAACTCTTAGAATAGAAGATGATCACCTTACCTCTTGTTAAAAATCTCGATCCTAATAAACCATTACCCACAAAGTATAGACCAAATTCTTATTTTCATTATCACCAACAAAATGGACATGACATGGAACATTATAAGCATCCTAAACATCTTGTGTAAGATCTCATTTATTCTAGACGTCTTTTTGTTGGAAGTGTTAGTGATCAAGGAAATAATTTTGTTGCCTCTTCTAATCAAATTGCAATTTTTACCAACCATATGCCTAATAATAACATTTCATTTGTCAAAGCTATCAAAACTACAAAGAATGATGTGATGAATGTTGATATAGACGATCTGATTACAATGATACTATTCAACATGATCCTGATCCTATGGATGATATGGTAGGAGTGATAGACATTATTCCTCGTTAGGACCAAACTAAAAATCCTCTTGATATTTCTTTCTCTTAACAAGATATACTTAAACATGCACCTGATGGTCCTCTTTACATAGCCAGCAGAGTCTATGAAAATCCCACTAATGGGATATTAATAGATCATTTTTATGGAGAAAATGTGATCACCAAATAATTATTACTTCTACATGAACTCAATCAAGATATCTACGATAGACAAGAATCATGGATCAAGATGCATAATTGTTTTTCTTTCCCTACAATGGGATCGATCACCCTTCCTTTACAAATAGGACAAAAAACATTAGATATCTCATTCTCCATCATCCGTAGTTGGACCAATTTCATGTGAACCTAGGCTATCCATGGCTTCACTCCATGAATGCAGTCTCCTCAATTGTACAAAAATGCTTAAAGTTTCCCTTTGAAAAAAATTTTCATCATCCATCACAGTGGCTCTAACCCTTTGTCCTCTCATCGAAACGTTTCCTTACATTTCTTTTGGCTTGAGCCTATAGAACCTATCAAACCATTATAATACTTCCTTTTCAAATCCTACCAAAAGCTCAAGGAAATTAAAATAGAAGAATTATCCCTTTGAAACATTCCTAAAATTACAACTGAGCCTACAATCTTTGATAAAACCATGATTGAACTTAAAGAAATTCAAAATATCCAGGACCACCATAAGACAAAACCTTCACCTCCTTCCTACAAAATACCAAAAGACAATGAAAACAATCCCATCACACCTCCTAGAATAAAAAAGTACAAATTCCAAGAGAAAGTGGTTAAACAACCTTACATGGTTCCTTTTGTTCCTCCCCTTACCTAGAAGAAATTAAATCGATGGTTGATCATCCTGGTCCTACACAAAAAAAACTGGAAAACCAAACTAAAAGAAATAGAAGTTCTAGAGGGTGTAGGCGTAGTGTCGTGCCCTTGGTCATAGGTTAAATGAAGAAATAAACAAAGAAAATCAAGATCCAAACTTGAATAAAGTAATGCATGATGATTCTACCCCTTTCCTAAAACAAAAGGATCTTATAACACAACCACACCAAGAGCTAAAACCTTCTTTAGACATTATCATTCGACCTCCTATTTTGGTTAATTTAGATGATGATTGGTAGATTGCTAAAATTGATGAGGAGGTGTATAATGAACTAAAAACTTTTTTTTCCTCTTCCATAAGCTTAAATGATAATTCTCCTAGGAAGACTATTGAACTTCATAATGACCCTAGTTCAATACTTTCTATTGTCTCTTTGGCTAGTTTCCCACCTTCGACATATGATGAACATGATTTGGATGCAGATGACTTTCTTTAGGTTGACTCAATGTTCCTTACTAGTGTTTTGCATTATTTATTTTTCATTATCTTTTGTGTGATTGCATGTGCATGATGTGATCCCCCGTGATTTTTTGTTTGATGTTCTCTCTCTCTTTGTGGCATTCCTCTATTTGTACCTACATTCTTCTCTATGTTCTAACTCTTTTATCTTTTCCTTGTCTTTTTCATTTTTCTTGTCTTTGACTTTTGGGGATGACACAGGGCATTGAGACATACATGTCTCTTCCATGTTGACCAAAAATATTTTCTCTTTTCTATGTCTTGTGTTTTCCTTTTGGGGATGACACAAGGCATCAAGACATTCATGTCTCTTCCATATTGAATTGAAATTTTTTTCTTTATTTTTACTCTCTTTGTTTCATTCTTCCAGTTCTATGTATATTTGGGGAATTATGATAGTTTTGAAGTTCTCTAAAATTATTGTAGCAAGAACATACTGACCCAAAATCCATAGATCCCTTATGTGTGTTTGGTGTTTCATTTGGGAGGAACCCCTCCCTTTTATTTTGCATGATATAACTTTATTTGGAAACATATGACTTGGCATAGAGCTTTATAGGTTGTATCTCATGTCCTCTTTATTGTTAGCATTTATCATTTTCTACTTTAAATTAATTTCTCATAACATGGTGTTTAGCAATTTCTTTAAAGTGGGAGCATATATTGGCATTATTTTTTTCTTTTTCATTTTCATGTTTCATGGTGCAGTCTTCTTATTTAATATGATGCATTTTTCACTTTGTGGTGACCTTGGGTGTGATGTCCCTCAGGAGTGTGATCTCTCATAGCATATTATATTCCTCTTAGTGTCTTGATGAGACATATTGCATCCCCTACGTTGTGAATTGTCTATTCTTTGATTGGTTCTCTCTTGGAGACATTAGGCACAATGTTCCCTAAGTTAAGACCTTGTATGAATTAAGTAAAACTCCTTTGAATGTTACTTATAATTTTATTTTCATTTTTTATTATATAGCGACCTTGCATAACACACTTTGCATGCTTCTGGAGCCATCTTGTTTGTTCATGAGTCCCAATCATACGAAGCTTTGCTTGACTCATGAAGCTTGGAGCTCATTGTTGCATAGTGCCTTGTCAAAGTTATTAGGAGGTATAAATTTGGTATTGTTTGCATGTGTGTGTGAGTACATACCGTCCATGAGTGTATGTGTCTCACCTTTTTGGTTTACTCACCGAATGGATAGCCTGAATTTTTTTCCTCAAAGTGAGCATGCATTTTTTGGACAAACAATCTATATTTGATCCACATTGTGATAGACAAACGGTGAAAGCTTGATCCACACATCTTTTTATTTATTTTTGATTTTATATTTGTCTTTGATAGTGTATTCCTATGCCTTTTTATTTCTCTTCATATCATTTTCATGTGTGTTATTTTGTGCCTATGTTAATTTTCCATAGGACCTTGGTCGTAGGGCTTGTGCAACCCCCTTAATCATTGCCATCCTATCTTACTAGCATTGGTACATTTGGACCCCTCTTGATGTGCATGGATCTACATTAGTGTGAGTTGTGAGAAATTTCCTCCTCTCACTATTAAAGTGGGGTCTAGATGTAATGACAAAAAATGTACTCCGTAACATGGCCTTGATTTAGTCTTTCAATATGTATAACATATTCACATTAGATATTGGGCCCCTATGAACTAAATAAACTTAATTGTACCTTATTTAAGAGTGTTTTAAAGTTTTGTAACACAATTTCACACTTTTCTATGGTTTTATTAAATAATTGGGCTTCTTTATGCTTTAATTGGCCTTATTTTGCATCCACAATCCTCATTCAATGCATTTTTTTATGGATAATCCTGACACAAACCAACATCCAATCATAATTTAGGTGTTTCTAGGTTGTGTGGCCTAGATTTGGTGGTCTCAAACCCTGGGTGTATTGATCCCACCTTGGATTTTGGGTCTCAATCTAGATTTTCCATATTTTGAAGCATTTTTTAAAATGGCCTGATAATGTATGCCTAATGGGACTCATATTCCACCTTTGGTGTATGAGTCTCATGTGGCCCAAAATTAAATTTAATTCAAACTCATGGTGGGATTTTAGCCTCTGAGATCTGATGTCAGCTTTTAGTGTTGTAATTTCTAGAATTTTTGTATAATTAAGTATAAATACAAGTTTCTTTCACTCAGTTTACACCTAGAAATTTCAATGAGAATTATTATAGAAATTTTTAGTTCACAAGAGCATTCAATTGTTTACAAGAGCATTCAATAGAATTCAACGGTAGATTTAGATCATTATTCAAGCATCAAGAATCATGTCAAAGTCTTCATGCATCATGTTTGTTTTTGAGCTAACAATTGTGATGTAGGTTTCATGATTCAAGCTAGCATTTAAGTCAAGATCTCTCATATCCAAGAAAGATTCAAGAAATACACCCATTGGAGCCACTTCATACATGTTTGCAAAATTGTATTGTTATGGTTTGGTGAGTTGCAACATCATATTTTTTCATTCATCATTCTCTGTTCATATCTAATTTTATTTCAATGTTTGATTACCAAAATGGGGTTTGACCAAGTAAAACCCCTTTCTACTAACAAAAAGCATTTTCCCCTCTCTTTAGATTGTGATGTGTAGGTCTAGGTTTAAGAAACATTGAAGAGAAAGTTTGGAGAAATTTTTCAAAGTGTTCAAAGCTGTTAAAATTGTCACCTTGCATTGAAGATCATCAGAAGACTTTTATAGGTTGCAAATAAGGGTTTTAGATCAAAAAATCAATTGGGAAGTACAAAGTAGACATTGAAGACAAAATTCAAACTTGGAATTTCTTGAAAATCGTAGCTAGAATGATATGCCAATTTTGGATTATGAGTCCCAATATAGGTCATTTTTCCAAATTTTTTAAGTTCCAAATACCATTTTTCTAGGAATCAGGTCTGGCCCAAAAACCCTAATTTGGGGCTAAATCACCCAGACTAGCGTATGATCCCCACCAAGCTTTAAAATAAGTATTTTCATCATTCCAATCCTTCATCCAATCTTCTTCAAGTTTCCAGGTGCATACTTCTGAGATCTCACCTCTCTATTTTTATTTACATGCATTTTTACGTCTTTTAGTTAAAGATTCAATCACATTAGGGTTAAGCATTACATCTTTCATTTCATTTTTCTTTCCAATCCCTATCTTTGTGGTGAACCCCTCATTAGTTTACAATTAGACCCTAGGACATCCCTATTGCATGATCTCTTTATCCTTTGCATACTTTAGATTGAGATCTCTAGGGTTTCTTTTCAGTTAAATGATTGGGAAGTGTGTTTTCTCTATTTCCTAAACCATAACAAAGAAAATCCATTTTCCATTATTTCAGTTTCTCACCAAAGTTATTTCAAAAATATTAAAAAAAATTTAACATTTTAACTTACCCACAAGAGATGCTATGTTATTTTTTTTGAAAAAAAAGGACTAATTAGTGTGGGTAACTTCTTTGAACCCCATAATCTCTACCATTTTCAAATAAATAATAGTAGTTTAGAAAGTACATTTGAAACTCTACGGTCTTTGTTTTTTTTACATCTTAAAATTTTGAGTGTAACTATTGTTAATTTCTCATCCAAGGTCAGTATTTCATAATTTAAAAAAAATGGTGGCTACTTAAGACTCCTTTTTGTCCCCCATCTTTGTGTACTTACCCTTATTTCTAGGTATTTTTTTTCATAATACCATAATTCTTTACATTTACAATGACTAATCTAACTAGGTGTGTAATTTATAAATCTATGCTTATATCTATAAAGACCTATATTTTATAAGACACTCTAATATATATATATACATTCATCTGTTATTGTTCATCTAGTACCATGAGGGGAACCTAGTTAGGTCTTGTAGAGACTAATGTGCAAAGGAGAACATTTATTTATTCTCTCATTTCTTGTCCAATCCTTCATTAGTTTTTATTATAATATTTATCTTTAAAACTCATTGAAATAGACATTGAGGTAGGGATAACTTTAAGAAACCCCACCCTCGATGAAGGTGTGAAAACTTGGTGAATCTTTCCTTTTATTTGAAAAAAAGTATTAATTTTTTTGGAGAATCTATGCACATTATTAAAAAAGTTTGTAAAATCCTGGTGAATCTTAATGAATAATTCATAAAAAATAATAATCACAGTGGTGAGTCCTAGTGAATATTCACTAAAAAGATTAATTAAAATGGAAAATCTCTACTTTAAAAAATTGCATAGTTGGTCGGCACAGTTCCCCCATATTTTTTTCTTTTTTGTAATATTGAAGTAGGGGCCCGGGGGTGGCAGCCACCGATGGGGTCAAGGGGTAGTGCCCCTTGTGGGGGTCAAGGGGGAAAATCCCCCTTATGGGTCTCAGGGGGGCAACGCCCCCTCACGGGGTCTGGGGAAAGCATAAATTCACTATCAAAAGTGCATTGGAGAACACATGGATTAAGTGTTTTTTAAAAATCTCACTTTAAAATTAAGAATAAATGAAAAGCTTAAATATTACCATTGATTAGCAATTTACCTTTTTAATTGGACAGCTAGAGGTTCATTCCGCGACCTAATACACACATGCCTTTTAAGAGGCTTGCTAACGCCCGAAATTTATTTTGGGCCACACAATTAGCAATTTACCTTTTTAATCCAATGCCTGCAGGTTGATTTTGCAGCCTAATACACACATCCCTTTTAAAAGGCTTGTTGAGGCCCGACATTTTTTTTGGGCCACACAATTATATTTAATCGTGTGGCCCAAAACAAATTTCAGGCCTCAACAAGCCTTTTAAAAGGCATGTGTGTATTAGGCTGTGGAATCAACCTACAACCATTGAATTAAAAATTTAAGCAACGATTTGATGGCAATAAATAAAATCCCTATTCAAGGCTAAAATATCCATAAAATTAAATGGTTATTTATAATTTTGGTGATATTTCCCTAAAATCAATGGTAGAAGTATAATATTACTCGCGAATATAATCAATATTTGTGATTATAGTATAAATTGCTCGCGAATAAGTTTCAACTACGTGTTGTTTAAAATATAATCCATAGGTGAATTAATTGAGACAAAATTATTTTTTTATAAAAACCTGGTGATTCAGCATCGTTTTTAGCTTGTACTATTCACCATTTCTGGAGGTCTCGATTTCAATTATTCACCAATTGGCGAAAATTCGCCACTAAAGTTTTCCCTGCATTGAGGAACTAATAAATTAGGATCTAGGCTGAGGATACAAATTTTTTTAATTGGATTTGAGTCCAAATTGAATGAAATTTTATGTCAAACTTTTAAAATCCCTTGGTATTATTTCACAATATTGTTTAATTTTTTCTTTCCATTTCCCTTTAGTTACTATTTTTAACAATTTTGTTAGATCCTTTTATCCATTTCTCTCTTATGCTGTCAAATATTTCATAAATCAATTATTTAGTGTTTTCAATAAATCTTAAAATGAATGAAAGGAAAAATATTTACAACGATTTAAGAAGAAATTCTATGAGAAAGATGAATAAGAAATATAATCAATCTTGGAAGGCTGAATAATTGAGTAAGACACCTACTCCTAACACCTACTCCTAATACAAACTATTCAAGAAATGATGAAGCTCCTTTTGATACTAATAGATCTATTGATTACAATAATGATAAATATAAAAATAAAGCTAGTAAAAATAGGGATGAGGATATATAGTATGGTCCCAATATAAAGGGATTCTAATAATGTTGATAGAGATGGAAATAATTAAGCTAGAAGACAATATGAATTGGAATTTATTCTTTGAGGGTCACTCATCCTAAAATAGATGTTAGATAGAATGAATTATTTGAATATCAAGGTACATCCTCATCAAATAAATAGATTTTGATATTGACATCCCCTGTGATATGTAAGAATGTAAAGAAGGTGAGGAAATAGATGATGATACTCTAATACTAACCAATGTCTTGCAAAAATCCAAAAATGAAGATCTCCTAAAATAAGTGGATGGTCTTCCAACTAAGTTGGAAAAAAATAAAGGTAAAATGAGTAGATATAACCTAAGAAGAAGAAGAATTAATGCCTTAAAGAAATGTGTTTATATAAATTTTATAATACTAATCCTTCACCTTTTTCCAAGATATTGTAATAAATAATATTGTAAATTCTACTCCAAAAATGGAAGTGAAAGAAAATATTGGAAGATATGCTCTCAAAGGAGTGTGAGTAAGAAATATCCAAGATCAATGATTAATGGTAATGTTATATATATACAACCTTTAAATTTACAGAGATAGACTATTGTACTTCACTATGATACATAGATATCCTAATCATGTTCAAGTTGAGGTAAGAATTGCACTAGTTAAAGTTTTAGGTAACAATTACTTATCAAGAGAGGATCATTTTTAGTCTTTTACTAATGCGATCGATGGATTTGAGATAGACAATGAGGATAATATCATGAATTTTCTTATACAATCCTTAATTGATGAAGTGATGGATAGGTTTAGAGGATTACCTAATGCAAGTATCTATTTTTCCGGTTGGATTTCAAAGAATTTTGAAATAGCAATATGGAGACAAGACTAATTATAGATTCATTACAAATAAATTTAATAATATTATTAAAGGATCCAATGAATCTATTTCAGATTTTAATGCAGGTTTTATTAAGATTATGAATAGGGTCCCTTATTATTTGTGGCCCAATGAATCTACATTTTTAGTCCTATGTTGTAATTCTTATGATGTAATAATGCGTTATCTATTGAGATAAAAAGACCCTCAAACTTTGAGGGATTCTTAAAATACAACTATTCATATTGAAACCAACCAAAGAGCCTCTAGAAAATTACATAATCAATTGATCTTAAAAGATTTTGGTTTATTGAAAAGTACATAAGAATGGATCATTCACATCAAAATATAAATTGGATATATTCATCAATATCTTGAAAGATATAGGAAACAAAGTGGCTCAAAATGAAAGGATTGCCTCATGAAAGGAAAAAATATGTTGTAGACAAGAGAGATTGCCAATATGGTTTGATCAACTCTACAATATGACCTAGAATAATTAAAATCTAATATTGAAAAATTAGAAATACACAAAAAATAAGAAATTTTTATACTCCTTTGTGCCTAGAATGTAAAATACCCCATTCTCCATTGCATTGTGTTGTGGCTCAATAATTTCAGTCTTCTAAAAATCCCTAAAAGGAGTGTGATGATTATGAGCATGATATAGGACATGATGATGAACACAAAAATATTAACATGATGTCAACCAAATTATGCTTCAACAATGATGAATATAAACCATTTGAAGAGCATAGGCCCAAGTTAGATATTGATGACAAAAGGATGTTAAAAATAACTATCATCAACATATTTTCTTAGATGATGAGGAAGAAAATTCTCATGTACAAAATTATGAATATACTACCAATGGTTTCAAATTAAGAAGACTTTTTAATGAGTAAATTTAGGCCTCGATAGTTTTGGAAGTTTTTCAAGTTAAAAGAAACTATAACTTGAGAAGAAAAGGACAAGGTAATAATTTAGGAAATCCAAGAAGCCTTTTTATTAAATAGAAAAAAGGATAATGAAGAAATCATATTCCTTCTAGAGGCTATGAGACCAAAAAGAAGACAATTTTTTTTGGTGTTTTTTACAATGATGTTGTGTCTTCTAAGCCTAATGAAAAATATCAAATTCAAAATATGAAAAAAGAAACCCTAAAGGACCACATGTCTCGAAATAAAATATTTTCAAGTAAAAATTATAAGCATCCCCTATCGTTTCAACAAATACCCCTTAATGTTCCTTACCAAAGTATATACAACTACACATGGGACAATTTTTTAGTCAAATTAAGGTTTCAATAGCTTTTCTATAAATTATGAGAATAGATAAACATATTGATAAAGAATTTTCTTTTATTGGTCACACTACAATAGGTACGTCTGCTAAAGAAAAGGATATCAACCATCAAGTGAAGAATTCGAATAAATTAAACAAAGTGGAGAAAAAAAAAAAGAGTTTTTACATACCTATGTTTATTTAGAAATCATTGTAAGTGTCCATCTTAGGTTAATCATTTATATGTGACCATATTAGTTAATGATAAGTAGGTGATAAATTGTGTGATTGATTCTAGAGTATCAACTAATATCATGTCAATACAAGTTATAAACTAGCCAAGCTTGTAGGTAAAATATTCTTATGGACGATTTTATGCTACCAAATCAAGACACATACCCATTATTGTTGTAATGAACTCTATTGAGTAAATGTTAGTTTCCTTCCTTGATACGACTTACGATATGAATGTTATAGTGGTATATATCACTCCTCAATATGGGGTTTTAATGTCAAGAAGATAATTAGTAGTAGTGAGTGGGAGTATTCAAATGGAATCCTATGATCTTATCCCTATAAATGGAAAATATGTAGTATTAGATAGAGAAAAAGGATCTTTAACAATTTTTGAGAAAAATGAGCCACATGAAGAAGTTATTTTTATAATAAATAATCTAGATAACTTTAGAATATAAAGTTGAACATGAAAAATATAATCATGTAAACCTAGGAGATCTAAGTAGCCTTCAATAATGATGTTTTATGATTGATGCATTTTTATGGAGAGTGTCCTAAGGAAGGGTTAGGAGCAGTTGTTATTATTATTTCTCTAAGTGAAAATTCTATAAAATATTCTTTCACTCTTTATTTTGAATGTACTAATAATACAGTTGAGCATGAATCCCTCTTGTTAGGACTAAAAATGGACATTAAGTATGAAATCAATAAACATAGAATTTAAGGGGTTTCAAATCTAGTTATTTCACAAGGTAGATTCAAATTTGAAACTAAAACAAATGGTGGAAGTAGTATAAATATGTTTTTTAGTATACAATTAAATTGTTTGATAGTTTTTTATTGATTGGGTAGAGTGGGGAAGAAATATGATGGCTGATATTTTAGCTGATATAAGAATCAGATCTACATATTTTACTTTAGATAAAGTATCAAATTTTGAAATTTTGACAAGGCCTTGTATACCTAAAAATATGTATGAGCAATAACTCTTCAATGATTATCAAGATATATTCAATTTTCTATCATGCCTTGATGAGCATCACAACTAAGCGGTATATTTTCAAAGTTTTTGGAGACTATTGATTGAAAAGAAACTATTTTTATAAATGATTTTATCAAACTAAAGATTAAAAAAATCTAAAGGGATTGGTAGCTTTACAATGAGTGTTTGATTTTAATTGAATTTTTACTGGCCGTAATTTTTTATAAAAATAATCAACATGTATAGACAACATAATTTGACATAAACTAAAAAAAAATTGATTTTTTTTTTTATTGTGTAAAGAATTGTCTAAATATTGATGTCATATATATTTTTTTGCGAAAATGTTAACAAATAAATGTTATTAAAAATAGAAAAACCCAATATTTAATTTTATAGACCAATTTTCTTTGAAAATAATTTAAAAATAGATAAAGTAATCAAATCTCAAAATATATATTTGAAAACTTGAAATTGTGATCGATAATGGGTTTTAATTTGATAGATTAATTCTAAAAAAAAGTCCATCACCTATACTACCAAAGTTGACACTTCTCTTGAATCTACCTTATTCTTTTAGTTTCAATTTGAAGGCTAAGGGCCAGATTGCCAAACCATTCTCTAGCCTAAAACCCAAATAAAAAAGTGGCTTGGGGGTTCTAGCTTTAAGGAACGGGTATTCGTTCTAAACTAGAAATAGGTGTACCTACCTTCTTGAATAAACTGGCCATCAATTTTTAAAAAATATAAATACTTTTTCAAAACAATTACCCTTTTTAAAACAAGTACATGTTTCATAATGACTACCCATTTCTAAACATGTACCCATTTATAGTAGGTACATGAAGTGGAACTGGTGAACGGTTGAATTTAGGCTTGGAAAAACATTATTTTTGGTATTTTTTTTGCTTAAAATTCCCCTCTTCGTGGACCCAACTTCTTTCATTTGCCCATAAATTTTTGTGTATTCATAGAAAACTAGAAACTTTAAAAATTAGGCATGTAGTCATGTTTAGATACAACATAATGACCATCATATTCGCTCAAATATTGTATCTCAATTTCATCTTTACATGTATAGTTGTTCTAAGCAAGTGATTCAAATTTGGGTATGACACTTGCATCAATAGAAAATATGATCATAACTACATATGAATCCTCCAAGTCACATACATACTCATTGATATTTTAATATTTCACTTCCAAGATATGACATCATCACATAATTTGATATTCTCTTTTACGCTTAATTAAATTGTGTGATTGAATTTATTCATTAAAATATTATGATGTAAATCTTCGTAAGGAACCTTGTGAAAATGATTATGTTCTTCAAATCATCCCTCTATTTTATGCTCTTCAATTCAATCAAGAAAAAGATAATTGCTTCTAAGAAATACATTTTTTTCATCGCATCCTCTTCATCCTTAAGTAAACAAACATCTATTTCATAATCTACAAGAAATATCTAAAAAAAAAATATCCACATTGGAAAAAATATTGGCAACACTATAGGAAAGCTCATGAGGTACTTCATTAACATATTTATCAATTAAAATATCTACCATAAACTATATACCTAAATATTCTCATCAAAAACTCTATCTTAAGATGTATAACTTAGCATTTCCTCATCGTCAGGTGACAATGGGGTCATTTGTGATCATAATGGGAAAATGATTAAATATTATGCAGTCAATCTTATATTCTAGATTTACTAAGATGGTGGAGGTATTCTATGGTATTTGACTTGCAATGAATGTTGGATTTTCCAACCTAATCATTGATGGAGACTCAAATAAAACCAGTCTTTTTTCTAATGGGGATGGCTAAATCCTGTTGGTCCCTTCGGGACCCAATCCTATTAGCTTGTAATACCATTATTTCTCTTGGGAATAGCATATCTTCTCACGTGTTTATAAATGGAAAAAAAGTTGTAGATACACTAGCTAACCTCACTGCTTTTTCTCCAAATTCAGTTATCTGGGATAATACTACCAATATCCCTAGGAATGTTTATGATTTAATTAATAATGTTTCCAAAGTAATTTATAAAAAAGATTGAGCCGGATCTTATATCATCTCCTTTCGTCTTTCACCACAATTTTTAAATATGGAAAATTACCCTCTCTAAGCAATCTTTTCACAAGCCTTTTTATTTCTAGCTCTAGTATTCTTCTCAACATTTCAAAAGAGCTATTTCTCTTACTTTGTTGTCTAATAATTTTTCCAAGGGAATGAGTTGGTCTAGGAAAAACTCACTACTTGTGAGGTGTGGAAGCAAGATAGGAAGGTTTGGCCTATTATTCAACACAATAAACTAGCCTTGTTTATGGAAGGCATGAAGTGGCATGACCCTAAGATTTCTATTGATTTTACTAATTCCTAGAAGGCTAACATCATCACCATTAATGGGTGCTCCTTCCTTGTGAATGTAGAGATGATTATAGAGGTGACGAGCCTTTCATTGGATGATGTTTGCCTCCCTCGAAAGCGTAAAGGAATTGCCAAAAAGATATGGAGATATTTCTGAAAGATGGTGAAAAGGTTAATAGACTCCAAAATGGATAGAATAGGGCCAACTCCCCTAGGGTTTAGAGTAAATTTACCAAATTTCTAATGAGGTACATCACATTAGAGGGTTATTTTCATCATTTTCATGCCCATCTATTTCTCATGTTTAACCATTTCTACTATAATATCAAAATGAATTTTTTTTCTAGCTCTTTTCATCTCTTGAATAGTCCATTAAGAATGTCTAGGGTAAAATTAAACATTTCCCTATTCACCAAGGCTTAATTTTTTTATCTGCCATCATTAGGCTACTCTATTACCCTCCCAAACTAGTGTTAAAAGGAAAACTTTGGTCATTCACAATCCCATCGAACCCTCTAAGGGCCTCACTCCCAGTTTCACCTTGGATGAAACTCTACCCACCACTCACCATATCACCCCTGCCTAGGGAAAAACCCTTGTCAATGAGAAAACCCCTCGTAACCCTATTAAAATTATGTGCTTCTTCGAGACCATTTGAACATCTAGCTCTGATAATTTAGAAAACTTGGAAGATGATTCTTGGAACCCTACCCCTGGTAACTCCACCATACACTCCTCTATTCATGTGGAGGTGTTTGATGTGCCCAATACCCCTCTTGTCATTAACCCTTCTAGCCCCCATAATTCCCCTAAACTTTCATTAATCTGGATGGGACCGAGCTACTAAACCCAATGTGGGTATTGATAATTGTGCTTCCTATGATCCCCTTGAACTTTAAAAAAATAAAATTTTGGTGACTATCAATGTCTGGTTTGACATCCTCAAGTGGCTTCTAGGCCAACTCATTATTGCCAAAGAAAAAATCCACATGTCAGAAAACCAGATACTTAATTAGTAGGCTCCATGACTGAGTGAGGTGGAGGATAATGGGAATTGGGATATGGTTTCTTTCCTTGTTAATTTATCTCAGTGATGGGCCAATTGGGGAAAAGAGATGGAAAATCTTGATCCCTTGTAGGAAAAAATGAGGATAAAGTGAATTTATAGGAGATTGCTACTATTCGTAGAAATCAAGAAAAACTATACAATGCCTCAAAGAGATTATTGATTATAGCAAGGAGGGCATGAATAATACCACTTTGACCATCTAGGTCTTTCAACAAGAAATGTGGAAAATTCATAGAAAAGGGTGGTTGAGGGTGATCTTCGTGATTGTCAAGCACAAAAAAAGGTAAATTGGTGGGTAGTTTAGCTTAGAACACTGTCATCGAGAACTAGTCTATTCAGAAGGGACCCTTATCATTTGAGGAGAAGCTCCACTTCTTGGCTAAGTATTTGTAGGAAATTAGTGGTCTCATGCTTCTAGGATACCAGTAGCTATTTCGGTACCCTATTGGTTTTTCTTTATGTGTTGTTTTTGTTTCTTTTGTTGGTCCGTTTGTAGTTGTTTTTTTTTTTTTTTTCTGGGTGTTTCACTTCTCATGAGCCCCTTGTTTTGCCTCAGTGGTTGTTTTATAAATGGGTATAAACCCTTCCTAATTTAATCTAATCAAATAATTTCCTCCTCATGTGGACATATAATAGCAATAAATTCACAATGATGAGTAGCACTATGTGTTTCATGATCCTCAATCAAAAAAATGCAAGGGCCTCCATCAAGTAGGGATCTATATCCATGTTCTTCATTGAAATCACTTTTGAGGGTATAATCAATAGCATTAACATTATAAATAGGTTGGCCAACATGAAGAAAAGATAGGATGTTGCGCCTCTAGAGACCCAAGATATTAGGATGGTGGTCCAGGATATGGATATCCTGGAAATAGATGTGGTTGAGACCCTGAAGTCTCTGGGTTAGTTCTGGTTCTTTTTTCATTCGTCTTTTTTTGTCCTTTTAATGGTTTTTTTCTGTTGGCTTTTGGTCTTTTATGATTATCTTGTTATTGCAGCCTTTCTTGTCTGGGATTGTCTTTTGGTCAATCTCTTCATGGTCTATAAACTTTGTGGTTTTAAGTCCCAATAAAACCTGATTTTTCCTCTTTCAAAAACATTATAAAAAGGTTCATTTGATTGAAAATACATCCTAATGATTTCATCTTCCCTAATATAGCTATCATAAGATGTAAAAGATCACACCTCATTTTATTTAATATATCATGCATCTTTATATTCTCCTTATAAGCCTCACCAAAACAAAAAAATGTCCCGATTGACACTTAAAACTACTAACTCATTATTACAAACATGAGCATCTACACTGGATGAAATCATATTATTCATGTAATCTTGTTTAATCTCCTTAAAAAATCCAAAACATCCAAATGCATCTTTATTTTCTTGGGTATTAAGCTTAAACCAAGAATAAAATACTTAATAAATCAATGCATACATGTAAATTAGGCCTACATTCTTCTAGTATGTAAGAAAGAGAAATAACAAAAGCTTGGTCAAAGTCTAAAAAATCTCTCTCCTACTATATGATGTTAGACAATTCTTGGACAAGAGAATTATGGTTGGCACTAATATGATATTATCCATTAAAAAATATAGAATATATTCCAAAGAACAACAATTATCTTTTTTGCTCTCTAAAGAAAAGCTTGGAGGATAACAAAAAGAATCCCAAAAGATTCCCTATCCTCCATACTGGTTTAATTAGGCTCATTGTTGATTATCTGCATGAGCACGCCCCTGCTACCTCAGAAGCCAACCCTAATATTGACAGTGAGGATACTGAGCCCAGTGGCTCGGATTATATGCCTAGCCCTAAAACTGGGCCTAAAGACCCTAGTCTGCAAGCTGGCCCTTCCAAGAACCCGGGTAAAATCCAAAGTGCGCTTAAGCCCATTCGTCTTCATCCTAAGAATAGCCTTGTTGGCAAGTCCACCCAGGCTAAAAGTCTTGTTTCTTATTCTGAAGAGTCTTCTGAGCTGGAGGAAGCCGCTACCTATACTTCTGAGCGTTGTGAGGGCCTTTCCCCCGACTTACAAAATATTGATTCCCCTATTAATGCTGGTAAAGAGCCATCCCTGGATTTCCTTTATCTGGCTAAAACCAACTCCGAAACCCACTCTAAAATCCTGGACTGGACGTTATCCAAAATTAACGAGCTTAAAATCAAAAACTGGGCCTTGCAAAGCAAAATTGAGGAAATGCGAGTCAAGATTGCGGAGTTGGGCAAGAAAGATACGGTCCACAGCTATAGGATTACAAATAATGAGATTGAGGGCTTAAGAATCAACATCAAAACTATTGCTGAACAGAACCATAGAATAGCAAGACACAATGCAATAATAATCAATGCTATGACCAAAAAACTTGATAAAGCCCAGCAGGGTTCCTTGGTGGTGGATCTTGATGACGCTGAAGAAAAAAGCCAGGAAACTGATGGTGGTATATCTAGAAGAACCAGAGCTAATTTGAAGCGAAAGGCTCCCTTAACCCCAAAAATGGTGTAGACTTTCAAACAGGGGGTCATTGATATGTAGGCGTTGGAGGCAGAGACTGAGACTGTCCTTCGGTCTCTGAAATAATCCTCTGTTCTTCTACTATCTTTTTCTTTTTGACCCTCCTGGTCTTTTTGTCTGATTGCTGCTGTTTTTTGTTGGGCAGCTATTTTTTTTTGGTGGACCATTGGTGGTCCTTTCTCTATCTTGTAAACTTTGTGGTTTCGGGTCCCTGTAAAACCCGTTTTACCCTTTTATCAAAAACAATTATCCTCAAGAAAATTACCCAACCATTTTGTTCATCCCCACTTAAAGGTTCAACATAGAGTTACATCCAATAGTCTTCTCATTTAACTTCAAAATTTCCCATTAAATATATGCAAATACATTAATCTATGCCTTCCTATGTCAATTATTTTCCCTATAAAATATAGGAGTATACTTCCATTAGTATGGGACACATCTAACTTGTTTCCCACAAAAATAAAACGTCTTGAAAGTGTTGACAATAGGGGGCATTACAAGAAACATATGGATTTCCAATACATAGAAGAAAATTTGGACCTTGGACTTTAGGATATCGTTTCCTAACAAGTTAATTTGTAGCATAAGTTTATCTAGCTAACAAACATAAATATTAGGTAATGCCTTTTAGTTCTTTGATATAGCTAGGTGGCCTTTGGATCATGAATTAGACTCAGGCATCCTTGTTTTGATCTAAACATATTTCAGTTCTTTGAAGGATGTATGTAGGCTATGTGGTGAAAATTGAGAAGATACATTACCATTTTCAAAATATAATGAAACATCACTATATAGTACTCTTGGTCATTGAATCCATCATAGTACAAATAGGTTCATATCTATGTGAAAATTTATAGTGTTACATTATTCCATTTGTCCATGATTTACAACTTCACAACATGTAGGACTAAAATTTACCCACATTGAAGTATTTTTATTTTTTATAGAAACTTCATTGTCAAAATGAACAAAGAATTTTATGTATATTGAACTATCTTCTACACCAACTTATAATATGAATCCCGTGTACCATAATAATTATAGTAGTAATGTACACTAAATCATTGATTACAAAGTTACCACCTCTATGGAAGACAAAATCCTTGATGCATATGAAATAAATAAAGTAGATATACTTATGGGTTTTATTTCATTAGAAGAGTCTACACAATTACTCAATTGAGGGTAAGAATAAACTAGAACTCATCCTCAATAAATCATGACTTGTTCATTCTTAAAACTACAAGCTCCTTTCCCATAAGACTACCTACTCATAGGAAATACATGGGAAGTAACACTCCATGGACAAGGAGGAAAATCATCAAGAAGAAAAGGGAAATACAAGGCCAATTCATAGGCTAGGGTAGGACACGACCAATTGATAGGCTAGAGGAGCTCCTCCTTTTTTTAATCGCTATAAAACCTAACATGGTGATTCTTGTGGTATTTTCATAGAAATTAATGATAAATAAAACTATCAACACTAGGCATTGCTACCATTCCCTAATGGTAGCAAAAATTTGAGTTAATAAGGCTTCATAAGAAGTAAATACTACCAATGATGTAAACAACTAACAACAACCATGCATTAATCCCCTAAACATTTCCTACGTGCATATGCATCTTAGAACCTCTCTATCATAATTTTTGTAATGTTTTACTATCTATCAAACCACTTATGTTCAATCATAAATTATTTTATAAAACTATGAGAAGGGGTAGGATAAGAACTACTAATTACAAACTAAGAGGAAAAGATGATTTAAATGATTTTGATGTTGGTATGATAGTGGGTAAAATATTGCAAACTTATTCCTTGATCCAATGAGCAAGTAAGTCGTTACCCAATCCTAGTTACCACCTACATAAATACAAGTTTAAACATGAAAACTAGGAATGAAACTAAGAAGTACAAGATAGGTTCTATTGCTAGCACCTATAGACTTGTAAGTAACCAAACACCATTATACATGGGTAGTAATTGAAAAATACATAACAATATAAAGTAGATCCAAAAAAATGGTACAAAAATATGCTTTTAAAATATTTAATTTATGTATTATTGATAACATTAAAAATAAATATTATAATATTATAAAACTTCATATTTTAATATTTTTAATTAACATTAAAAACTTAAAAAATATGTAAATAGTTCATTAACTGCATTTTTAAAACAAATTATTTTTTCATGGAGAATAAATAAATATATATATATTAAAATTTAAGAGATTTTTGATTAAATATGCTTAAAATAATTTAAAATATTTAACTTTTTTATAATAATATTTCCTTTATAATATTTTATTATTTAAAATATTTTTATATTTTAAAATATACTATAAATTAACATACTTTTTATTTTATATGTTTACCATAATCGTTAATAAATTACTTTTCCTATTTGTAATCCAGGTAAGTGACTAGCCAAACCTTCTATCTATAGTTACCCCAACCTTTTCTAGTTCCACGGCCACCCATGTAACCCTAGAGGAAGTTGCAATTAACTACTCAAACGAACTAATTTTCTTTTTTAAGTATAATTAATAAGAAAGTTCACTACACATTGCAACAACCTCTAAGGTTAGGATACTGAGATTACATAATTACCCACAAACAACATTAATGAATGGAAACCATAACATTAATTACTTAAGAAATTAAGAACACATACATTCCATACAACATAAATTATAGCATGAAAGTAAAAGATACCATAAGATCCCAAAGTACAATAATCTACTAAGGAGATTACATCACTCATTCCCCGAATGAAGTAAATCCAAAAGCATGATTACAAGATTAACTGAAATGAATAAAAGCATTAAGAGAACTGGATCCCACGAGCTCTCCAAATGGAACCCCCGCCAACACGAACAAGAAAGAAGCCCAATGGAGTAAGGTGCATGCCACCCAACCAAGTGGAACCCAAAGGCCCATCCCCCGTGCTAGGAGATAGTAACAAGGATTTCTAGACAAGACCAACTACCTCTAGACACAGGCTGAATCAAAGTGAACCAGACTGACACAACCATTCACATGAACCACACAAGTACAACTCTAGTTCAACACGAGTACAACTAAAATACAACCCTAACATGGTTACATTGCTTCCAGAAATAACAAATCAGGTATGTTAAGAAAACCATACACATAACAATCAAGTACCAATTACAAGTACACCATAACATTACTGACATGGATTACACTGCTTTGGTTATCACTTGAATAAACTACCTCTGAAGGTTACCTAGTTTACCTCTCACGGCTCTGGCCCCTAACATAAGTCACTCTTCTATTGACAACATGCAAAAAAACTAACACCAAGGGAAGCCCAAGTGCATACAAATAGATAAGACAATCACTCCAACACTAGGAGGAAACATAAGTCAAAACCCAGATCCAAACATTGGAGGCAACTATTCCACATAGTCCACTCCTTCCATAGGAGGCACAAACAACCTAATTTGGAAACCGGGTAATAACATTGTCACAACCTCAAGCACTAACCAAGGAAAGACAAATGGTTGACATCATAGAACGGCAACCCCCAACCTCTAGGGTCCTCTGGAAGACTTACAGATTAAAGACACTTAACCCATTTCCCCCTAATGGTAGCCTCAAGACACAAAAAGAAGTCTTGTCAAAATGTGGACATAAAATTTATCAAAAAATGATAATTGTCATCACTAGAAGGCCAAGGAATGCACTCAAAATGGAGGATACTGTTTAGATTTGTGATAAAAAGACACCCTTGCATTATCCTATGAATATATCCAAGAAAACTCTTAGAAGCATCCAAAAAATAGAGGTTTTGAGCTCGAACCCTAGGTTCATGGTGGCAGTGCATGTGCAAAGAAAAGAAACTCAAAGCATCAAAGTGAAAATGAGGGCTAAAAGTACAAAAGATATATACTATCAAATAATTAATCCTAGCCATCAATCCCATAAAGCATTTGTGAGGAATAAACTAATTTTGGATATATTAAATCCATTTCCCTTAACATTCATTTCACAGTAAAGAAAACAATTGTCTTAAAAGAATAATTACATAAAATTATTCTTTGTATTTTCAAATACTAATAAGGGAAAACTAATTTTACTAACTAATTCAAGTCCATGAATACTTTCACAAACCACATAAATCCACTACCTTTAATAAAATTCAACAGTTTAATGTCTCAATCAGACTAATCTAATAGTATCTCTTCCAGACCCATGATGTAATTTAAACTCAATATTTAATTCCCTAATAGATTTTAAATAATCATAAAATAAACATTTACTTATGAAATTTAGAACATGTATCCTTTTAAAAATAACTCTATGTCATTTGCAAAATAAATCTTTTCTTAAAAGACGACTAATCTCGCTATTAAAACATATTACTTTTAGATCCAAAGCATATCGTTTTAAACTAAATAACTGTTCCTTCTACTTGACAAAACCATTTAAAAAATACTTAACTCAGCTTAATAAACATGTTATTTAAAAAATCAAAATTATTGTTTTCATCAAAATATATCATTTTAAAAATAACTCTATTAATTCGACTATAACATGTTAATTAAAAATTCTCCAATTTAATTTAAAACATATCATCATTTAAAGCGCCAACTCAATATATATAAATCTATTTAAATAATTAAATCATCCCTTGAAATATTCAAAATTTTCTCAATTACATTAAAATATGCCATTTAAAAAAAAACAACCATTGAATATATATATATTTAAATATATACTATAAAATATTCAAAACTAGAATATCATGACAATATTCTAATCTTTTATATTTTAATATTATAAAATATAATAATAAATATTTATTTTTAAATATTTAATATTATGAAATGTAATATAAAAATATATTATATATTTTTTTATGCAACAAAAGCTGGTTGAAAGAGTCAAACTTGCATTTTTGGGGATGCATCCATGGTTAAGGGTTTGGGCGGTGGCTTAACCCAGCCGACCATGGGCGGTGGTTTACGTAGCCAACCCTAAGAGGGGCGGTGGTTGTGTTGTGCACAACCAACCACCATGGGTGGTGGCGCGGTTGTGCTTAGCACAGTTGTCTGTCACTCAAGGTGATGATAGTGCCAGTGGTCATGGAGGGTGTGGGGGTCATGCTAGGCGCGGCTCCCCCACAACACCTCCCATAAGGGGCGGTTGTGGCGTGAGCCCCCAACCCCCCACAAACTTCTAATTTTTTTTCATGATTTAAAAAAAAAAAAAAAATCTTTTAAGGAAACCTGCGGATTTAAAAAAAAAAATCCAAAAATCATATTCTAAAAACAAGGATTTCTTCCAATTTAATCCTTAATAGCATAAGCCCAGTATAAAACATAAATAAAATATATATATATATGTATGTATATATATCTTTGTATATATATATTTACACACATATATATTTAAATTTCTCACAAGAAATTTACAGAACTAATTAAGCAAATAGTAATTAAAATGATCAATTACAAACAAGAACACAATTTTCTTTCAAGAAAAACATTGCCAACATAGGGTTTGAAGTTTTGAAACCAGATTCAAGATGGGTTTTTCATGCAAATCCAACCAAGTTTATATATTTTTCAATAATAATTAAGAGTTTTGAATCTTTTCAAGAAAAAGGAAATTAATTTAATAAAAAATAAAATCGGGTTTCCAAAAGTTTGAGAAGATCCAAAAGCATGCAATGATTCTTCTTCAGATTCCAGTTCCTCCAAGCAAATCCAAAACCCACAAAACCAAACATTTCTTACTTCTCCATTTTCCAATTTTTCATCCTCTTAAGATTCATGAAAAAACCAAATAATAAAGAAAAATTCCAAAAATATCTCATCACCCACCCTCATTAATTTTCGGAAACAAAAACAGAGAATATCTCCAATTTTCAATTTTCACATTTAAATTTTTCCAAAAAATGAAATTTAAATCCCTTCTTTCAATTTTCAAACTTAATTTAAATTCAAAATATCTATTAATTTCCAAAACGAATAACTTAATTCAAATTAACACAATTAATTTAATTAATCAATAAAATAAATCTAATCCAAGATTAAATTAATTTATTAATTAAATTAAATTAATTTATTAATTAAATTAAATTAATTTATTAATTAAATAACATTTTTCAAATTATAACTAGATTCATTTAATCAACAACTTAACTACATAGGTCATTTATTTAAATTTTCTAACTTGCAATTTAATAAGAACTAGACAAATTAAACAGTATTAAAATGACCAAACTAGACTAAAATCGATAACACACTATGACCAGGGTAATGACTTGGCACAAAAAACCTAACTACTATCTCCCAATCGAATGTCATTGGCAATGGACATGCTCAACCCTGAGAAACCAAGTGGAGTCGACGTCTTGTACCTGTTAACCTACAAAAAAAAGTATATCGCACATGTATATTTGCATCATATAAAACACACCGTGAAGAGGGAATCACGAAATCGCAGGGCGTTCGCAAGTGAGTGATGCAATCCAATCCCCTTCACCAATACAGTGTTACCAACTGACGAATCTAGCATCAATAATTTAATCAAACGCATAAAGCATCATCAATTCACATATCATCTATGCTAATTTAAAGCATGCCATAATGATAACATGATAGTAAAATACCGTCACATCAAAAGAGAAAAACGAAGGGGTATTACAACCCACCCCATTATTGTTTAGTAGCGGTAGCTCCCTTAATTATTTAAATTTAGCACTAAATTTTCAATTTTAAGCGGTCAATGATTTTTTTAATTTATCACATCGGTTTTGAATGTTTCTGTAGACATGCATAATTTACTGATGCATCTGATCATGCTTCATTCAATATTATTTTGTCTATTAATTAAATTAACCAAATTAATTAATTCACTAAGCTTATCTCTTTAATTAAATAAATCAAATAATTTAATTATCTCCTATAGTTCCTGGTTTAATTAAATCACATATATTTTCCTCTCATTTGATTTAAAACAAAAACAAAATTTCAAATCAAATGTCATTTTACCTAACCTCCTATTGGATTAATCAAATTCTGATTAATTTAATCCTAATCACCTAAATCTCGTAGATTCATCCACTTGTACAGTAAATCATTTAAATTGATTTATTAAAACACCTATTTTCCTCAAAAAGGAATACTCCCAAGGAATATGCCCTCATTAACTCTCTTATTTGACTTTTTTGGCCAAACACAATTCCCCCCAAAATCTTCAACCATATTCATTTATTGTCGTTTTGAAATTTGAAATGGGCACATTGGCCAAAACTTGCATAAGTATGGGCCAATCCCATTGTGACAAGTGGCTCTCTCTCATTTGTTGGGTTTTAGTCCCACATTGCTCAATCTTGCCTTCTCCTCTCTCAATCTTTCCTATAAATTCAATGCCTTCTCTCTTAGTTTTCATTTACATTTTTAGAGCATCCTCATGATAGGCAACTTGAGTTCATTAGCATCTCATTGTCTATCATCTCATTAAGCTGATCAAGGATTGGGAAAGGGCCATCTTCTACACAAAGGATGGCACCAATCCATTATAGAATAGGTATACTTCATGTCTTCTTTACATGCTTGAATTAGTTTTTTCATTTATTTTAAAGAATGTTTTATTATTCTATGAGGATATTGGAATTGTGCTACCCATTTGCAGATTTTGATGTCCACAAAATGGCGCTAGAAGGAGGGCTATGGATTTTCTTCACATTTTTCATGTATTAGCTTACTTCTAATTGTTTTTTAGCATAGCATTTGAAAAGTTTCTAAAAGCCTCTGCAATAAATCTATTTTATGCATATCTAGATTACATTTCTTTAAAGAATCCTTTCAAATAAATAACTTGCTTTGTCTATGCTTCCACATTTTGAATACATTTATTTTGCTCGTACTCCCTTACCCAATGATCTGAATGTGGTGACTTAATGCATTTCTACAGAAAGTATTTCATTAAATAGAAATCTTTAATAGCCTTTGACCCCTCATCACTCTGTTCTCAAGAATATGTATGCTTGTTGTGTTTATTTGTACCAATTACCTACTCACCTAATGGTACAGGTTTGCCTTTGGATTTGAAGATCATCCATTGCCTATATTTGCCTTTGTTGAGATGCAGATTATTTCTCTCTAAATGCATTCATGGTTCCTTTATTAGTTTTCCCTTTCGGAACGTACTCATTTAAAGAGATTGGATCATAATCTGAAGAAGCCTTGCTATAGCTTTATTCTCCATACTATTTCTTACAGCTTTGGAGGTCAGTATGTTTGAAGTAGATTTCTTCAAATTTGAAGATGATTCACTACCCATATTTTCCTTTGCTGAGATATAGTTTATTTCTCTCTTAAATGTGTTCTAGAGGCCAGTATGGTTGAAGTAGATTTATTTGAACTTGAAAACCAGTCGTTGCCTATGTTTTCCTTTGTTGAGATACTATTTATTTCTCTCTTAATGCATTTGTGGCTCCTCTATCAGTTTTTCCTTTGTTTAAACAAGTAATCTGAAGAGGTCAAATTGTAATCTGAACAAGCCTCGCTATAGCTTTATTCTCCGTTCTATTTTAGGTCAGCATGCTTAAAGTAGATTTCTTTGGATTTAAATACCATCTCCTGCCAATGTTTGCCTTTGCTGAGATACAATTTATCTCTCTGAATGCGTTTATGGTTCCTCTATCAGCATTTCCTTTTGGAACAAATTCATCTTATTGTAGCTTTATTCGGTGTATTGTTTCTTATAGTTCTAGAGGTTATTATGTTTGAAGTAGATTTATGTGAATTTCAAGACCATCGCTTGCTTGTATTTGCCTTTGCTAAGATAAAGTTTATTTCTCTCTTAATGCGTTCATGGTTTCTTTATCGTCTTTTCCTTTTGGAACAAATTCATCTTATATTCCACTAGATAAGATATCAATTGCATGGAAGGCATTGTCCAATAAAATTTGAAAGGGTAAGCATCTCAGACTTTACCCTCGGAGGAAAGAATCAAGTCTAGATTTCTTTTTTTTGTTAAGAGTTCAATATAAGCTTTGCAGCTTTGTGATATCCTCATGCTTAGATAAGTAACAAAACCCATCTAGAGTTTTTTCACTTCATGCGTACCTTGTCATTACCAATAGGCATCAAATTCCTTTAATGTGACTGACAAGAATCAGTGAACAATATGCATACTTATGTTTTTTTTATTTATTTGGATGCGCCACCCACTCCAACAGTGATTTGATGGGATGTCGATCATCTCTCTTTGTTTTCGAAATAGGTATGTTTTTCTAGGAGGAGGTTTTACCATATGAGAAGCAAGTGGGGGAGTAAATCTTGTTGACAGCCCATTGAAGCCATGGGAAAAGGTGTGTAAAAGTTCACGTGCCTACTCTATGCATACTTTTGCTTCCATTTTGTTGACAGCAAGGAAGAGGCTTTCATGCAAGGATGAAGACTTTTTGGTAGGTACTTGCAGCTTAGAAACACACAGCCTAGAAACACACACAAAATTTTTTTTCCTGTCAACGATGAGGATAACTAGTACATGTGATTGAATAATTAGTGGTGCCACTTCTTTTTGTGGTTCTTAGCTAAAACTATAACTGGAGGCTCAACCCTTGATTCAGATAGTTATCAAATACCTTTATGCAAGCTGCTTGGAGGTCATTAAAGTTGGAGGCCAAGAGTTGTTGTGCGAGAAATAGAAACTTCAAAAGTCTTCAAATATCATTAAAGCAACTAGTGACATAATCTAGGTGCGCAATTTTGAAGCCATTCTACATATTATTCCTGGGTATTGTCCAGGATTTGACTTTGCTTCTCCCACAAGATCTGAGGCAATATCTATTGGCGAAGGTACCTATACCTTTACTGTGTAAAGAAAGTCTGCAAAGAAATAAAAATATATGATGGTATCAACAGAATAAACAACCCTTGTAGTCATTAAAGGCTACATCGCTATTTCTCATTAAGTTGAAGTATTTAATATTGCTACATTTGTTATTTTCTAAGCAATAAACAATTTTCATATAGTCATAGCCTGCCTTTATCATCATCGCAAATACAAATATCATAGCATTTATTGTTTTCCAAGCAATGGCAAGTAAATGTTTGAAAATTCCTACTCGATCCTGAAAAGTCCTATTCAATAAATGCATATATTTATAGCAATATGGTGGACTAAGAATTTTATGGTGTACTTAGAATGCTTTTTAGACACCACGCATTTCTTATAGATGGAAAGACTTATCTATATTTAATTGATGATAGAAAATCTTGCTGACCATCTGTATTGAAATTTTGAAGCAGCATATAGAAACCAGATTACAATTGCCTTTTTTTTTTCTTCATCATGAAGATTTGGTCATCATTTTTGGCACACATCGAATAACTAGTACAACCACTTTCATGTTAGATCATAATTGTAGCTTTATTATCCAACTATATTTGGTGAACTATGCTTAAAGACGGATGAATATGAATGTGTAAAAGGGACACTCTTTCATAGAGTTAAAACAAAAAGGGGGTTTTGTTATCATTCTTTTCTTAGTATTAAAAGTGGTTTTGCAATTTGATGGTATATAGCTCTAAAATATGGGTTTTTGTTTGTAGTTGAAATAAATAAACAATGGTGGTCTCTCTCGCATAAGAATTAAAATATCAAACACATTCAAGTTGGAGATTTTCTTGAAATCAAGACTTGAAAAGCATTTTTTAATGCTTGTGGTTATAATCCAAGGCTCCATATTCACGCTTTTGTTTTTTGTTTTGAACCAATTCACTTTTCAATTTGGGTCTAAAATCAATCATTGACTGGATTTCTTTTCAAAAGTTGGATTAAAACTGAACATTAGAAACCTACTAAATTTCAGTTTGGGTTTTAAAAATTGAACAAGACAACTTTCACATCTCATTTTGGTGCTTTAAAACAAATTCATCACTGCTTTTATGGTCTAAAATGAGCAAGTGTTTTTCATGTTTTGCAATATTTTTCACAAATTAATATCATTTAAAAGGCGTATGCGCTTCTCTCGCTCCTCACGGAAATCTTGAGAATCAAAAGTCTTTTGTGATATTAAGTTGTCAAAAATATTGCTCTCACATTTCAATTTGGGAACATAAAATTGAAGAAACTTGTCTAGTGTGAGAAAAAGGCATTGCGAGTGTTCTCTCTTTGTTCACACAAACAAAGATGATCAAACTACGAATGCACTTTCATGATATTGTGCACCTTTAGACAGCCTGCCTTGGTGGGAAAAAGTACTCACCCCAAGGGAACGACTCAAGCCACAATGGGCTAAAGCCAAGCTCTTCCAAACCGTTATATAAATTTGTGTTCATGGTGAAAGCCATGGACAATGGGAAGCGATGCATGATAACTCTCCCCCAGTATCTTTATGATGCGTAAAGCCCTTGTTCTAAGGGTTGGGATATCTCTCACAAGGATTTTATTATTGCGCCCCCTAAACTGGATGCCCTTACTACAAACTCTTGTTTAGAAGCCAAAAAATACCTTATATTTGTTGGTGCAAGAGGTCATGTCCTTTGAAAACGCCCCACGTATACATGCAGTTTTGTTGTAGAGATGAAAATTATGCCATGGGAGATTCATGGGTATTGATTCTTGGATGACCCGAGAAGTGTGTGCCATGGAGGGGAGCCAGTGTGGTCAAGCATCTAGTCATCCACATAGAATATGTGCAGCTCGATTCATCCAAGTGTGAACCTGACAAATATTGCCTTTTCCATCCTAGGGTTGTACATGTGCTTTGAATCAAAACACTTTGCTTGGATCTAAAATAGTGGAAAACAAGCATTCAACGAATCATCAGAATTTCAAACCCTTTGGAAGAACAAATACCTTGGAGGTGTCCAAATGTTACTGCTTGTCCGTAGGGGTTCTTATCTCTAGAAGGCTTCTGAACATTCAGACATCTCAATTTGTTTCTCCCAAAGTCAACACTAGGAAAATTTTGTGTTGATTTCCTTGATTTCCGCATAATACACTTTGTGTGATAAGGGGAAATTAGGACATTGGACATTCAGTTTGAAGATCATAATCAAGAAAGTGCTTTTGGTTTTCCACACATGTGCTTGCAAACTTTTGTCTTATGGTTTTCCATGCAAACATTGATCTTTTGGTTTGAATTAATCTTAGGGAAAAGAATGTTCTTCAATATCTTGGTGTCATCAACAAGTCTTCATAGGGCCATCTAGGATCAAGTCAAACACTTCACCCATCTCAAACATCAATCAAATTTCCATCTCACCAACAAATTTTGGAACTTCGAAAACATCATTCATGCTAGAATTTTGGAAAATCAACATCACCTTGTTTGACTTAACACGCCTAGTCAAATTATCAACCCTCTTGAACAAATTTGTCTCTAGGATAAGACAACTTCCTGAGGTCTACTAGTTCATGATCACTTTGATTGGCTCAACACACTTAGCCAATTCATTCTCTTATGCGATTTTTCCCTAGGATAACACAACTTCCTAGGGTTACAAGTTCACCATCATATTTTTTGGCTTAACACACCTAGTCAAACTATCCTCAAAATCGAATTAAATCAAGTCCTAAATTCTAGCATTGATCCAAAGTTCCTAAAAAGTTCAAACACCCATATCATTCACACTTTCATCCCTCATCTCATCATTGGTCCTAAACCTTGAAAGGTCAACAAGGTCAAAACACGAGAGGAACATGGACTATAAACTTGATTCATCCATCATGAGTAATCGAATTCAACCAAACTATCCAAGACTTACAATGCCAATTGATTTTCAAAACTTGCATTTGTACAATCCATACATGGGATCATTATCTCCTCCATATATCAATGGTACAACAAATATGAGCATGCCCAATTTGAGTTGGTGACCATCTCTCCCTATGATAGATTTAAATCAAAGTCCAAACCTACAAATATATCAACCAAACAGTCAATGTATGAGTCTTATTCCAAACAAAATTATCCCACGAAGTCCATATGTGTCGAATACAAGTTTACCAAACATGAACATTTCAAACTCATACTTGGTGAACTTTGGGATAGATACGATTGCAAATAAAACCAATGTTGTTCAAAATCCAAGAAATATGTTGACAAATCCACATGTTGATTCAAGTCAAGGTAAAACCATGCAAAATCAAATTGACCTAAATCAAGGCAATAAGATTCCCAACCACAACAATGTTCAATTTAAATCTATCATGCCAAATCTAAACATCACACTGAATCAAAGCATTATCCAGAATCAACTTTCCCATGATCCCAAACAAACACCACTAGGATGCATTCCAAAGCTACTTGCTAAACAACCAAGTCAACCATATGAAGAATTTCAAGGTCAAATCTTGTGAAATAAAATTGCTACACTCAAAATTCCCCTCTATTCATATCAACAGATGGAAACCATCCAAGAAATCCCAATGGTTAACACATCTATTGTTTCTCAAGTGTCTCAAGGACCAAGAATCTCAATCACACCATTCACCACTCAAACCTTGGCAATCAATTAGACCATTCCGCTCACCCCAAAAATCAACACCATCCCCAACCCACCACCACCAAAACACAACACGACCAATTCATTCTCCATCATGTTGCAAGCCGCACAACAATCTTCCCACAAAAAGGCACTCCACGCCCAACAAGCACAGGCTCAAGATCAAGCCCAACACCAAGCTCGGTAGGCACAAGCACAATTCTAGGCACTATTGCAAGAAATACATCAAAAACTACATCAACAAGTTGCTCAACAACAAGCCCAACAAAAAGCATTATTGGCACAACAACAACACGACCAACAACAAGAATTGTTGTCTCGGCAGAAAACACAGGCATTACTCACTCAACAAAGCTTGCAACAGATTCCTACCACAGTTGTTGAAATAAAAAATCAAGATCAATCTATCAATGAACACCTTGAAGATCTTTCCACCTCAACCAATGATCAAATCAACACACGCCAAGAACCACTTTTCAATTATGATCAAAACTCACCAGTGATGCCCAACAAAAATCCAATTCGAGAAATGTCAACATCACTTGACCCTATGGTTGAATACATTGACAATATCTCCACCATAATGGCTGAAGACTATGATCAAAATCAATCCATCAATAAGCACTATGAAGATATGTCTACCCCATCTAGTGATCAAATCAACATTCATCAAGAACCACTTTTAAGTGATCTATTTCAAGATGTGTTGACATTATTTGATCCTATTGAAATAATCCATGACCCATCGACCAATGATCATATTGAAAATGTCTCTACATCACCTAATAAATTAAAGGACATATCTCAAGAGCATATTGCAAATCATGATCAACATCTTCCATCAAGGTCTAGCAATGGTCCTTCCCAAGAAATATTGGCATCCTTTGACCTCATGGTTACAAATATTGAAGGAATCCCTAGCTCAATATTTGATGCAAATCCACTCAAAGCTCAAGAGAATATTGGTACACTTCCCATTCCTAATAATGATGTCCAAGGACCCTTTATAAGCAATCCACCCTATGAAATTCAACCATGTCAAGAACTTGATCCAAAGCATGTCGAAAGAAATTCTAAAATTAATCAAGATCAAGAATTTGTATCTCCAAGATACTACAATGATCTGATGAGCACTCTCCTATCTATACAAGATGTCACAAATGATGATCAGATCCATATAACACATACTCCTCCACCTACCCGTGAGATGCTTTCTTTGGATGGACACATAGATGATGTTCATTCAAAACAAGAGTCCCATACTCTTGACATCATTACCAAGATACAAGAGTCTCCTACTCTTAACATTTGTACACATGATCAAAGTATAGAATAATCTAAAGACATACCAAAAGTGGATCATGAAGAAGGTTTCTACAGAAGTTGTGAATCAGAGACATCATGTGAAGACATATTAGAAGGCTTCTACAAAAGTCATAAATTAGACATATCCTGTGGAGACATAGAAAAAATAGGTCATGAAGAGGACTCCTACATAAGTCATGAATCAGAAACATTCTATGAAATGAGTCAAGAGGAAGACTTGCATGTGGACAGTAAATCACCAACACGTCTTAAAGAAGCATTAAAATCTGATATTTCACAAGATCAAGCTAAAGATATCAATCAGACATGCATCCCACATGTGGAGGATCCGATCACTTATAAACTTGGATCACTTACCTTTCTTAGGGAGAGCTACCTCATCAATAAAGAAGCTGTCACTTTTGAAAATCCACCATAGAGCTGAGAAGGACTAGCACCTTTTTTTTCAAGGTAAATCATATCCTATTGCAAATAAATTTTTTGAACAGATGAATTATCAAGGCAAAGGATTAGGTCTGTATGAACAAGGTATCCTAAAACCAGTGTAGATTATTGGCAATCCTTAGCATCAAGGCCTTGGTTATTCGAAAATCAAGGGATCTCAACATATCAGTAATACTCCCAGAAAACTGGGGTCAACTTCGTCTCGAGCAAATGTCAACATAGGGAGCACGAAGGATCCTTATGATGAAACCAATGCCAATACTACAACCAACCACGTCATGAATCTTCATCCACCCATCACCCCATCCATGAATTGGGACCAACAACAAAATAAAGATTTGAATCAAAGCATGAAGAATGTCATCAAAGGAAAAGAAGCTAAGAAGCATATCGGACAAATCAAATGCACTTGGATACCAAAGAATACAAAGAAAGATTATCCCTATCAAACTCCATCAGTCAAAGAAACTATGGGGCAAAATAAAAAAGGGAAAAGTATCCATCCAAGATGTCCACAAAGGAAACAAAAGGCTTCTCAAGCAACATACAAAGTGTATCAAGTAGTTGGTCCTAATTCCATGTACACTTTCATATCCACCCATCATTGCTCATCCTCCCAATTTTGGAGAGTCAAAGGCTCCAAACTATAAACTAATCCATCTTTCACTCCTAAACACACACCATTCACTCTTCCATGCATGATATCCAATTTTCACATTGACCATGTGTTGGCAACGAACCTTCATTATAAGGATTCAGAAGGCACTTTATTGTGATGTGTGCACAAAGGACAAGTTAACTCCAGTATCGACAAAGCAAAATAGATTTCTCA
The DNA here is from genome assembly GCA_007115665.2 of Sequoiadendron giganteum. Classification (NCBI taxonomy): domain Eukaryota; kingdom Viridiplantae; phylum Streptophyta; class Pinopsida; order Cupressales; family Cupressaceae; genus Sequoiadendron; species Sequoiadendron giganteum. Next base: position 665,583,985 of record CM021102.1, read on the forward strand.
AAATTTGCTTTCAAGTGCACGTATCTTGGCAAAGAATCTTATTCACACAAGATATCGATGGCACATTATGATAGAAGCCTCAATGTTAGCACCACCAGGTGGTTCAGCATGAGCTTAAAATCTTTCAAAAAATACAAAAATCCAAAAAAAAAAAATCAGAAAAAAGGATTGAAAACAATAAGAAAAAAAAAATCGTCCTCTAGCGAAAACTGTATCGGTGGTGCTTTGGACAGGTACCATTATGAAAACCTGGCAAATAGGGGTCAAGTGTAGAATCAAGCATTTGTGTGTGCCAGTTTAGAAGAAAGCGTCTTATCACATCCATAATAAAGCCAACATAAATCTATTCATCCATGAACCATTTATACCATCCATGATCATATATCTGCATCCATAATCCAAGTTATCTTGATCTTGCAAAATTTTGGTGCACACTTTACACTTGCTTATGGTAAACATCTTGACATGGGTCCATTTCATTGATTATATTTTACCCAACGTTGTCTGAGCCTTGAAGCATTATCCGAATGAGAATCCTCCATTTGAACACCTTCTCTTATCGCAAATTGATCCATATCCATTCGTCCATACACCTATCCAAGAATCTAGCCATGGTCATTCCAACATTGCTAGACATTGGGGCCAGATATTTACATCTTTCTTTGGGAATAAACCTTGATCTATATCACCCAACTTATGTGTTGATCCAAACATTGGAAAACATAAACTAAAATTGGTTAAAACATTTGTGAGCACCAAGTCAAATCAGTAGCCCATGGCATATTTTGACAGGAAGACATTCCCTATCAAGCTTTATCTTTCATCGAACATCAATTTGAATAATCAATATCAGTCGCATCTAATGTGCACGTCAGCATCACATCAAATCATCAAAGCAATTTTGTTCCAAATCAAGCTTCATCAATCTTGATCAATTGAATCCAATCAATGATTACCTTGTTTGACTTAACACACTTAGTCAAACTATCATCTTGTGCATGGATTTACTCTAGGATAACACAACTTCCTTGGGTTTACAAATTTGTTATCATCTTCATTTGGCTTAACACACTTAGCCAAATTGTCGAAACCAAAACCACCTCATTTTACTTAACACACTTAGTCAAACTACCCTCTTGTATGAGTTTACTCTGGGATAACACAACTTCCTAACTTTTACAAGTGCATTATCACTTTTGTTTGACTTAACACACTTAGTCAGACTATCAATCCATCCATTCGATCACTCAACATTAAGCTTCACTTTCAACAAAATCTCAAAAGAGAGCATTGATATCATCACGTATCCATATCCAAATTTTCAAAATCATGTGAAAATCTAATAACATCCGAATCAATCAAAAATTCAAAAACATTTGAAAATAAAAAATTTAGAAACATTCAGAAAATCAAAAATTAAAAAAATCTGAAAATCAAAATTAAGAAACATTCAAAAAAGTTCATCAAAAAAATAAAAACATTCAAAAATCTCATCAAAATCATCAAAATCCAAAAAAAATTATAAAATCTCGAAAACCCAAAAACATTGGAAAACCCGAAAATCAAAAAAGCCTCAAAACATTTCAAAAAATATCAAAAACATCCAAATATCTAAAAAATCCAAAATGGTGCACCCATTTCATCTCGCTTTCACCCGTGATTTGTCATCACTCATAATAAAATCAATCATCACCTTCAGTCTTCAGTGAATTAGTCAAAAGCAAGTTTAGCATGTTCCAAAGTGAACACCTAATCATCAGAGTCTTAAGCCTAAGTCAGTAAGCAAGCAAGTTTTTCAACTCGAAGTATGAATAGCTTATCACCCAAATCAGTCTCATAAAAACCCTGATCACTACATGTCCTAGGATGAATCCTTCCCACGATGGACATAAGCATCAGGTACCCAACAGTAGTTTATCCTTGGCTAGTGGTATGAAGAACATTAGGTTGTTCGTTTACTTTATTTGGTCTTTGTTGACTTATCTTATTTTGCACTCATTCCAAGGACCTATCGATGATGCCTAAACAAAATAGGTTTAGAGAGAAAGGAATGGGGCAACAATCATTATCTTTTTATCTTCTATGCTTGTTGGATATTCTTGTAAAATAACTTTGTCATGCGTACTTTATTTTATTTGTAGGAAGGATGTTTTAGGTATCTTTTTTACCACATAAGAAGGCTTTCCTTTTTATGTTTTGGCCCGATATGTTTAGAATATTTGAATTGCAATCCGAATAAGGTTTTGTTTGTCAAGTGTGAACAAGACTACTCCTATCTGATTGTCTAGTCAATGTCCATCCCACTAGGTGCAGTGCCATCCTAGTTCTTAATACCTTGATTCATCGCACCTATGTATGTTATCAAACATAAAGAAGGGTATGCTCTTTATCTCTCCCATCCTTGGATAAGCAATACATCACCATCATTCATGATCATATCCAATAAAGTCTCGACGATTAGTGGACTTGTTGGACTTTTGCATTTTCTTGGATTTAAGGGTTGATCCATCTCATTCTTCTATCCTCTTTCACGCTAACAATGCATCCATCCTGCATCCTACATAGTCATATCATATCATCATAGGACAACATCATCCATTGTATTTATCTCACATGCATTGCATGATCATTCAAGTTGTTTAGGATAATATAAATTTTTTATTCTCAAGCATCTTCGAAACATCTCATTTTCATCATAATTATCATATAGATCATATATTCTAACCGTCCATACATCCATTTTGAACCTCTTTGTCATGATATCAACCTGAAATCGAATCTTTTCCCTCGATCTCTTGAGGGGGCAATGTACTAACGTATTTCTTTTCACTGGGGCATCTAAAAATAATCAGAAGTTTTTTTTAATTTTAATGTCAGCAGCATCATTCTTTGAATCAATGCAACAAGTACATTGCTTCAAAGAGGGGAAAAATGTAGACATGCAAAATTTACTCATGCATCTGATTATGATTCATTCAACCTTATTTCGTCTACTAATTAAATAAACCAATTTGATTAATTCACTAAGCTTATCTCTTTAATTAAATAAATCAAATTATTTAATTATCTCTTATAGTTCCTGATTTAATTAAATCACATATATTTAATTAAATCACTCATAGGAATTTTCCTCTCATTTTATTTAAAACAAAAAAAAAAATCAAATCAAATGTCATATCACCTAACCTCCTATTAGATTAATCAAATCCTGATTAATTTAATTGTAATCACCTAAATCCTGTAGATTCATCCACTTGCACAATAAATCATTTAAATTGATTTATTAAAACACCTATTTTCCTCACAAAGGCATATTCCCAAGGAATATTCCCTCACTAACTCTCCTATTTGACCTTTTTGGCCAAACACAATTCCCCCCAAAATCTTCAACCATATTCATTTATTACCATTTTCAAATTTGAAATGGGCACATTGGTCAAAAAATGCAGAAGCTTGGGCCAATCCCATTGTGACAAGTGGATCTCTCTCATTTGTTGGTTTTTAGTCCCACATTGCTCAATCTTGGCTTCTCCTCTTTCAATCTTTCATATAAATTCAATGCCTTCTCTTTCATTTTTCATCTACATTCTTAGAGCATCCTCATTATAGGCAACTTGAGTTCATTAGCATCTCATTGTCTATCATCTCATTAATCTTATCAAGGATTGGGAAAGGGCTATCTTCTACACAAAGGATAGCACTAGTCCATCATAGAATAGGTATACTTCATGTCTTCTTTACATGCTTGAATTAATTTTGTCATTTATTTTAAATAATGTTGTATTATTCTATTAGGAAATTGGAATTGTGCTAACCATTGACAGATTTTGATGTCCACAGTTTCAAAGAGATCTTATTCAAATTCAATATTAAACATTAGTTTGGATTTGTCATGTTTCAAATATACAATATTTACAGGAATGAAGTGTTATGCAGCCTTTCCCATTTGAAAGACTGAAATTTGGTCCCCTAACGCAAAGACATGGAGATTAGTATCTCTTTTGAGAAGGTTAAGAGGACTTATACAACTCCTTCGGGATTGCGTTTAGCAAATTTTCAAGAAGTAAAAGATAATCTGAAAAGTATTGAGCAACAAGGCCTTTTGGACTATTGGGAAAGAGCTCGTCTTCTCGACGGTTGGATAGGTGATGCTCATTTTGATTCTTTGGATAAAGCAATAGGAAATGAATTTAAAGGTTGTATGGGTTACATGATTATCACTCGTGTTCACGTAGATTCCACAAGCCAAACCCTTTTGCACGTGGTTGCTTTAGAGGGAAAAATTTATCAAGTATATGTCCTCCTCTCTATGTCATGAAATCCAAAACCATGTGAGGAGAGCTTATTACCTAGGGAAAACTACAATTCACAAAGTTGCAAGAGGACGACACTTGGATATCATGAAATTTATCCTTCACTAGGGAGCCCAACAACTTCTTGAACGTGATTGTGATGGAAGGACGGCTATGCATTACATGGTCCAAGCCAAATCTGGAAATGATAGAATAGATTTGGCTATGCTACTCTTAAAGAAATGTGAACCCAATGATAGAAAATTGCTCTTCTTGTGGGAATCGACTGCAGGGTTAGGCACTGTTGATCAAGTTCTAGACAATTTTGATCTGTTGAAAGCATTTCTTTTAGATCAAAGAAATAAACTTAGTGGAAACAAAGATTCTAGTGTGCACAAAAACAATTAGTTGAAAATAGCAACTCGTATTGGCGATACTGATATGAAAAAAGGCCTACTTGTTAGAGGTGGTTGACTTGCAGACATTAAAGATTAAAACTGGATAAAAGAGTTAGGACCAAAAGAGGAAGCCAATGCCCAGAAAGGTAATTTCGTCTTGCAGCTTGTTTTTTAACGACTTAGAAATTCTATTTTCAAAATGTTTGAAATTTGTGATGTGGATTTTTATAGTTTTGGAATAAATTCAAACTATTACAGAGTAGGGAATTGATCAACTGACAATAGTAGACAAGGTTGGTAAAAAAATAGTTTTTAGCAAGTTCTAACATAAATATTAACTTTAAAGAGCTAAAAACATCTTTTTATCTTACAGGAAGAGATGGTTTTGTACACAGTCTTGCAACATTATTGTTGAACCCTTATTTGGAACCTCCCATTACTATTTGTATATCTGGTAGCTGGGGCAAGGGAAAATCTAGTTTGATGATATAGGTAACATTCATTTAACTTGTATTTTCATGTATAAAAATTCTCACATTCTCCTTAGCCTGTGTTATGATTCAGACAGAGATTAATTTACTCAAAACAACAGCTCAATCATCATTATTGCCAATTTCAAATTTGCTTCTCGGTTCAAGTTTTCCAGGAGCTCAAGACATGGAACTATAACGAAAGGGCAAAAATAAATACAAAGAGATTAAAAGTTGGGTTGATTTCATGAAAAATGATTCAAAATTTAATACAAACATTTTTTTAACTATGATAAAGCACTTCCAAAAGTGGATAAGAATTATCAGATGTCAAACAAATAGGGTAGAGAGAAGAACTGAAGAATCACAAGTAATGCTATAATTTAAAATTAGACTTATTTATTACCATTTTTCCCTTCCCCTATCGATCTATCCAGCATAACTTATTTTTGTATATCAATAGGACTCGCTTGCTGTCTTTTTGCACAACTATGACCGTAAATATCATAGTATTTTTAAATCTCTTGCTGCCATGGATAGTAGTGACATGGTAAGCATCTTATAACTTAATGATGATGCTGTAATGTTGTCTTTTTCCCAAAACATAGTTCTCAATTTTAAATTTGTTTCCTATTTCTCACTCTGAGTTTAGTTTAGAAGGTCAACAACCATATACAATAATTGGTTCTCCATGAGAGAGAAGTACAATTGCTATTTTAACTATCCCGTATAATGCATGGAGGTACCGTAACGGAGCAGAAGCATCAGCAAGTTTGGCAGTTGAAATCACTAAGGAAATGGAAATAATAATGACAGAGCCACAATGGTTGAGCACGTGTTTGAGAAACACTTGGAGAACGCAGAAGCAAACAATATGGATTGAAGTTCTCTTTCCTTGCCTCCTTGCAATTTTCTTGGCTAGCACATTTACTTGGATTGTATGGATACTACTGGATAGATACGCTGCCAAGCAAGTTGTAAATCTCAAATATATATCTTTACCTCCAACCATAGTCTTCATGGCCTTGAAATGTTAGAAAAGCTAATATTGAGCAGCCACGAACCGAGTGCATTTAATGCATAGTTAGAAATGATTCATTGGAATCCTCCACCTGTCATGTTTGACTTCCAATGCAGGCCAATTAATTTTGGCAGAGAATTAACTTTTGGTAGTTGAATTTGAATTGAGCGCCAATTTTGGAAAAGGATGGGAAGACAAAAGAACAAAAGTGAATATTTTTTAGTAAGAGAAAAAAAAGGCAGAGAGACAAAAGTGTGCAACAGAAGATAGAGGAGGAATGTTCAGTAGAATATAGCAGAACAAAGGAACTTTAGGAGATCCTACAGCAGTAGAATTTTATGATAGAGAGTAGTGCTCCGGAATATCTCCAGCACGTAGCAGCAACCATTTTGCTCTAGAATTTTCGCAGCAACACACATTTTTCTCTAATGCACCAGAATGTGCAAAGTATTCTATATGAAGAATGTATAGAGCAAAGCTTTGAGTTTTTGTATGTAAATTTTTTGGATTGTAATTTTTTTGGTTAATTTAATGAAACAAAAAATATTATGTGTCTCTTCTTGCTATCTATTTTATTTGGTTTGTGTTTTCTTCTTTTCCCACTATAGTTGGGTTTCATTTCCCAACAATTTGGTATCACAACCCCAAGCTTTCTAGGCATTTATTTTTTAAAGCGTTAGCTCTACACCTAGGCATGTTGTGACATAAGCTTTGTTTTTGGGTATTTGGGAAAGCCCTAGTTTCTCTAGGAAGTTAAGAAAAACCCTTTGGTTTTTTCTGAGTATTTGTAGTTTCCCCCATTTAGTAAAATGGTTGGAGGAGACAGTAGGAGTTGGCAGCAACCACCTATTATTGATGGAAAAATTTATGATGTCTAGGCAAAGAAAATGAAAACCATTCTTGTAGGAAATGATTTGTGGGAGTTAGTTGCAAATGGGTTCACATATGTGACTAACGCAAATGCATATGCAACATTGACCAATCCCCAAAAGAACCAGTTGAAAGAGACAAGAAAGAATGATGCTAAAGCCCTCAGTTTGATTGAGGTAGCCTTGACAGAGGCTATTTTCCCTCGAATAGCAATAGCTAGCTATGCAAAAGAGGCATGGGAAATACAACAAACCACTTGGAAAGGGATTATGAAAGTTAGGTCTTTGAAACTCCAGCTGTAAAGAAGAGAATTTGAGACCATGAAGATGAAGGATAATGAGTCCATTTTAGATTTTCATACAAGGGCTTCCACCTTAATTAATTAGTTGAGGATAAATAGAGAAACTATGGAAGAACAAAATATTGTGGAGAAGATTCTCAGAATCCTACCTAAAAAATTTGACCCGGTGGTTATTGCCATAGAAGAGGCAAAGGACCTCTCAACATTATTAATTGATGAGTTAATGGGTTCACTTCAAACCCATGAGCAACACCTAAATAGGTCTGCAAATTCTTCCCAAGAACAAGCCTTCAAAGCACAAACAAATGTAAGAGGTAGAGGAAGGGGAAGAAATGGTAGAGGAAGAGGTCAAAGAGGTAGAGGTAGAAGAAAATCCAGAAGAGGAGGCTCAAACAACCAAGAGGAAGCCAACACTTCCCAATCAGACTTCCAAAACAGAAGGAATAGTAGCTCAAATCAGAGGAAAGATAAGAGAAATGTGTAGTTTTACTACTGCCACAAGTATGGTCACTATGCAAGCAAATGCAGGAAGAAACAACGTGACCAAGGGATTCAAAATGAAAATATGGCAAATGAGAACAAGGCTGAAAATGAAAAAATGTCACAAGTTTTCATTGCATGCAATCTAGCATAAAAAGGCAGCGCTAAAGTTTGGTACTTGGACAACGGTTGTAGCAACCACATAAGTGGTAACACAAATTTATTTGCCTCCATTGATAGCAACATCAAGTCTGAAATCAAAATGGGAAACAATGAGAAGGTTCTAGTCAAGGGCAAAGGCATAGTGTGACTACAAACCAAGCATGCTGAAGAAAGACAAATTCATGATGTCTTTTATGTCCCAGGAATGACACATAATATTTTGAGCATTGGACAAATGGTTCAAAATGACTATAGAATGCATCATCTACGACAAGAACGAAAGCAAGAGAGCTATGATAGTGGTTCAAATGACAAAGAACCGAATGTTTCCCCTCAAAATGAAAATCTTAGCATAGTCAAAAGGCTCACAGTAGTGAGCCTTTAAATTGGTCATCCAAGACCCATCCAAGCTTTGGCATTTGAGGTATGGGCATTTAAGTTATTCTAGTTTAATTCTTTTAGCTAAAAAATGCATGGTTAGGGGCCTACCAACAATTGTAGAGCCTGATAGAAAGTGTGAAGCATGCATCCTAGGTAAACAGTATAGGCAACCCTTTCAATCAGGGCATTCTAGGGGAGCAAGAGCAGCATTAGAGTTGGTGCATTCAGATTTGTGTGGTCCCATAAAGACCCCAACACTAGGAGGAAATGTTTATTTCATGACACTCATAGATGACTACAATAGAAAAATTTGGGTGTATCTATTGAAGAAAAAATTAGAGGCATTTGATAAGTTCAAGGATTTTAAGGCTTTGGCTGAAAACAAAAGTGGCCATTATATCAAAGTCCTCATAACAGACAGAGGGGGAGATTATATCTCTCAAGATTTTATGATTTTTTGCAAGTCTCAAGGTATTCAGAGAAAACTCATAGCCAAGTATACTCCACAGCAAAATGGAGTGGTTGAGAGAAAAAATAGAACAATAATAGAGATGACAGCAAGCATGTTGAAGGCAAAAGGTTTGTCAAATGAATATTGGGGTGATGCTATAGCAACAAAAGTTTACATCCTGAATAGGTGCCCCACAAAGGCTTTTCATGATAGGATTCCACAAGAAGCATGGACAAAATGAAAATGGAGTGTTGAGCATTTGAGGATATGTGGATGTGTGGCATATGCTCTCGTTGCAAAGGAGAAAAGAAAAAAATTTGATGAAAAAGGTGAAAAATGCATTTTCATAGGCTAAAGTGAAGAATCAAAAGCCTATAGATTGTAGAATCCCATCACAAAGAAAGTGGTGATTAGTAGGGATGTTGAGTTCATTGAAAATGAATCATGGGATGGAACAGTTGATAGCAACCTAGGTATTTCTATTTCAATACCTTTTGAGGATGAAGAAGCTGGAGAAGGAAGATGCTCAGGAACCTTATAGCAAGGTGAGAGTTCAAAAAATAGTAGTAGCAGCTCCGAAACCTTTCAACAGGGTGGATGCTCTGAAACTGTACAGTAGCAGTCTTCTTCATTGGACCAACAGTCAAGCAGCTCCAAAAATTTAGACCCTATGCTTACATCATTGATGCCATGAAAGACAAGAAGCATGAGGGAAATTTATGATACCACAAGGTATGAAGATTTTGATGAAAACTTGGATTTTTCTTTGTTTTCTCATAGTGATCCAATGTATTTTGAAGAAGTCATAAAAGAATAAAAATGGTGTAATGCCATGGATGAAGAGCTGGATGCTATAGTGAGAAACAAAACATGGGAGCTCACTGATTTACCCAAAGGGAAATCAGCCATTGGAGTTAAGTGGGTCTATAAGACCAAATGTACTACTAATGGTAAGGTTGAAAGGCATAAAGCAAGGTTGGTTGTTAAAGGATATAAATAATAACCTGGAAGAGACTATGATAAGACTTTTGCACTAGTTGCAAGGCTAGAAATAGTGCGGACAGTCTTAGGAATTACAACCCAACACAAATGGAAAGTACTACAAATGGATGTAAAGTCAGCCTTCTTGAATGAAGTTCTGAAAGAAGAGGTGTATGTGGAGCAGCCAGTTGACTACGAAGTTCCAAGGAAAGAATACAAAGTCTACAAGCACCACGAGCATGGTACAACAGAATTGATACGTACCTTTTGAGAAATGGCTTCAACAAAATTGGTAGTGAGCCCACACTCTACATCAAGACAACCAATGGTGAGCTACTTATTGTTGTTTTGTATGTAGACGATTTAATTTTCATAGGTAATAGTAATCCGTTCATTATTGATTTCAAAGAGGCAATGAAAAATGAGTTTGAAATGATAGACCTAGGTTTCCTAAAATATTTCCTAGGCATAGAGGTCCAACAAATAGATGATGGCATCTTTATTTCTCAAAGAAGTTATGCTAATCAAATCTTGAAAATATTTAGAATGTTGGACAAAAAACCAGCCCCAACTCCAATAACTATAGATCTGAAATTAAGCAAAGAGGATAGGAGAAAAGATGTTAACCCAACCCTCTATAAGAGCATGGTTGGAAGCCTCATGTATTTGACAGCAACAAGACCCGATCTGATGTATGCGGTAAGCCTGATTTCTAGGTTCATGGAGCAACCTAAAGACACACAGTGGCAAGTAGGAATTTTTTTTTTAAGGTATGTCAATGGCACGAAAGGCTATGGAATTATGTATACCGCTACTAATAAGTTTCAACATGTTGGGTGCATAAACAGTGATTGGGCAAGAAATGTAGATGACGGAAAGAGAACATCAAGATATGCATTCTACATGGGTTCAGGAGCAATATCATGGGCATCAATAAAGCATCCCATATTTCTCTCTCCATGGCTGAAGCGGAATAAATTGCAGCAAATGTAGCAGCATGCCAAGCTATTATGCTTAGAAAAATCCTTGCAGATTTGAATGAGAAACAAGAAGATGGTATAACCATATTTTGTGACAACGTATCTTCTATTGCCTTGACCAAGAATCTCGTCTTTCATCGACGAAGCAAGCACATAAAAATCTGCTACCATTTCATAAGTGGGTTGGTGGAGCATGTATAGATCAAGCTTCAGTATTGCAGATCTTAGCAGCAACATGTTGTTATTTTCACAAAGGAATTATCAAAAGACTCCTTTGAATGCCTAAGCGATAGGTTGGGTATGCAAGAATGCGCTAGAACTTTGGTTCTGGAAAACACAAAAAAATAGAGTTGCTTCGGAACCTTGGTTCAAAAAAAATAGAGAGGAGCGCAGATGCTCTGGAAATTAGCGCACATACTCCAGAAATTGTGTTCTAGGAAACACAGAAGAGCACAGATGCTCTGGAACTTGGCGCAGATACTCCAAAACTTGTGTTCAGGGAAACAAAAAAGAGCGCAAATGCTCTTGAACTTTGGAGAAGCGCATATGCTCCAGAACTTATGCTCTAGAACTTATGCTCCAGAACTTTTGAATGGTGATGTAAATCAGAAAGACTCAAGATTAAGGGGGGGTGTTGGAAAAGCTAATCTTGGGCAGCCACCAACTAAGTGGATTTAATGCAGAGCTAGAAATGATTCGTTGGGATCCTCCACCTACCATGTCTGACTTCCAATACAGGCCTATTGATTTTGGCAAAGAATTAACTCTTGGTAGGTGAATTTGAATTGAGCGCCAATTTTGGAAAAAGGATGGGAAAGACAAAAGAATAGAAGAGGGGTAAGTGCAAGTTGGGTCCACGAAGAGGGGATGTTTTGGCTGAATTTTTTTTTCTCGCATGAAACGCATATGTGTTTTTCAAAAATACATATGCGTTATGTATCGCATACCCGATCCTAAATCCATAATGCGTACACATTACGATTTGGGGATACGAACCTAAAACGCGTACACATTATGAAACACATAAGTGTTCATAACGCATATGCATTTTGTAATGCATACATGTTATGAAATGCGTACGCATTATGAACGCGTACGTGTTTCTAAAAACTATTTTATTTTTTAAATAAGCGACTGTGAAAGTCAATTTCATAGTCGAGTTTAGTGGGCCAGCAGAAGGAGAAGCAGATCGCGTACGCAGTTTGGATGGTTAGAATTTGCCAGATTTTTCACTCTCACCTCCTCCCATCGACACACCTAACCTCAACGACCTCCAGGTTGGTTGAATTCTACAATATTTTTGCATTATAATTGCTATTTAGTTATTTTTGTTTTATAATTGCTATTTAGTTATTTTAGTTTAGTTTTTTTTAATTTAATATTTAATATTTTTAAAACTGTATCTAATTAACCGAAAACATCAACGAAACAAACAACATTAAATTCTAAATCAAAAACCCAAAAAAAAACCTAAATTTGACACATTTAATTTTGAAATTTGAAAACTCTAAACTGTAGGTTCTAAAAAACTAATTTACTCAGACCGTTAATCCTTGGACCTAAACCCTAGAAAACGTAAACTAAAATGTAAAGTAAAACCCTAGAAAACATAAACTAAAACGTAAACTTAAACCCTAGAAAACGTAAACTAAAACCCTAGAAAATGTAAACTAAAACATAAACTAAAACCCTAGAAAATGTAAACTAAAACCCTAGAAAACGTAAACTAAAACCCTATTTGTAGGTTAAAATTAGGTTAAAGCTAGGGTACAATTAGGGTTTCGCTTAAACTTTAATATATATTATATAGTTAGATTTCAAAATTACAATTAGGGTTATGATTAGGTTTACTTGTTTAATATATTAAAGAATTCAATAACCTGCTTCTAGGGTTCAATTAAAGTTGGAGTTCAATTAGGGTTAAAATTCATTCTAGGGTTAGGGTTCTAAGATAAATATTTGGGTAAGGGTTGAGGTTAGGGTTTGTACTCAATTAGGTTTAGAGTTAGGGTTATATTTTTATTAGGTTTAGGGTTAGGATTATGAAATTATGAATTAAAATTTAAGATGAAGGTTAGGGTTGGAGTTAGAATTAGCCCTGTCAATTAGTGTAGGGTTCTAGGGTTGGGGTAAAAATTAAATTAAGAGTCTAGGGTTAAATGGTTATAATTTTGGTGAGAGTTAAACATTCAATCAATATTTAATTAGGTTTATGATTAAAATATTTATATGCATTTAGGGTTAGTGTTCAACTAAGGTTATGATACCTGATTTAATTACAGTTAGGGTTAGAGTTCAAGTTAGAATACATTAGGGTTCAAGTTATAATTAGGGTCTATGGTTCAAGTTATAATTAGCCCGTCTATGGTTCAAGTTAGAATTAGTGTGATAAAAATTCTAATATAAGGCAACATATCCCTAGATGATATCATATTTTAAAAAATTCCTCATCTATATCGATTAATTTTTTTATCTTAAACTTGAAAAATAAATCTACTAGCAATGTCTTCTTGAACTGAATTCTCCAATTTTGCATCTATAACAATTGTTTTTCTAATCTATTATTTAACATGTTCTTGTTCAAATTGTTCTTCTATGTGTTCTTGAATTTTTTCCTAAACATATTCAAGTTGTTTATATGAACATATATTCAATATGTTCAACTTGTTCTTAAACTAGAAGACAAATTAAGAGGATGCATCGAATTCATTTACAAATACATATGCACACATGCATACAATTTAAATCAATATATTAAAAAATCCTTCAAAAAAATATATCATGTGCATATATATTGGGCACATTACACCCTAAATCATAGAGAATTTCCCTCTATTTTTATATGATGTTTGTAAAGGTTGTTCTATTCTAGGGTTTTGTTGTCATTAAAATCCATACTCTAGTAGTTTTTCAATTTTTAAACTATGTATTTGAGCCAATATCCCCGTACTTAGGTACCTAAGGTTTTTGATGGTTTCATAAGGATTTAAAAATCATGAATACTAGTGGAACTTTTTAAAACACATAGGGTTCTAGTCTTATTTCTTCAATTTATGTTTCTCACAATCTTAGTTTTCAAAGAGTTTATTTAAAAACTTATATAACAATGGGGTCTTTAGGTGTGATCAACAAAGTTTATTTTTAGTAGTGATAATTGTGAGGTATCACAAGACAATGCATTTCCCTCAATTTTTTATAACAACCATAGACTTTTAGTCATAACATATTGAATTTTCATTTCCTTCACTCTTGATTCAACATAATCTAGGTCGATTGTTACTATTTTGTCAAAGGGGGTCCTAGAACATCAACTTATAGATTTTCCTTCATTATTATTACTCAAAATTTTGAAAAAATCAAGAAATTATAATGTATAAATCTAAATTCTATAATTGGTGATGGATTGGGTTGCAAAATTTCTTGGATTTGACCCTACCAAATTGGTAGTTTGGCTTCCTTATTTCTTGCATAATTATTACTTTTAATCACTATAATTTTAATTTATTTGCATCCTTTAAGTTTCATGTACTATACTATTGTTTAATAATTTATTATTAAAATAATATTTAATTCTTATACCTTTCATGTCTCTCATATGAACAATATATTGTGTTCTATGGTAACTCCTATTATCATTTCCCCTTTTCAAATACCATGATTCCTATCTTTCTTTTATTATATGTTTAAATGTATCCTTATAACCAATTTTTTTAATTTCTAGATCTTAATGGTTATTACATTATTCTAATATACATATATAACTTTAAAAATCCCCAAATCTTGAAATAGATGTCTACAACCTTATATGTATACATCACATGAGCCATATAATCCTATCTATCAACCCTAAACCATAAAACCTAGATATCTTTCAGACTATATGTAAACTCCAAACCATACATAATCACATATCATTAATCAAGAAAACCCTAGACACTAAACCCTACATTCTAAAATATGAACACAAACCCTTACCCAAAACTCAAATTGTAAACCACAAATTTGAAATTTTCAAAACTTGTACAAACTTAAATTATAAAATTTAATGTGTACATGCTATGGATTTTTAATGAACATTATGGATTTTTTAATGTTATAAATTGAATGGTCTTCAAATGAATTATATTTTCAATTTGTTCATGTTCAATGTGATTTTTAAATAGTTCTTTCAAATTGTGTGCATTATTTATTAGTTTGTTGATATATATATTTTAATTGTTTAACATGTACAATTTCCATTTGGTTGTACATTCACATGGATCCACTATTTAGCATAAAGGATTTTATGCCTGAACCACATATTCCTATAGATCCCATAGATCCAAACCCACCACCACAAGAAAACCCCATTCCTCCAAACTCTCCACCTCCTAACCCCCTAGCCCCTATAGTAGACCAGGATCAGTTGAGAGAGAGCATTAGGGAAAATCTTATGGTAATTCAAGAAAACATAGATTTGATAAAAAATGAGCCTAGAATTCCCCCCATCTCTCATAGTTTGCATCTACGATGCAAACTATTGTCGATTTTGTTTGATCTATTGATGCGGACCTAGATAGGTTCCATCAATGGAGAGATGAGAGGAGACAATTCTATGCAGATGGATTGTCTTATAAAGAAATTAATGACCTTAAAATTACGAAAGAAGCCATGTGCCAGTATTTTCTTAACCCCCAAACTAGCCAACCAATTCCAACCACCAAAAAATGAATTTCAATTTTATGGTGTAGGCACCCCCAAATAGCTGCACATTTTTGGGATAGATGGTGGATGGTGTTTGATACTCCACCACATGGAAATTTTGAGGTGCCCCTATGCTTTTTGAGAAAGTTATGGGCAGAGTTTGAGTTGGGTTTAAAACCCAACTATTTTGATATGAGGTCATTTCAGGGAGTTGGGCATGGCATGCCCCAACATAGATTAGGAGCACGTGTTGATCCTCAAAAATGTGCTCCAATTTCTCCTATTGTTCCTCCTGCTTCTCTTGGTGTTCCCACCGCATTTCAGCAGCAAACCATTCTATCGACATTAGGAGCATTGAGTTCACTTTCAGGACATCTCACTCATCAAACTTGACACGTGGTGGCTCAAGTGGTCAATAGAGAGCAGGGAGGCTCAATCAATAGGAATACTCAGGCATCCACTTCAGGTGACACACATGCATCTGAGATAGAGTCATTTATGGATTTACTATATTCTAAGCATCATCTTACATAGGTATGTTCATCTTTTGTACTTAATTTTATTTTTTGGAATGTACAAAATTCATGTTTAAATAATAACATCAAATTATATATATAATACAATATTAATTCAATAAGTGTTTGGTGTAGACGGATGATCAGACAATGCCTGAAACCCAAAATGATCATGTCTATATGTCGAGTGTTGTAGATATGGGCTCACATTTTGGTAAGGTACTTAAACCAATATATATTAAATTTAGTTTGTGTGGATATATATATCTAATTTATTTTGAATGTTTACACATGTTGTGTGATTGATATATATTATATCTAGATGCAGGGAGGTCAGATGAGCGTGCCTAGTGCTGACCAACCACAAGTTATGGTGAGCGCTCCTGAGTCATCATTAGCTCAGGTGCGTTCTTTCAAAAAGTTTGTTAAGTTTCAATTAAATACATATCATAGACCTAATTTAATTTTTACATTTACATACACATGCGTGAATGATCTATACAAATTGGTGTACATATATATGCAGGAATTTCATGAGATACCCATTGCAGGTGCACTTGAGACATCATCAACATTTATGCATGGGCAATCTTAGGTGCGTGATCTTGAGGTCATCTCATTCGAGGTTGTAAACTTTACTAAATATCCTAAACAATTTTTACATTTACATAAACATGCGTGAATGATCTATACAAATTATTGTACATCTATATGTAGGGATTTCATGAGACACCCATTGCAGGTGCACCCGAGACATCGTCAACATTTATGCATGGGCAATCTCAGGTGCATGATCTTGAAGTCATATCATTGGAGGTTGTAAACTTTACTAAATATCCTAAACAATTTTTACAGATCTTTTAAATATATATATATTTGAGGTTTTAACATATTGATTGCTTTATATATGAATATGCAGGATATAGTAGATCAGGCATTTGGATCTTCTCAAGTGACAGTTATGCTACCTGTTGAACAAAATGTTCCAGTAGATCCACATGATCATATGGTAAACTATTCATGTACTAAAAATCATTTTTATTGTATTTACTAGATATTTAATTAAATTTTTATTTTTTATCCAAAAGTTGATATTTTTCAGGTTTAAATATGTTTAATTATATCAAAATTTATAAATAAATTTAAATCTAATTTCAAGTTACTTGTACTCTTTTACAACATGATGCAGGTACATCTAATCGACCTGGAACAAAGAGGAGACTTGATTTGACTGATCAGCCTGATAGTTAAATGGTTTTAAATTTTAAATAGACCAGACATCTATAGTTTTATTTAAACTTTTATGTGTTGGACTTGACATATACATATTTTTGTTTATTTAGGTTTAATCACTCCAAGGGAAAAGCATGTCTTTCAACACCTTGATCTTGTAAATAATTCCCTCTTAGTTTCATAACAAATTAGGATAAATACTCACATTCATATCAAAACATTTGACATCTCATCTCAAAAATCTTCAAATGGGTATGTGTAGGATCATCATAGAAAAAATAGGCCCTTAAGTGGCAATGAAAATTCATAAAATTAGAGTTAGGAAACTTGACATAAAAATTGTATAAGTTATCTATATTATTTCAAAAATATGCAAGAATAGAATCTGTACAAAATTGAATGTAGTTTCTAAACTACTAGGTTTTTTTTATTTTTTACATCTATTTGGTGAAAATTTGAAATTTCAATGCAATTGCACTTAAATTTCAGGAAAAAAATAAGAAGTAGGAGTCTGTTTGACCATCCTAAACACAATAAAATGATAATAATTTTTAATAATATTTTAGATATAAGTAGAGGACTCATGTCTCGATGTGATGCATATTTTTTGTAATTTTTTTCCAAGTAAATAATTAATTATGAATTTTTTATTACAACTTTGAAAAAATATAAAAACTCATATGTCTGACCACCTTAAGTTGGTAAAAACTTCATGAAATTCATTTTTTTGAATTCTATAGTATGTGAAGCATAGAATGTGACACATGTTTCAGATTCAAAAACTGTGATACCGTTTGAAATTTATAGATTTTTTTTAATCAACCTATCAATCAATACTTTAGTTGCAATTCAAATAGAAAATGAATAATAATTATTTATTAAATTATAAGTAAAGCATAATTTATATTGGGGGAAATTTGATAATCTCTTTTAAAAACTCTTTTCGTTTCATTAATTTTGTTTATGAAAAAAGTCCTTAGCCACATGGGCCATCATATCACTTACATATCATCACTTTTTAGCCCATCATGATCTTGCACATACCTAAAGTTTGGACACAAAAACCTCCTAGACTTAGGTTCTCATCAACCAATCACCTAGTTTAGCTACATGTTTTTAAAATGAATCATTTTTCATACATTTAGTTAGATTAGCAAAACATCCTTTTGAACAAGTCTATCCTAAAGTCACAAGTATACTTTTAAGATTCAAATGTTCATTAGCATCCTTATCCAAACAAAAACCATCAAACTTTAAATCTATTGTTGTCCAATATTTAAAGTTCATCATCCAAATCACTCACCCCTTTCATCATCCATTCACATCATTGGTCCTAAACACCTTAGAGGGTCACTTCTACCTAAATTTGAATCAACTCAAGAGTTCCAACAATATAAATACCAGCACACTACTCCCAAATTTGATCCAAAATTCATTTTAACAAGAAGGTTTCACTACAAGAAAGACATGGAGCAAGATGAAGGAATACATTAGAGATTGAAGTCTCCATGGTTGGAGATGGAAGGTGAACTAGGTGATTTTTTGCAGGAGGAAGGAGTATATTTGGAGGTGCTCATGAAGCACATAAATTATTTTGGTTGTGGTAGCTTTTTTTAATGTTATTTTCATATTATGTAAAGGGAATATGTTGCTACCCATCAGTTATTTTTTGACTAGAAACTTTATTGTAGTTAGATTTCCATATTGTGTAGACTTTGTGTTGCAAGTTTCAAATAAATTCATGAGATCTTGTTGCAATATTTTCTTGAATTTTTGTGGTTGTTTGAGTTTAATTTTAGAGAAGAGGGTTTCTTGAGGATCCCTACTTCATCAAAATATAATCAATATCCATCCACACAAAGGATGATAGGAGAGACCATACAACCACCCATAATGAGATAACCTATTGCAAAGAAGCACTAGAAGCACTCTTGTGGAGTAACAATAGAATCCTTATTCCAACAAGAAAAGGAATGATAATTTTGTTTGGTAGAAATCATATTAGAGTCACTCAATAACTTAGGTTTGAGCCATGATAAAGAAACAACATAACCAATGCCAAGGAATTTTTGGAAAATCATAAACTGGCACAACCTTGGAATCTATGAAGTAATAGTTGAATGATAGTTTATCTAAAACTAAAATGAAGTGTAGAGATCAAAAGGAAAGTGAAAACCTAACACATTAAAATAGGAAAGAGTGCATGCACTGATCAATGTTCACATTTTCCTTCATGAAGATAAATTGACCTCAAATCTGTGTAGATGATAGATTTATCTTTCTACCACCACTTGAATCACAAAAATCTGATAACTGAGGCAAAATATATGCCTTTAGGAGAGAAAATAACTAAGTATGAATTTAGAGGACTATAGAATGAAGTGGTGATTTTTTTTGCAAAAATAGCCTATAGATCTAGAATGGGCTCAAAACTAACTTTTCAACAATGTATAATTTTTGAAAAATGGATGCTGTATGTAAAATTTATGTATTTTTGAAACATGGGGTAAATTTCTCCAGCTGAAAATTAACTGGCATGACCCTTTTGATTTGATTTCTAGAAAATTTTCACATTTCATGCAATACTAAAAGATACCTAGACAATATTCTAGTGCTAAAAGCCCAAAAAAATATTTTTGAATCCAAAAAGAAAAATATGCAATTTGGTACAAAAAATAAACTTCATTTATAGGGAAAATAGTTGCACTAGGTTATTATGATAGGTTTTTTTGCAAGATCTATTCACTTCTAACAAAATGTAGCAGATACCCAAATAATATTTCATGATTTTAAACAAAACTGAGAAATCATTAAAAAAAAAATACATGAGGCAAAATATATTGGTCGTTTTTGCTCGAGGATCTAGGATTCATCAAAAAATTGTTCAAGGCCCGATCCCTTGAGGATCCTCAAAAACATATCTTGATTGAATTTCTTTTAGATCTTAGAAGGGCCTTGTAGATCAAGCTCTAATACCAAGTTAGAGTTTCTAATAAACTCCATAAAACCAATATCACCTGCAAAACCTAGGTTATCCTTTTACAAGGAGAAAAATCAAACATGCAAGCACAATTTGCATGAAGATGTGCAAATAATATTATTGATAATAATGAATTACAAGAGATAACTTTCTTTTATAAATCAAGATGCAAAAACCTAAAAGGAAACCTAATTAGCACCTATGTAAAAATAATAAAGTGTAATTAAATATTTTATTACACCAACAATTTCCATGCACATACTCTATTTTATTATATAGATTATTACACATTGAATATGACTATATGTTTATAGATTTCAACCCATGTTGGTAACATCATTTCTTCTTTGTACTATATGTTAATTTATCATTGCAACTTTTTTTCCTATAGGGGCATAGTGCTTCCCATTACACATTTTGCTTACTATTTTCATATCTTACATTAGGATGTATCATGAATTCGTCATTCACATACTTCTATTCCTTATTACATTATCTCACCCATAATAGGGTAATTATATTAATACTCTCTTCCACTTCTACATTTTTTATTATTGTGCTCATGTGGTTCACTTACATTGTAAGAAGCTACTTCAACAAAATTAGGTACATAAATATTTATTCCATCCCTATTATATTATGTACTTGCATGGCCTAACCATATTATAATGGCTATATTGGGGTCTTCGTCAAATTATTGATTGTGTACCATATACTTACATCTAAGTATTACCACTAAGGACTTATTGTCTTACCCACTATAATGTATGATTGTGATATTGGATGCTATATTTAGGACATAATCCACTCTAGTGTATCATCTACATATGTGAGTGTTCCTCTTCATTGATTGTTACATCAGTATTCTTTTTAATGTTAAGGAAAAAACATTATTCTTTAATACCATCTCTAACTCATGAGCTAACCCCACTTACCATTTAAGATATTTTTAAATGATTATTACTATATGTACTCATTCACAATTATTACCTTACATGATTACATACCTAGTTTACATTTACTTTTTATGCATTATTTTCCCTCTTATACAATTCCTTCTATACTACAAATGCAACTAATTATAGAGGGTCATATTGTGTTTCTAATAACTATCATACTCAGTTTAAAGGATAGTAAATGTGCTTACAAGATTCATATCTAGTATCTAGCATGCCTTATGCATCGTGCACATTATTATTTATCAACCAACAAACTTAATTAAAAATAATAATTAAACAAAAACTTTTGAATAATTTATAAAATGATTTTATGCCTTTAAAAAGACAACCTTAATTTATTTTTTGATGAAGAAATTTTTTTTTTGATGGGACCCAAAACCCATTACAAGAAGGTTTTGAAGGTACCTAAACCTATTTAGAGGGAAAACATGTTGCTAGAAAAATAATCACCATACCAATCTGCAACCCAACGACAAGATATAAACATAGATATTCAACTCAAACCAAGCTGCAAAAAATAGGATTTGAAGGGACCTTAAACCCTTAATAACTAGGCTTTGACAAGGAATTAGAACCCTAAAGGATTAACAAAAAACTACCTCAAACAATCAAATAACAAAGCAACCAAGCTGCAACAAACCATCTGTTCAATAACATCACTAAACTAGGAAAAAGAGGGAAAACCTAAATCAACCAATTGTTAGCAAACTAGTTTCTCAAAGCCATCAAGATAAAGCCTGAGAAACCATAAAACAAAAAGGTGTAAAATACCCACCCAATATTGCTTCTCGAAAGAACCAGAAAAAACAAACACCCCACCTTGATAGTGTCCTGGGAAGCTCAATTGAACACTTCAAATCATCAACCTTCCTACATCTCCAATCCACCAAAAAATCTAACCCCACCTACACCTCTAAAAGAGAGGGAACCCCTCTATAGGTGAGGATGATAAGAAAACCCTTACCACCAAAACCCCATCAATGGGAAACAACAACAGAAGATTCTTATGGTTAGTAGCTTTAGTAGGAAGGGCTTACCTAACATTCCTTGGTAGCACAAGATTCAGGAGGACTAAGCAACACAAAACCAAAGGGGAGACTGGAAAAAATACCACCCAACAAGCACAACATAACCCCACCATTTATTGCACTACTATCACTAAATTTTTTGTCAAAATGGAACCAACACCATCTGCCACAAGCTCCAAGCAACTACCCACAATAGCTTTCAGCCACAACAACCCTTACAACATTAGGATCCCTATGGGAAGATAAAAGAAACCCTCATAGGAAAAAGGAAAAGAGCCAACCAAACCATTAAGCACCTCATCATCCTTAACATGCTAGCCAAGAATAAGAGATGGAAAAAACACTAAAGAAACTTCTCATTTAGGAAAAGCATACCTCACCCCTGCAAAAGATACAAATGAGAAAGGGACCACCTGTCGAGAAAAGAAAAACCTACACAAAGAAAGGCCCATAGCAGTAAGAACAACCATGAGCTATCAGCAACTACCCACAACAACTTCCACCAACAACAACCTAACTTTTGGCAGCAACCCTTCTGCCATCAACAAAAGCCTCCAAAAAGAAAGGCCTAAAGAAGAAGACATAAAAGTAGCAACAAAAAAAGCCACTCTTGACACAAGAACATGAACAACCATGAGCTCCAAGTAGCAACCCACAACAAAATTTTCTAGAAGCAACCCTACTACTGATAGCAACCCATTCACCATCAACAATCCAATAGGGAGATAAGGAAAACCCTCAGAGGAAAAATGAAGGGAACCAACCAATGCATTAAGCACCACATCCTTCTTGACATTCCAATCAAGAGTAAGAGAAAGAAAAAAATCCCAACACAGTCCTAAGTCAGGAGAACCATACCTCACCCCAGACAATAGCAAGAAAGCCATTTTTGATAGCAACCTAAAAAACCAACAACATCTCCCAAAGAGATGTGAATCGCTTCCTTGTCGAATCCAAGAAGCAAGCCGTTAGGAAGCACTAGACGCAAACCATTTGCCTCATCTTCAGAATTAGCATCACCCTCACCCTCTACATCCCCACTTTGTTTTCCATCGCTCGTCATGGCAACCCTAATTTTGTTTTTGATAAAAGGGTAAAATGGGTTTTATAGGGACCCGAAACCACAAAGTTTACAGAATAGAGAAGAGACCACCAAGGGTCCACCAAAAAAAATTAGCTGCCCAAAAAAAGCCAACAGCGAGCAAGAAGGAAAGACCAGGAGGGTCATAAAGGAAAGGACAACAAAAAAAGAACACAGAATTACTTTAGAGACCTGAGGACGGTCTCTATCTCAGCCTCCAACATCTACATATCAGTAACCCCCTGCTTGAAGGTTTGAACCATTTTCAGGGTTAAGGGGGCCTTTCGCTTCAAATTGGCGCGAGTTTTTCTAGAAATGCCTCCATCTGTTTCCTGGCTTTTATCTTCAGTGTCTTCAAATTCAACCACCAAGGAACCCTGCTAGGCTTTGTTAAGCTTTTCAGTCATTGCATTGATTATTATAGCATTGTGTCTTGCTATTCGGTTGTTCTGTTCTACAATGGTTCTGATGTTAATCCTTAGGCCCTCAACATCATTATCAGTGACCCTATTACTGTGCACCACATCTTTCTTGCCCAACTCCACAATCTTGACACCTATTTCCTCAATCTTGCTTTGCAAGGCCCAATTTTTAATTTTAAGCTCATTGATTTCGGAAAAGGTCCAGTCCAGAAGTTTAGAAAGGGACTCAGAGTTGGTTTTAGCCAGGTGTAGAAAATCAAGGGATGGCTCTTTACCAGTGTTAATAGGGGAATTGTTGACATTATGAATATCCGGAACAGGGCCCACAAAGTGCTCAAAAGTATTGGTATCAGCTTCCTCTGGCTCGGAGGACTCTTTAGTGTAAGAGACAAGGCTTTTAGCCTAGGTAGACTTACCAGTAGGGCTGAACTTAGGAGGAGGACAATTGGGCTCAAATGCAACTTAGATTTTACTTGAATCCCTGGAAGGGCCAGCATGCAAACTAGGGGCTTTTGGGCCAGGGCTAGGGTTAGGCAAATAATCCGAGCCGCTGGGCTCAGTATCATCACTATCAACATCAGGATTGGCTTCCGAGATAGCAGGGGCATGCTCATGTAGGTATTCAACAATAAGCCTAATTAACCCAGTATGGAGGATAGGAAATCTTTTCAGATTCTTTTTATTGTTCTCCAAACTTTTCTTCAGAGAGAAAAAGAGATAATAAGGGATAGAAACCCTTACCTTATGGCGGAAATGGTTGAGGAGGGCGAAGTGGTACCTGTAGACTTTAGTGAAACGCCTGTCCACAGTGATATACTCCATGATGGCCCGAAGGACCTTTCTCCAAATGGATTTTATGGAGTCAACATCAAAGTCACTATTCGCAATCTTGACCAAGTTTTGCTTTTCCTTGTCATTTTTAGGGAATTTTGTAACAGCTTCATCAAAGTAAGCCTTGTCCCTGAAAAAATTCTTCCCATCCGTGGGTAGTCCCGTAACCTTAGCAATTAACTCTTCGTTGAGCTCCACATTCCTGCCGAACAGAGTCAGGTTGCCATCATGCCAGTTTTTGTTAAGGTTGGGTATAATTAGAATTACATTAAAAGATATTTTAAATAGGTGAAATATAATTATATTATCATGTTAACAAAAGAATTTCTTTTATTTTAAATTTGGCAATCATTTATACATCAATATATTAATATTTAGTAATAAATATAATATTAAAATTTAAAAATTATTATAATATTAAAATTTAATAATAACATAATATTTAATAAAAAAATATATAAAATACAAATAAGGTAACTATGATTAGATTAATAGCATAGCTAAATTAAAATCGTCTTTGTTTATTTTATTAAAATTAGAAGTTTTACTTTTGATGATGATTTTTGTGCATTAAGAAATTTAGATCATTATAAATAAATTAGTCAAAATAAAATTAAATAGTTTTGTGATGTTTTAAAGTTATGTATTTGTAGTAGCTTAAAGAAATAAATCACTTATTTCAAAAATAATTAAAATTATGAAATAAATAATTTTTATTATTTATTTTGTTTTCAAAATTATAAAAAAAATTTATGTAACATGATATGATAGTTAAGTTGTGTTATTATTTTTTATATCAAGATTCAAACCCTATTAAAATTTTATTGTTGAATGTTTATATTAAGAATAAGATTTTTTTTGGAATTCATATGTTTAAAAATATTTTAGAAAAAACAATAATATATAAAACTATTTATATAATTTAACACTATTGATATAATTATATACTTAAAACATAAAACAAATTAAAATTATAAATAAAAAATATCTCTAATATCTTTGTTTTTTTTTTTAAATCTTTAATAATACTCACTGAATTGTAACTAATAAATTTTAAGAAGATAAAATGCTTTGGAAATGTCTAAAGATTGTGAAAGATAAGGAAAATTATTTCCCAACATTCTGTCCATGTTTAAATGGAGAGAAATAAAATACGGAATTTACTTGTCAACATTTTATGATTAAAAGCACTAAAAATACTTGTGATAAAAATATTTGAAGCTACAAGGCAAAGAAAATAGAATTATTCGTTCATATATCCATTGAAAAGTCAGATGCTTTTATTTTTTATATAATATCTTTTTAAAGGTCTATAATTTTATTTTCTGAATGGGCGTAGTCTCATCTTGATCGTTAGTCATCGTTCTGCAGAAAACTTTGACTGCATATTCCTAGAAGTCTCACTATTAGTACTTGTTCAATTCATTTTGTTAACTACTAAGTTGATTTTCAATTAAAAATTATAATTTGTTTTTAAAGTATGTTAAATATTTAACTTTAAAAATTGTAAAATATATTTTTTTTGTCAAAGTTTTTGGAATCTTGTGGGAAAATTTGTACGAAAGCAAGGTAAATTAGTTTTTATATTTTTTAGAATGATTTTTTATTTTTATCTTATTAAATCTTTCTAAAATAAATAAATGTTACCTCTTTTTAATGTATGTAATTGTTATTTTTTTATTAAAGAAATCTCACAAAAATCAATTAACTTAGATTTGGATTCAAACTATGAAAATAATAATAAAATAAAACATAATTTAAAAAACATCCATAAATTAACATATAGAGATAATTTTTTAGGGATTTTAAAATAAAAATTTAAATTAAATCTTAAACTATTTGACATTGCCATTTTTTTCACTTTCTAAATTTTATTAACATCAAAAAATACATACATACAAATAAGAATTAAATTAACATAATTAAAATTATTAATTAAATTATAATTCTTATCCTATTATTAATAATTATTGTAAACAATATAATTAAGATTTGGATAGAAGTTATGATTTTTACTATTAAAAAATTAAAATAAAATAAAAATGAAATATTACTAATAAAAATAACTAAATATGATTAATAAATACTACAACCATAATTAGAGTTACAGATAGGTTTAAAATCAATTCTTTATTGTTAAGAGTAGGACTAAGACCACAATTATGGATAGTGTTATGACCATAGTTAAGGTTACAGATAGATCTAAGATTAAGATAACGGTTTAAAATTTATTGTTAGTGTTAACATTAGATTATGCAAAGAACTCATTAATAATATGAAAAACACTATAATTTAAAAAACTTACATTTATTTTTATTCACATTAATAAAACTTACATTTTTTTTTTAAAATCTAAAAAATAATAATTACAATACTATAAAGACAAATACTAGTCACTACTTGATCCTTGTTATTATAAATATTCAACTGTATTTTAGTTGCTTCTCTTATATTGCCAACTTCTGCAACCATTTTATAGAAATCAATAAGCTTGAAATTTTTTGTATCAAAACATTTATCTATAAATGGTTTAATGAAAAAGCATTTTGTGGGTGCAATTTATAACAAACACGATTATCATCAACTATAATAACATTCTTTAAATCCCTCCCAAGCTTAGAGAGAGGTTTTACACAACCTTCTTGCACTTTAGTACATGAATATGTGTAGAGATGATAATCTATGGCTTTGTTAACATCCAGTTTGTCCAAGGAAGCGTCTGCATACTCTTTTTTATCTAAAGTTAAAATTATAATTTCATAATTAATTTTATCCAATTCCTCAAGTAGGCTGTCTACATGAGGTATTTTTTGAAAATAACAAGTTATGTCACTTGATCTTGCTTTAACTAAAACATAGAAACTTCATGATGTTTGATGACAACGATTCATATATAGAAGAGTATTGTCCATGTCTAATACTATTCCTTTCTATTTTTCTCCAAAAATGGGAGGTAGGAAATTGTCAGTACTTTCCATATCTTAAATTTTATTTATTACTAAATCTTCAAAGTTTGTAATTACATTCTACTCAATATTGTGATATTCTTGGCCCACTATATTATTGTTAGGAAGGTTTGCATTCTAGGGCGGTTGCAACTGGCCACATTAGGAGAGACTTAAATACATTTATAATTTGTGTATATTAAACATATAAAATTGAAATAATTTAAAATAAGTTATACACAAACACATATATATAGCTTGATAGTTGAATAATAATGTTAAATGGATGAGGCTATACAAACATTCCTAATGTCAAACCTACAAAAGGGTCTCTATATTGATTAAACACTTGAATTTGAAATTGGATCTATACACCATTAGAGGAAAATTTTGTGAGTTTTCAACAAGTCTATGATTGTAGATTTGTACATATACTTTCTATTAGTCATGACAAGTTTTGTCTTATAATTTCACTTGATGTATCCTCCACTATGCTTTTCTTCTTAAGAATTAGGGACTAGAAATATTTATGATACCTTGGTGAGGCTGTCATATATTTAAGCCATGAGGTAATTATGCATTGATTGTCACATCCCTCATAGACTCCACTTTATTTTTCAGTTGTTGTCTCTCATTCGAGTGTAATTGAGATGAAGGCATAACTCTAATATTAAGACTAGATGTTCATACCTTTTACTTTAGATGTTTGAATGAAATTTATAAATAAAGTTGTAAACTTACAACATTAAATTGCCATTTGAAACAATCATTGTATAATTGGAATTTTTGAAATTAATTATTTTATTTTATCTTTGGAGTGAGTTATATCTATAGATGTCATAATTTCATATTAACTAGGTACTAACCATTTTTAATGATGTGAATATGAATATTGAATGGTTCCATGGGTATCTAAGGGTGCAAGAGAAAGACAAACCTAGAAATTTATTTTAGGAACACAATTTAAATCCTATAACCTATTCTCATTTCTAGAAGGTCAAGTTACCCCATGTAAACAACTGACTAAGAATTTTCCATCGATACTAACAATGCCTAACATTTGATAGGCCATCTCACTCTAATCATATCAATAATTTAACTTTCTCTTTCTTCATGATTTCTCAAATTCGAAACTACTTTATAAACAATCAAATAAATAGATTAATAAATTAATAGAATACTCTAAAAAACAAAATAAATTAAAAATAATGGAAAGAAAATATAAATTGAAATACTATGAAAAAAAAAAGAAAAATAGGATGAATATTAAACATAAGAAGAAAAGTTTAAAATATATATAAGAAAATGTAGAGATTAGGTCGTGATTTTTTTGAGCATCCAAAAGGAGGGAAAATTTCTTGTTGGATACACAAGGGAGACAACCTTCATTTATGCAGAGAGGGATGCCAGTATGAGGGAACAGACCGTCAAATTAAAATAGCATGGTATCCATGCTGGTAGAGGGCATTTGGTCCAAACAAAGTGGAAAACAAGGCACTGGGAGTTAACAAGATTTCCCACTACCTTCCCTTTGTTAACATATAAGCTACAAAGAGAGAAGAAAACATGAGACAAGATGTTTGTAGAAGTGTGGGAAGCATATAAGGTTTCGTAGGAGGGTTTCATTATGTTTGGGCATGGTTTTGGCATGATTTGTAAGTGTTGAAGCCTTATACCAGCAATTGGTGAGAACAATTATAGCATCTGAGGTTTAGGGTGCAACCAGAGGGATATAGCAGGTTTTGGTTTTCCTTCACAATCTTTCATTTATCTTCAAATGGTTGCATCTTGTTTCCATCTTTCTAGTCACTAAATCTAAAATAGGCTCTCTATTTTGAGGGGTTTTATACTTATCAAATCTACAATTTCAATCAACAGACCTTACCTTAATGTTTATTGGAAACATCTTTTAATACCATAGTTATTTAACTATTGTAATCATTCCTTGACTAGGCACCACACTAGGTTGCTTCTATGGTTATATTTCCAATTTGGATTTTGTGCTTGAAATAAAAGGTGAAATAATTTAGCTCACATTGGTGATTAATCATCATGTTGAGAGATTGTTGTAGTTCAAATCATTTATACACTCAAACTGATGTTCATTCCAATTAACATGGAAAGAATTATAAAATTTTGGAATGTTCACCTATACCAAGAACATAAGTTGTTGGACATATAGTGTAGGGAAGAATCTTTAGCTAGGCAATTCAAGTGTCTATTTAGGAGTAGGTTTTGAGGGATATTAGTAGCATAGAACTCCTATTTTCTGCCCTTCTCTAGCAACATATCCTCATGGACTTCTCATTTCTCATTTTTCCTTAGTACTTGTTGTACACATCTAAAAATGGTCACAGTTAACCAAACTTGTTAATTAATTAAATATGAATTATTTAATTAATATTCTTAAGTCATCTACATATAAATAAATTTAATTATTTATTTATATTGTTCATTTTTCCAATTCTTCTAACTTAATTAAATAAATAATTTTATTTAATTATTGCTATCTTCCTCTTAATTAATTAAATAGATTTCACAATTTATTTATATTAATTATCACAAGTTTAAATTTTAAATTTAAATGATATTCTTCATTTCACATTTAATTAAATATTTCAAATATTTAATTAAATGGTTTCTTTCTAATTCTTTATTCTTTTCCACTTAATTAAATATTCTAAAAATATTTAATTAGAAAATTTCTCATTTTATTATTTAATTAAGTATTTTATATATTTAATTAAAGCACTTTTTATCATCTCTCACACATAATTAAATATTATTTATTTAAATTATGGAAACATCTTCCATCTTTCTCTCAACCTTCCATCTATTTTTTCAACTTCTCGATCTCTCACCGTTCATCTTAACAGGTTTGAATCTTAACCATTGATCCTCGCCAACTGGATTCTTGCCTTCAAAAATCTATAAATACAACCCTCTTATGAGTTGAAAACACACCTTGAATCTTAGATTTCATACGCAGTTACTATAGTTGCATTTCAATATTATCAGCATTCTAGCATCATAGCTTTTCAGTTTCATAGCTTAAATCATATAGTCATGAACATGAATTTTCAATTAATCTCATTCTCCTAAGCTACCATTTCAACAAGTTGTTGCTTACACAATTGAGAGCCAACACCTTTAATCAAATCCTTGGAGATAGAGGACGATGGGGTGAATTTGAAGAAGCTGTTGGAGTTTTCATTTATGCTTTCTAGTTAATTTTCTTTAATATAATGTCTTATTGGTGTGTTACTTTATTGTTTAGTTAATCCACATTTTCTAAAAACAAATTTTTGGCACCCACTGTGGGGCATCCCCCTGTTTTAATCTTTGTATTGTAGGAATTTTTTGATAGGTGACAGACTGGACTTGCACTTCAGCGCATACGATCTTTCTATCGGTGCATCCAGAGACTGTTTCGGTGCACATATGAACTCTTTCAGCACATAGATGACCTGTTCTCGCGCATCCCGTATTGATCTTTCAGTGCATTCAGTAACTATTTTGGCGTATTGGGGACCTTTCTTAGCGCATAAAGGGGGTTTGTAAACATAAATTTTGATTTTGACACCATCTGCGAACAAAAAATTTCTTAGCGCATACAGGGGGTTTGTGAACATAAATTTTGATTCCGACGCCCTCTACGGACAAAATTTTTCATTTCATTTTTTAAGAAAAATGAACCAACCCTAGGATAGAAATTTAAAATCTTCAATCTATCAATCCTAGGGTAGTCACCACATGCTATTTTTGTAGTTAAAATAAACCCCATGCCTATTGTGAAGCAATATCTTGACTTGTTTAGATCATTTCATTTGGTGCTATAAAAAGAACATTGTTTGCTTTGTCTGTGGCAATAGGTCTATGCTCTCCCCTTAACTGGGTGACCAGAATACCAGATTGCCTTTTTCATTTTCCTACAATTTTCATGCTTTATTACATCTTTTAGAGGGCTTGTCGTAGTGGGAAAAAGTATTCACCCTACGGGAACGACCGAAGTGGGAACAACCAAAGCCAGGTTTTCCAACCCACTCTAATAAAAAATGAATTCGGGGAAGGTCTGCAATTTGATAGTAGTGTGCAAAGATAACCATCCCCAAAGTCTATTCTAAATATTGGGAGGTCTCCTGAGGGAGTTTATCTATTTCCGTGCCGAACGAAAACCCTGACTATGAACCATAGTGTAGAAAGCTAGCCTTGTCAGTATCCAAACATCATTTTAATCATGGTGCAAGGGGAGGGAAGAATCTTCCCCCAAAAAACTCACCATATAATCACCACAGATTGTTTGTTCAGGGGATTCAGTATCCACTTCCGTCACCTTGAGTATGCACCTGGAAAAGACAAAAACACAGGCGCCCTCTAGGGGGTGACATGATTGTGTGATTCGACATGATTTTAAGTTTTGGGCAATGATTACTATGATGACCTATTTGAAAAATTAAGAGTGAGTCTGACTGAAGTGCGTATCTTGTTCAAAACCTATGAAAATCTCAAGAACATACACTCTTTGTTTCGATTTAGGATTAACAAAACAACTGTCTGCTTCTCTATGCTATGTTTTTCACATTTAAATCAGATTAAGATCAGCCAAAAATATCAAACTGTCCAAACATGTCTGTCTTAGAAGTCTAAATGGATATTTTCGCACATCCCTGGTCTGTTTCACCGCATTGCTGCTATGTTTCAGTGCATCGCTGCTCTATTTCGACGCATTGTTGCTCTACTTCGGTGCATCACTGCTCTATTCTAGCACATCGTTGCTCTGTTCCAACACATCACTGCTCTGTTTCAACGCATCACTGCTCTATTTTAGTGCATCTGTTCTTTGTTTCGGCACATCTGTGCTCTATTTTGGCTCATCTGTGCTCTGTTTCGGTGCATCTGTGTTATGTTTTGGTGCATAGGTAGTCTGTTTTGGCACATTCATGCTCTGTTTTGGTGCATGTGTTTTCCGAACCTAGGTAACTTTTTGACACTCAGAAATTAGTCATCTCAGTCTACTCTTTTCCATGCTCAGAGTTTGGAATTCTACCAATTTTCCTAAGAAGTCTCTAGAAAGGAAGATTAGAGAGCCAAAGAAATCCCTCGGTTATAAGAAGTTATTGAAGAAGAGGAAATTTCTATACCAAAGTTGAAAGGTCTTGCTTGAACATAGGACCTTTATTCATTGATATCATGACTATATTAGAGGTTTCACTAATGATTATGTTGTAGAACCTTTATACTCATGAGCCTTCTTTCAAAGACGAGCCCTTTCTCAAAGGCACAACCCCAATCAACGTATTTGTGCTTCTTATATTACCCAACCTACAATTACGTACGCTACTCATCCCAATCAAATTCTGCAATAGAGAATTCAAGCACATTAGGTATTCATCAAATCCATCCTTTTTGCAAAGCTACGATCAAACCTCACAAACTGAAAAATCATCTTTATTTTTTATCTTTGGTTTAATTCCCACAAACAGGATTTTCATCGTTCTAATAAGGGAATCACGAGCTGAAGATTAAAAATATTTTAATTCATAGAATTTTCATTCTATCCTAACTTTCATATCCATCAACATTGCACTATTTCATTCTTTTGATCAAGGTTAGTATAATTTGAGTGAAGCTTATGCCTGTTTTCATGAGATCTCAAAGGCACGTAGAAAAAGATGAAAGGGAAAGTACAGTAAGCAAAATGGGTGATAATAGTCAGAGGGAAGAGATCCCCTATCATAATTCAAATACTGAAGAAATAACGGAAGAAAAGCTCCAAGAAGCACAATAGGATCCCCTATTCCATACTCTTATGGAAAGGATTTTAGAATGAAACAAGGAAAGATATTTCCTTTCATTAGCTAATCAAGGAGCTAAGCTACTTATTGATTTTGACATAGAAGGGATTAAAGAAAATCCTGAAACTCCTCCTAATGATTTTAGTGCCCTTACTCAACAGATAAAGGAATTAGAAGGGCAAATAAAAGAAATGCAACGGGGTGCAAAAAAGAAGTATGTTTTGAATGATGTATGTCCTTATCCATTTGATAGGATTCTTCAAATGATTCCTTTTCCAAAACATTACGAAATCCCTAAATTTGATAGGTATAATGGGAAAGCTGATCCCATTAAACATGTGATGGATTTTTGAAATATGAGCTTAGAATTCACTCATGAAGATACCTACTTAATGCAATTATTTCCATGAAGTCTAGGTGGACAATCCATGGAGTGGCTTTCAAAGATCACTCCTCCCATCAAAACCTTTGAGGGGTTAATAAACAAGTTTATATCACAATACTCCTACAATATCCAACACCAGATAACCATGCTTGATCTTTGTAAGGTGAAACAAAAAGTATTGGAATATTTCACTACATTTTTGCAAAGGTGGAGAAGGGTGTTTGATAGATACTCTCACCCTATTCCTGAAATAGAAAAGATGGAGATCTTTATCGATAGTCTGAATGAAGAAATGAATTACAGACTAAACCTTCACTGCCCTCAATCATTTGAAAAATTGATTGAAAACGCGATTACTATTGAAGCTACTTTAATCAAGCGTGGAGTTCTGAAAATTGATAAAGAGGGGTCAAATTCATACAACAACAACAACCATAGTAACAACAATGACAAGTCACGATTTTGGACTTGAAATAAAAATGTTGTGAATGATGGGGTAGTAGATGCTAACAACGTAAATGCGAAGCCTACCGTCCTTAATGTGTTAGGTGTTTAACGTAGCAATAATGATGGAAATTATAGTACCCAAGGCAATGTTTCCAATCAAGGGAATGCAACTAATAATCATGGAAATAATTTTGGCAATAATCAAAATTCAAATGTGCCCAGATCTTCATATTTTTCGAATCGGTAGAGTTTCAATCCCTTGGGCCAATCTTTGGAATCCATTGTCAAAGAGCTATTGAATCAAAATTATATTACATTGACACCACAAAGAGACTATGAACCTCAAGTTAAACCACCATCAAGGAATGACTCACACTTTTGTGATTATCATAGGTGCAAAGGTCATAAGACAAACAATTGCCAAGGGTTGAAGAATATTATTCAGGATTTGATCGATAACCATACCATCACATTTGAGGGACATAATGTCAATAATGACCATTAGGCATTCAAGGATCCTCTCCCCAATTATCAAAAAGGGGAATCTTCAGGTGACAAGGGCAAGAATGTTAATTATGTCTATGACATCATTATCAATCATATTTATACTGACGATCAACAAATCAATGCTATCTGAATCAAAGGTAAGCAATAACATCGAGAGGTTAATGCTACAACAAGGGGAAAAGATAAAATCATTATCAAAGGAATTTCATCTAAAGCGGCAATTCCCCCTCCAAGTCAATACAATTTGGTTGATCAACTACGAAAAACATCAGCCCAAATTTCTATCTTGGAGCTTTTACAGTTATCACCTGCACATAAGGACATTCTGGAAAAGGCACTTGTTGATACAACTATATCCCCTAATCTGGATATCAATAAATTTCAAGCCATGGTGGGACACTTTTCCTCATCTGCATGTTTATCCTTTATTGAAAAGGATGAATCATCCATAACCCATCCACATAATTCATAACTCTACTTAGAGGTCATGGTTCAAAAAGTTCGCATTAGATGTGTCCTAATAGATGAGGGAGCCAGATTAAACATTTGTACTTTGAAATTGGTCCTAGCTTTGGGATATTGAGCAGAATCTATAGATCCACGAAGAAAAATTACAATCAAGGCATATGATGATGAGGAAAGAACTTCCAAACGCCTCATCATGTTACCAATCAGAGTGGGACCTGTTGTGAAGAATACCTTTTGTCAGGTTCTAGATTAGGATCTAACCTATAACATGTACTATTGGGTCGTCCATGGATCCATGACATGCAAGTTGTTCCATCTACTTATCATCAATGCTTGAATTTTCCATATGATGGACAGGAAGTAACAATACTTGTTGATCACATTAGCATTCAAACTTTCTCTAACCTAAGAGCAACTTAGGACACACTCGTCCCACATAATAGAGAGGCCTTGGCAATCTCTACCTCCAAGTACAATGAACAAGCATGAGAAATGATAAGTAATTTTGGCACCAAGCTAAAATTGAAAGATAATGGGGTGGGGGAATATTATTTATCTCTCTCTAATCTACCCCTATCTCCTAGATCCCATGGTCAACCTTCAACATCCATACAACAAGCTACAACAGCTTTAGCCTCAGCTATAAAGATCATGCAACATCAGTACATGTCATGTTACCCATAGAACAATATGGAAAAGGTTATACTATCATGCAACAAATGGGTTATGAAGGAAATGGACCTATAGGTAAAATGAAAGAGGGTATTGTTGAACCTTTCCAACTAAAAATAATGCACCCAAATGATAAAACTAGGTTAGAATATGGTGAAGATACAAAGGAAGAAGTAGTACAAATAATGTCTAAAGAGGAGTTAGCTGAAACAATCTTGAGAATTCAAGCAAACAATGCTGACACTGACTACAATTAATATGAATGGGGTGACTTCTTTGATAATACTTTCATCTCAGAGAAAAGGGTGTATGTCATACACAAATTCACACCTGCATTCTTACAAGGGGAAATCTCAAGGCCTCCACTTGATTACACTCTAGAAAGCGATCATGACTCTAGTGAGACTGATTCAATTCATAGTGAGCCAGATCATTCATAGGAGGATACCATCCTAGACCTCCCCCATAATGACGTTAACAATAGCATCATGACCCTAACGGCCAGTGACCTTACTCATCCTAATGATTCATTTCCTTTGGTCTATCCTGAACTCATTGATTGGGAACAAATCGCACCCATTGATGTTCCAACTTTTCCTAATGATGAAACCATCATAAAATTTCTTTGTTCATCCCAACCAAAAACAAGTTCCACAAGGGAATCACAAGATCAGAGTTTTCGATAGGAAAGTGCCAAGTTTCTCAGCTATGAAATAAATAATATAATAGAAAGATCTAATGGTGAAAACCTAACAAAGGCAGTATTAGATCAGGAAACGAGAAAAATAAAAAGAGTATCCAATGGTGAAAACCTTTCAAAGGTGCCAGAGGATGGGAAGCTTGACACTCTTCTGGAGCATAATCAAGAAAGGTCTTCCATTCTAATTGAACCAACGACAACACTCAATATAGGTACTATAGAGCAGCCCAAAATTTTGTAACTCACTGCATCTCTAATAGAAGAGGAAGTACATGGATTCACAAAATTTCTTAAGAAAAATCAAATCAGTTTTGTATGGTCCTATGTGGATATGTCGGGATTAGATCCAAATCTCATCATGCATAATCTATCTATCATGCCGGGGGAAAAACCTGTAAAATACAAACTCAAAAAAATGCATCCACATGTTGCATTATTGGTTAAGGAGGAATTAAATAAGCTTTTGGATGTTGGATTCATCCGGTCCATGGACTATGCAGAATGGATCTCCAATATCGTACCTGTTTCAAAGCCAAACGAAAGGATTAGAATTTGTATAGATTTCAGGGATTTGAACAAGGCATCTCCCAAAGATGACTTCCCCTTGCCAAACATAAATATGATTGTTGATTTGACTGCTGGACATGCAATGTACTCATTAATGGATGGATTTTCAAGAAACAACCAGATAAAGATTGCACTAGAGGATCAGGATAAAATGGCGTTCACATGTCCTTGTGGTACCTATTGCTGGAATGTAATGCCATTTGGGCTGAAGAATGCAGGAGCTACATACCAACGAGCAATGAAAACAATTTTTCATGATATGATACATACATTCATTTAGGATTATGTTGATGACCTCCTCACCAAGTCTAACACCAGGGAAGGACACATAGATATCTTATCTAAAATTTTCAAACAAATAGAACAATTCAAAGTGAGACTTAATCCAAAGAAGTGTGTCTTTGGAGTGAAATATGGAAAGCTATTAGATTACATTGTATCATAAAAGGGGATTGAAGTGGATCCAACGAAGGTACAAGAAATTCTTGATATGCCACCACCAAGAAACATTAGTTAACTACACTCTTTGCAGGGACAATTATAATCCATTCAAAGATTCATTGCTCAACTGGCAGATAAAAGTTTACCATATACACACCTTTTGAAAAAAAATGTTCCATTTAAGTGGGAGCACAAATGCGAAGTAGCATTTGATCAGATAAAATAGTATCTCATGAAACCACTAGTATTGATTCCACTAGTGCAAGGTGCGCCTCTCATATTGTATATTTTTTCCACAGAAGTGTCCCCAGGAGCATTATTGGCATAGGAAGACAACTCAGGAAAAGAGCGAGCAATTTATTACATTAGTCGAACCTTGACAATTCATGAGCTTAATTATACCTTCATTAAAAAAACTTTCTTAGCAGTGGTGTTCACTTCTCAAAAGTTACGACACTACATGCTAACTCATACAGTAAAGCTTGTGGCTAAAATTGATCAACTCAAATATATTCTAAGGAAACCTTAATTGGAAGGTTGGCTATATGGGTTATGATCCTAAGCGAGTTTGATATTCATTATGTGGATCGGAAAGCTATCAAGGGACAGGTAATTGTGGATCAATTAGTGGAAGCACCACTATCAACAGAACACCTAATACACATTGATTTTCCTGATGCCGATTTATTCACAATAGTTATCCAATAGTCATGGGCACTCTACTTTGATGGTTCCTACACTCAACATGGTTCAGGAGCAGTGATTCTTTTTATTACACCTCAAGGACATACAACTCCAAAATCTTATCATGTAATGTTTCCTTGCACAAACAATGTAGCTAAGTATGTGGCATTAGTAATTTGCATACAAACTGTAGTAGACTGGAAAATCATAGAACTTCAAGTTTTTGGTGATTCACAACTTGTTATAAATCAAATCAATGACGAATATCACACTAAAGATAACATGTTGATACCTTACAAAAGAATGGTGGACGATTTCAAGAAATACTTTGTTGATATCAAGTTCATACAGATTCCACGCATTGATAATAAAGCAGTAGACACAATGGCAACGATCACCTCTCTACTCTAGTTGATAGAGAATCAAACACGGTATGATTTCCTGGTGGAACAATTTTTTTTCCCACCAATGATAATCCAGAAACTCAAGTCATTTTCCACTTAACCAATTCTAATTCTCTCTTATATGGCCAAATTTACACTTACCTAAAGGATACTATTTTCCCCTTAAAATTTTCTAGGAATTAGAAAATAAATTTCATCCATCAATCATCTAGTTACACCTTAATCGCTGACATCTTATACCGGCATGGTCTGGATGGTACCCTCCTTGGATATATCGAACGCAATGAATCTGAAAAGGGCTTACAAGCGGTACATGGTGGAATTTGTGGGACACACTCAAGTGGACTAACCTTAGCAAAGAAACTTGTTAGATTGGGTTATTACTAGCCGACCATGGAGAAGGAATCATTCATCTTTGTGAAGAAATGTGCAAAATGTCAGATTCATGAGAATCTCATTCATGCTCCTGCTCAAGAATTACAAACTTTCACCACAGCATGGCCTTTCACTCAGTGGGGATTACATCTAGTTGGCAAGATACACCCATCATCTTCAAATGGATATAAATTCATCATTACAACCACTGAATATTTCACTAAATGGATTGAAGTTGTTCCCCTAACAACTGTTATTGAAAAACAAATCTCTTCATTCATTTTGAACTATATTATCTGTCGATATGTTATTCCCAATTTCATTATCACAGACAATGGAAGACCCTTTAAAAATCAGGATTTTCATGAGCTATGTGAAAGATTTCGCATCCAACATAGGTTCTCTACACCTTACTATCCACAAGGGAATGGTCAAGCTAAAGCTTCAAACAAAACAATTATGAAGATTTTGAAGAAGATAGTAAATGAAGCAAGTCGTGATTGGCATGTCCAATTAAATCTAGCATTATGGGCATACAGAACAAGTATTCATACACCAACATGAGCTACCCCTTAGGCTTTGGCCTATAGAGCAAAAGTTATTTTACCACTAGAAGTTGAGATTCCCTCACTTCGTATATCACTAAAGGGGTTAATCAATGATAAAGACTATAGAGTATCAAGGTTGCAAGAGATGGAACTGCTTGACAAATGACATCAAACTGCAGTTAATCATTTGAAAGGATATCCGCAAGTTATCCCATAGCTACAATCACATAGTCAAACCATGAATTGTTCAAGTGGGTGATTTGGTTCTCAAAGAAAACCCTCGTAATTAGCAAGATCGACAAAAGAAAGGAAAGTTCGAATATAATTGGCTGGGCTTGTTTGTTATCATTGCAGCATATGGATTGGGGGCATATCGGTTGTCAACAACAGAAGGGGGCCTATTTGAAGATCCAACCAACAACATTCATCTAAAGAATTTTTATGCCAAAAAAAATCAAAAACAATATGAAAAGTCCTGAGAAGATATCAAAAACAATATAAAAAGTCCTGAAAAAAAAATACAAAAAAATCAAAAACAGCAAAAATACAAAAAAATCAAAAAGAGCAAAAAAATCAAAATCAAAAATCAAAAATCAAAAAAGTTAAATAAAAAAGAACAAAAAGAACCAAAATAAAAATAAAAATAAAAAAAAATTGTTGCCTCGATGAAAACCTAGCAAACAGGCATCTTGGTAATAGCAAAAATATCATAAAATCAGGAAAATGTGCAATAAAAACAAATGGTGAAAACTTGGCAAACAGGCATTATTTGTGATTTTATTTGACTCTCTCATCTATTGGGATTCATTCTATCCATCTTTTCATCGGCACCACACACATGCCTTGCCATCATAGTTTACATCGCATCATCTCCTTGAAAACAAGGACCTCCTCATGGCTTGACGAGTTAGGATTATCCTTAGCATTAGTTGTGTCTAGCAAGAGTCAAAGTACAAGGTCACTAGGGGGAATTCGCTTCTTGGAGCTTTTTGAGCAAATGGCAACATGTGTCTAGAATCAAAATATAAGGAAACAACAAACTTTTCCAATTACAATGAGGTTGCATGACTATTTTGACAAATGAACAAATTGGATGATCTTAATCTGAATAAAATTAAAGATAAAATTAAAGCAATAAGTTGCAATTGTTGTTTTGATATTTGATGACATCATGTCTTTGGAGTGATTCAATGATGTACTGAACTAGAATCACAAGGAAGAAGTATGATTTTTCTTTGCTTGTTGTCTATAAGCTAATCATTAGTATTGTGCAAATTTTTCATGGGACGTGCTCTATAATGTATCATTGATGACATTTCGGAATTTGCATAGGAAAATGGTTACCTTTTTCCTATTTATACAAGCAATACTTAGGTCATCTTGGTTCAATTATACCTTGATGCTTGTATTAACTTGCTATATCAAACATCATGAAAGTAGTACTCAGGTCATCATTGGTGCTAAC
Organism: Sequoiadendron giganteum; assembly: GCA_007115665.2. Lineage (NCBI taxonomy): Eukaryota > Viridiplantae > Streptophyta > Pinopsida > Cupressales > Cupressaceae > Sequoiadendron > Sequoiadendron giganteum. Next base: position 665,624,907 of record CM021102.1, read on the forward strand.
ATACCATTTGATGCTTGTACTAACTTTCAACATATCAAAAGGCTCAATGATGAAAACCAAGCACAACATGAAATGGCAACAAGGAGAATAGTTCATTACTACATTTTAGGACGGCATAATTCATTTGCATTTTTTGGGGCTGTTTAAATAGATTTTTCAGGGTTGGCCAAATTCTTGGGTATCTTTTTAGACAACGATTGAGTACACCTAGAAATTTATTACATATTATTCCATTATCACTCATATCATTTCACCAAAACTCATTTAGGGTATCATAATTATTGCATTTACATTTTGCATCATCATTTCATTGTTAATTCATCATATTCATATCATGTGCGTAAATCATTCATTATTATATCATAACATTAACATTTACATTTGCATTTTGATTCACATCATCTACATTAATAATAAAATTGCATCCATATCATCCATTTCACATCATCATTTAGGTTATCATGTTCAGTTCCATTACAACATTGTCATTATTATCATATTACATCATTATCCATGTCATGTGCATATCACTCATTAAATATTACATCTTCATAATCATATCATTTTTCCATTTATCTCATTTCATTATAATTTTTCATTTGATCATTCATCATTACATCATTAAAAATAATTCACCATTACATCTTACATCTTGCATTCATTACATAAATTTTTTAAAAAAGAATCATTTTAAAATTGCATCATACATCATCATGTTAGAATAATTTCATCACAACACATCCTGCATTATCATGCATAAAATGAAATAAAATCATTTACATCATCATTTGCATCATCATACATCATGAAAATCATACATGACATAGCATATAGAAAAATTAAAATGCATACATCAATAATCTATAACACATGCATAATAGAATCACTACTGCATCTCATAAATCTCATCAAAAAAAATGTCCAGGAGTACAAGGATATCAAATGTTTCAACAAGATATATCAAATACAATGAAATGTTTCACAATGCTCATCACTGAGGAGCATCTATACAAGGCACATGATTGCTACTGTCTCCTGAGGTAGTGGATCTCGATGGATCTCTGCTCCCAGAAGCTCTGACCTCTTGTCTGACCGGCTGACCCACACTCCTGGTAGTACTCCTGGAATGGTTGCGTGAGTGGATCCGAGATCGAGTACCCAACTGTGTGAAGGAAATCCTCCTCTTAGGTGTTACTGCCTTGAAGTATCTCATCCTGTAATACTCAGCCTCCTGAGCAGTCTCCAAACCCTCTGCCAGAACCTCCCCAATGGAGGTACTCTCAACTGATCTGAGAAGTATCTCGGCTACCCCCTCAGCCTATATACATCTCTCCCGGAAGCTATCCCTCTTGGCCATAAGCTGAGCTACCTATCAGTCAAGAGTTCATGGCTGTGCAACCTATGCCTATAGCTCACTAATCGTCCCCTGAGCCTATGCCAACTGACTCTGCAGAGTTTGAACCTCTGCTTACAAAGCATCAATCTATCCCTATGAGGGATCCCTGATAATGATCCATGTAGCCGAAGTGCTCGGCTAGTCCACCACTCTCGAGGTCCATGGCCTTGTCCTGAAGGGAACATCAAATAAATATCTTTGTCCTTCGCCCCCACCACCTCCATCATCCCCACTGTCATCACTATTGTCATCCTGACTGCCAAAGCCATCTCCCTCATCTCCCTCCTCATCAACATCCATGGTCGTTGCATCCTATCCCCCTACCCGAGCCTCTCCCTATGGCTGCCCTGTTGTTGCCTGTGCCTGCCCTCTCCCTCGCTATATAAATGGTCCTCCCAATAATGGAGCAGGCTCCTCTAGACTAGTGAACCTTCGAAAGGGATGTGTATAAAAGTATGCCGCATACTCGTCTTTCATCCCTGCATCTGTAACCTCCGGATGCATGGCCCACTAATCTGGCTACAACTCCAAATACTCTGCTTGGGCTGCCTCAATCATCACAATAGGACCCCACTCTGGTACATCCTCCCGGAACCTAGCATAATGTGCCACACCTTGCGGCATCATCTATACTAACCCAAGCTACCTCAGGACCCACATGGCCAGGAACCGCTCAATAATGTATGGGGTGCATCCAATCAAATACCTCGATCTGGTGTAGTAAGGAAACTCTATATCATTTGCCTCCCACAGATCACAATGTACATATGGTTTCCAGATGACTATACCCAAATCATCTAACACATGCCACCAGTACTCTAACTTGCCCAGCCTTGGCTGGACAAGAGGCCCTGTGTAGATGTAAACATATGGGAACCCAAGAGGACGATCCCTTCGCACAATGGGATGCGTAATGGAAAAATGCTCCCATGCAAATATCTATAGAAGAGTAACTCTATAGGAGAGACTCTTCCCATCTGTGTATACAACCTGATGAAGATCATGGTACAGATGGGCAAGCATACATGATCCCCATGTATATCTAGTCTAGTGAAGAAGCATATCCTCCAAGATCCTACCCCAACCAATTGATAGTCCCTTTGCCCTTCGATCGAGACAAAGGAAACCACCAATCATACCTACTAAAATCGAAGGCAACGGGGCATATCTCTCCACCATCTCCTTCTAGAGAAGGTCATATCCGAAGACATGAGGATCCTGGAAGACTCACCTAAATGCATTAGTCCCCCCGATCTCCTTGTGATCATAGATCACAAGCTCACCGACTACAGGAATACTCAAGATCCTGTACACATCCTCCGGAGTCACGGTAATCTCTCCTCTGGGCATATGAAAGGTGCTATGCTTGCTATGCCACCTCTCCATTAATGTAGTCAATAGTGCCCTATTAACTATATACTATGAGATCCTCAACAATGGACCCAATCCACATTGGTATATGACCTCTAAATTGTCCTGCGATAGTCATGGAATCATCTCCCATGTCTGAGGAAATCTCTCTCTGATATGGAGGAGGTTACATTCATCCTTTACAAAATCATCAAGCAATCATACAAATCAATCAGCAAGCAATCTCTAATCAAATCGGTACATCAAAATCAAAATATTTAGTACATCAACAGGCAATCAACTCAATCAAATCAACACTTTTTTTTTTCATATCGCATGGAAGCAAACCTATCTATCATTTCTACTATTTGTTTTTCATATCGCATGGAAGTAAATTTATCAAAAAATTCATATACTATTCATTTTTCATATTGCAGGGAAACAAATTTAATAGTCACATGACTCAATATCTATCTATCTAACTTTCAATCGGGAAAGGAAATCTATCATTACTATTTGTCTTTCAAATAGGAAAGAAAATTTATCAGACTTATTTGTTCTTCAAACAGGAAGACAAGTTTCTCAAATCAAGCTAATCTATTCTTGATGTTATTCAAAAGCACAAAATCAACTGTCTAATCTAGCAACAATCATCAAGCACTTATCAAAGTTTCTTCAAAATTTCAAATTCGGGAAAAATCCATGGATTTGCCAAAGTAGGCCATCAATGCACTAAACTATGTATGTGTAACTTTAAACCATGGATGCACTAAAATAGAGCTTCCATGGTCAATGATGCACTAAAATAGAACTTCTATGCGCTACTTCACCTATGCGCTACTCTATCACATAAATGCACCAAAATAGGCCATCAATGTGCTAAACCATGTATGTGCAACTTTAAACCATGGATGCGCTAAAACAAAGCTGCCATGCATAACTTCGTCAATGCACGATTCTATCTAATCTATGCACTAAAATAGACCTTCTATGCGTTACTTCACCTATGCGTTATTCTATCACACAAATGCGCCAAAACAGTCACCTGGTGCGCCAGTTTACCCTATGCGCCAATCTAGCATCCTACACGGGCAACATTTCTATATGTGATACTACAGGTAACCTATGCGCCATTCTACGCTATGCACAACTATTTCACACCTATGCGCTACTTTGGATGTGCAACTTTATCTACCCTATGCGCTATACTATGGCTCGTTTGCGCTAAACTGGGACGTGAAAAATCTAAAAATTACAAAAAAATGCGAAAAATCATCAAAAAAAATTTACATGGACGATCAAGTCGACTTACTGGAGGTTCATACGCGGCTGGTCTCTGATATCGGTAGGCTCGCTCAAATCTATGGCACTCATAATGGATTGGCATCTTGTTTTCACCTCTCAGAACTCTGAAAATTACCAAAGGTTATTGTTCAAATGACAATGAATTTTCACCTTTTTCACCTTTTAAGGGGGTAAAAGTGTGAAAATATTCAAATGTTTTGCAAAACAAAGCACTATTTCGAGAGCTAAATCACTAATTTTCCTCCGAAAATCATTCTGATTCTTTTATCATGTGATTTATCTCTCAAGGGGGCATATAGCATCGACAATTTCAAAATTCTGGGGAATAATTCTTTGAAGCAATGCGTAAAACACATCACTTCAAAGAGGGGCAAAATGTACACACCTAAAAATGGTCACGGTTAACCAAACCTATTAATTAATTAAATATGAATTATTTAATTAACATTCTTAAGTCATCTATATATAAATAAATTTAATTATTTATTTATATTGTTCATTTTTCCAATTCTTCTAGTTTAATTAAATAAATAAGTTTATTTAATTATTGCTATCTTCCTCTTAATTAATTAAATAGATTTCACAATTTATTTATATTAATTATCACAAGTTTAAATTTTAAATTTAAATGATATTCTTCATTTCACATTTAATTAAATATTTCCAATATTTAATTAAACGGTTTCTTTCTAATTCTTTATTCTTTTCCGCTTAATTAAATATTCTAAAAATATTTAATTAAAAGCTTTCTTTCCTCCATAATTAAATATTCTAAAAATATTTAATTAGAAACTTTCTTCTTTTCATATTTAATTAAGTATTTTATATATTTAATTAAAACGCTTTTTATCATCTCTCACACATAATTAAATATTATTTATTTAAATTATGTTAACATCTTCCATCTTTCTCTCAACCTTCCATCTTTTTTTTCAACTTCTCGATCTCTCACCATTCATCCTAACAGTTTTGAATCTTAACCATTGATCCTCGCCAACTGGATTCTTGCCTTGAAAAATCTATAAATATAGCCCTCTTACAAGTTGAAAACACACCTCGAATCTTAGATTTCATATGCAGTTATTATAGTTGCATTTCAATATTATCAGCATTCTAGCATCATAGCTTTTCAGTTTCATAGCTTAAATCATATAGTCATGAACATGTATTTTCAATTAATCACATTCTCCTAAGTTTCCATTTCAACAATTTGATGCTTACACAACTGAGATCCAGCACCTTTAATCAAATCCTTGGAGATAGAGGACAATGGGACAAATTTGAAGAAGTTGTTGGAGTTTGCATTTATGCTTTCTAGTTAATTTTGTTTAATATGATGTCTTATCGGTGTGTTAGTTTACTATTTAGTTAATCCACATTTTCTAACAACACACTTGTATGGAGAAGAGATTAGGTGGAAATCATTTAGAGGTAGGAGGGTTTATTCCCAGACCTATATAGCTCTTCCAATAGTAAGATTAGGTTTACTATTGATCTTCATCTTTAGCCAATTGAGAAATAGGGTGTTAAATTGCTCATCATATTATATCCCTCACCACTAGTGTTGGTAGGAATAAAAAGTGTTAAAATTGAATCATTCGTGATGTCCTCTACCAAAGTTTTAAATTTAATTCTTCCATCATTACTAAAGTCAAAGATATTAATACTCAAATATTTATTTTGATAAATTGCATTCACTAAGTGATCACTATAAGAATTTGATCAAAGAAGGCATAAGCGAAACACAACTCTTGATACCAAAACCTCCAAATGCTAACAACAACATTGGTTACTTTAAAACTCATATGTCTTATAACTAGTATATGTCTCATACCAAAGACATGTCTAAAAGTTTATGCACCATTTAAAATGGGGTAAAGGTTTATTATATAGTTTTAGTAAAGGCTTTATTGTAGAAACAATATTGAATGTCAAATCAAGAAAGGAATTATTTTATATCATTTTTCTTAAGTAATCAGCTATTGCTGGAAACTAACAAAAATAGTGGGACAAAGTGAGATATTATGTGATCTAGGAGGAAATTGTAGATAATATTAGCGCTAGTAGATTTTAGGGGAATTGCTTCCACCCACTTAGTGGAGTAATCCATTTTGGTAAAAATTAATGTGTGTCTTTTAGAGGAAGCTGGAGAAAATTAATCAACAAAATGTAGTCTCCAATTAAATACATTACAAGAAGTAGTGAAAGGTTAAAAATCTTTCGTTTGAGATTATTTTGTTGTTTACATTGGAATATTTCTTGATATATTTATGAGATTAATGCTTAAAATATTACCAATAATACCTTATCTAAATAAGATTCTTGACTAATCCTGTACAAGTAAAGTGACCTCTTCAAGCACTAGAATGTACCTTCGAAAGGGATATGCTATTTTTGGCCTTAGTTAGAATAAATAGGCCATTGTAGCTATGAAGATACATAAAATTAAAAAGGATGATTTAATGAGATGTTTTATTATGGATACAAATTTATAAATATTCTTAGGATAATCAAGGAGAAGGTATCATCATGTAATAGTATAAATCTATAAGAATCATACCATGTTAAGCACATTGTAAGAGACATTAAAAAAATTAAAAGGGGTATTTTTTCAATGGTGGTGGTGTGTTCTCTCACAACATGCCTAATTTTTGTCATTGAAAAATAAGGACCCCCTCTTTTTTCTTTTGATTTTAGTTATGTTGGCACTGGAAAGAATTTTTTCCAAATTTCTCAAAATATTAGGATCTAACATTCCCTTTGGAGGATTCTCATCATAAATTAATGCAACATTAAAAATATCAAGAATTGTCTTTTGTAGTTTTGTTAAATTTATAAATATGTGCAAGTTACTCATTTATGAGATTTGTCTATCCATTAGGCTCAAAACTAGCTCACTATGTTTTACTCACAAGGTTAGTTCACATGTGTTTTCCCACAAAACAATGCTTTTGTGGAATGTCATGTCATATAATGTCTTTTTCATGTTAAAAATTTTATTTCTTTACATTTTTTTTCCATCTACTTCACTTAGTTTTATCCACATATACACCCTTCAAACATATTGCACACATGGATTCTTTTTATCTAATACTGAATTATGTAGTTAGAATTACATTCGGCTCACTTAGTTTTTTTGAAAAAAAATTGGACTTAACCCTAGTGTAGAATTTGATCTCTTATTAAATTTTTATTCTCTAGTTTACTAAAATTGTCATCACTTGCCTTCACTTGCATGACTACAATATTTTTTCTATAAATTTCACTTAAAAGTGAGATTCCCACAAGACCATGTGAAAATTATATTAGGTTTTCAAATCATTGTCCTTGCAAAAAAGGGACTCTTAGCTAAACTCAATCTTAAAATAATGGTTTTCTATCCATTTCAATTGGAATTTTCCGCATAATTTAACCCAATTTAATTTTCATAAAAGTTTGAATTCCTATTAAACTTATCCTTCCCCAATAAACATAATTGTTCAATCCACTTTAATGTTCCTGCAATTATACAATTTTGACATCATCATGATGTCATGTACCTATGGAACACATTTCACTTCCATCTAAACATGATAATCCCAAGTGCAATCATCTAGCTGACTGAGAATTCTCACATTCATACACTAATGGCATCACCAATGTGTCATGCTTACATCACTATTTTGAAAGACCAAATTTACACTCATTTTCAAAAGGGTGACATCATTCTCACTTTAATGAAATCAATATTTGGTTTTTTCGTTTGAACATAAGATCAAATATTATTATCCAAGTCATTTAAAAAATATTTTTCATTATTCTTGCATATGATTTTTTAAAATCTATAAAGAAATGACTACCATTTGAACTCAATATTAAATAATGTTGTTAGCAAGAAATCTAGGGAAACATAGACCAAAGTTCTAGGACCCAAGTACTTTTTGAATATTTTAGCTTGTACCCCAAACTTATTCATATAGAGGAAAACACCGCTTGATTGGACAACAAATTAAATAATTAATTATATATCCATAGATTGATAAGTAGCATTATATAGATAAAGGATGGAAAAGTTGATTGGGAAGGGGAGTGGGAAAGAAAATTTGAAATCCTATGTAGGTGATGGCAAAGAAGGCTCAAATTTGAATGATGATGTAGATGATCGTTTGTTTGTGGCCTTGCCTCTTGGGAATGTATGGTTGCTTTTCCATATTGAGTGTTTCACTCTGTGTGATGGCAGGAGAGTTTCTTTTTTAGTTTCCCTCTTGTGCCTTGTTTGTCCCTATGGAGGTGTGACTACTATTTTTATTGTAGTTCTATCAAACTATTGTCCTTTTATGAGGGATTTTTTTACATTTGATAAATTTTGGGTATCTTCTCCTATATTTCGAGAGCTTTGGCCACCCATGTGGTGCTCAATGGAGATAGCTTTAGAAAGGTTAAAACACAATGGTGTCTTATTTTTACAAGAATGGCTTTTTTTCTCTTCCAAGTTTAAGCTTCTATGCTTGATGTTGAACCCCATGTGAACTATGAATCCTTTGCAAACTATGGGGTTATATCTCTTTATTTTAGAAATGATGTTCTTCTTTCTATGTTGGTTCTTGGAGGATGCTAGTTTCTTTGTATCCTTATTGGAGTTGCTTAAGAAAGTGTCTTATGCACTTGCTAATATCGTTTTACTATAGGATGGGTTGCACTCAAAGTCTATACCGAAGACTCGGGTGTTTTCATTCCTCAAGGGAGCTAATATTAACCCAATATGGACGGTGAAGCCTCTAAAGATGAAGGACTTAGATTTTTGTCTATTGCAAATGGTCTTCTACTTTTGGTATTTTTTATTGGATATTTCTAATCTCTTGGTGCCCCTGCTAAAGTTTTCCAAAGGGAGAAGTCATTGTCCTTGTTTCTAAATTTTTTGTTGTTGGTTGGGATGTACTTAACGTCTTTCCTGAAGACCCAAATTCTCTAGATGCGAAAAGAATCTAAGACTACCCTTTCTACTAGAATATTTTCCCTCTTCCTGGTTCCACAATGTGTTTCTCCTATTGAGGTGGATATTTGTAATACGGGTGTTGTAGGGAGGTTAATTTTCTCCATCTGTTTATCTCTCGTGTAACTCCTATTGAGGTGGATTTTGGATTTGTTGAAGAGGTGTTGCAAAAGTGAAAGGGTACTCCTATTTCCCTTTTGTTTCTTCTTTCCTTTCTTCTCCTATAGGGGAAAAGAGTTAAGGTGGGTGAAATTCTTAATATGTATCTTTAGGAATGTTGTTTTTCCTTGCTCAAAAGTTGTCTCTTTGAGTGGTTTGTTTGTTGTGGCTTGGATAGCTCAGGCAACATTCTTGGTTAGTTAGGATTAAAAGTCCCTATAAAGTCTAGTTGTAAAGGGTTCAAGGGTTCCTTAAAAACTTGGTTTTATACGGTTCAAGGGTCCCTTCCAAACCCATTTCAATTAGTTTGTTTAGTCTTACTTATCATTTTTATGACTACTATTGTTAGGATATTTATTTTCTTTGTTTTATCTTTTAGAAAATTTATTTGCTTTGATAGGGTTTGGGTTCCTTCAAAACTTGATTTTCTCTATTTAATCAAAATATCATATAGATAAAATTATAGTAGTCATTATATTAATCGTATCAAAAGAGTACATTATATATCTTTCCTTATACTCTACCTATCTCTTTCATTTATTACATATAATGGACTTGTATATTCTACATATAATTTCATACATAGTTCTTACATAAATTCCATTGTTCTTTCTTTTTTAATTATCCCTCTTACAATTTCATTCATAGCTTTCCCTGTGCATATGTATCTATTGTTAACAAAACAAGGGTAGACAACTGAGAAGGGGGTGAATCAATTTTTACCAAAATCAAAATTATACAACATTAATCAATCTTAAATCTCACATCTAATAATTAATAGTGCAAGCATTAAATCAAAAAAAATATCAGAGACACATGAACACCAAGATTTTATACATTGAAATCCTGTTAGGGTAAAAACCATGGTGGATGTTAGTACACAAGATTATACCCTCTTAGAAGTATAATGAAGAATAAAATAGAATGCACTTGCATTCAGGCACACTGCCTAGAGAACACTGCTCAAAAGGAAGGCTCACTACCTTACATACAGTAATCATATCAAATCCATCTGATGAAGTTGAACTGAGAAATTAGTTTCTACAAAATACTAATTACAATTTTAGTTAGGCCCACAAAAACTTCTACACACTCTTCCACAGTTTGCTCAATCTCTTCCACACTCTTCTCAATCTCTTCCACACTCTGCTCTTCTCTTGAATGATCTGACCTTTATTCAGACATGTACATCACTTGTACACACCGAGAACTACCTCTAAATGAGGAAAACAATCTCATATATATATCTACTACATGGATTTACACCCATTATTCAGTCGGCCATAAATAAAGAATAAATAAATTTTGGCCTCAATACATGAATAAATTTCTATGCACACCAATAGAAGTCAGTCAAAATATAGTGAGGACCCAGATAAACACCTTGAAACATGCTAAAAAATAAAATATTAATCCTTATAGATCCACGACACACTATCACCATCATTTTGGCCAAGAACATGAAAACTCGAGCACACATCAGAAAAATCTCTGATCATGAACACTCCGATCAATGCAAACGTACATCAAGGATAGAGTATGATATAAACTCATCCATGAACATCACAAGTACATGTGCAACACATGAAATTACCAAAATTTCATCTACTTCATCCAAGAACACCATCTACAAAAACTAAATAGTTGTATAGGCACACAAATCTTGATGTGAACCTCTGAAACTTTTGGAAAACATACTAGAAAGGTTTAGAAATAGACCCTTTGAAGCACACCTTCAGATTAGCAAATTAAATTTCTTTCCACCATTTTGACCTTCTCAGCTCCACTAGCTTCCTGCACTATATTTTTTACAATTTTCTCAATCTCCTCGACATATGCAGCCTTCAAAAAAACCAATGCTAATAGTGTTAACATCAATGAAAACCACATATCAAAAAAATAACCACAACATCCAACATATATGAGATGGAATGTGACCCATCTATTATCCCCATAGTCTAGATGATATGTTTTCAATCTTAGGTTCCACAAGCTCTTTGTGCAAGATGTAGTAATGTTTTCTTGGTGGTGTGCACTATTAATCTTGTTTTTTAGCTTCCCCCCTTTCAAAATTTTCACTTGTTCTCAAGTAAATACTACTATGCTTGAAGGATATCCTTGTATATCTCCTTTCAGCCAGAAAATGTGTTATCCCATTGAGTTTTTTTTCAAAATATAGTTGGTGTGTTGTCCCATAGATATCTAGGGTTGTATATTTGTAGTAAGAGTTTCTCTATTTGGGGAATTTGTATCGTTTGAAGCATTTTTTGTGTTTCTTGCAGGACTCTAGTAATGTGGGCTAGCCTTAAATTGACTACCTCTCAAATTTGATGAAATCTATTTTGAACCCAATCTTGTTTATTCTACAACTATTGGAATTGTGTATATGGTGCTTCTATTTTAACCCTAGACTGCCCATATGTATCCTATAATGCATGATTTGTTGTGTCTCTTCGGTGTATTTGTACTTGTAGTTGATCCATTTAAGCCTCGGTTGTAAGTTTCACTATTGGATATTGCAAGAAAAATTGATATAAGGCATTGAGGTTCCCTTTGGTGTTCTTCAAGGTACTAATATATGATTATAGGGTAGAGTATCTGATAAAACACTTCTTCTATTCCTCATTTTTCTTGACATCTAGTTCTCTACCTAGATTTTTTTCCTTAGTGTTTTCTTTTGTGATTGATAGTTTTTTTTATGCATGGATGCAAGGGGAACATGAACCAATATCCCAAAAGTTATATATATTTCAAAGAGAATTTATGCTGCATAGACAAACTATCAAACCTCCAAAAATTACCAAAAACACACGAGCAATATCGCAAATGCACAAAATCACCATACAAACACTAATACAACATGCTATAGACATATCCAAGCATATAAAATCAAAGAAATCAATATATTAGAAACTAATAACCTTTTGAAGAAAAAAGGCTATATAAGGTATAAATATGTCATCATAAAAGAAAAAAAACATAAATAAATCATTCATGAAAGTACAATGATACCCTTAACAATCAAGTATCATTATCTATAAGATACGGTAGGGGTGATTTTGAACATCAATTTCATCAACCTAACCCTAAATTGATAAAATGTAGGATTGAAGAAGAGTACCATATAACCACCCTAGTAGGTTTTAGGGGAGTTACATATACCCACTTAGTGGAGTAGTCCATTTTGGTAAAAATGAATGTGTGTCCCTTAGAGGAAGGTGGAGAAATTTAATCAATAAAATGTAGTCTCCAATTAAATAAATTCCAAGAAGTATTGAAAGGTTGTAAATATTTTGTATGACCATGAATGGTATTATTTTATTATTTACATTGGGATATCTCTTGGTATATTTATGATATTACTGCTTCAAATATTACCAATAATATCCCATATAAACAAGATTCTTAACAAAGCCCCTACCATGAAAGTTACCTCTTCAAGCACTAGAATGTATCTCAGTCCAAGGGATATGGTATTTTTTTGCCTTAGAATAAATAGACCATTATAGCTATGAAGACACACAAAATCAAAATGGAGGATATAATTTGATGTATTATTATCAATATAGATTTATAAATATGCTTCGGATAATTAGCAAGAAGGTACCATCATGTGCAATACTATAAATGTATAAGAACCATTCACCATGTCAAGAAAATTATAAGAGACATTACAGAAATAAAAAAAAAGGGTGTTTCCAATGGTGGTGGTGTGTTCTCTCATAACATGCCCCATTTTTCTCATAAGAAAATAAGGACCCCCTCCTTTTTATTTTTCTTTAATTTATGTTCAAAGTTGAAGGTTTTTTTTTCTAAATTCCTTAAAATCTTAGGATCTAGAATTCCCTTTGGATAAATCTCACCATAATTTAATACAACATTACAATATCATGAATTCTCTTTTATATTTTTTTTAAATCTATAAAGATGTGCATGTTACTTATTCATGACTTCTGTCTATCCTTCAAGCTCAAAACTAGTTCACTAGGTTTTACTTGCAAGGTTAGTTCAAGTGTATTTCCCAGAAAACCCATTCTTTTGTGGAATCTCATGCCATACCAATCTCTTATTCATCTTCAAGATATCAATTCTTTTATTTTTTTTCCACCTATTTCACTTAGTTTTGTTCACATTTTCTTTCATGTCTTCAAGATCAAAAGTATTTCTCTTTACATTTAATAATATGAAAAGGCCCTTTCTAGAGTGAGTCAAAATTTGGATGTTGACGTGGTCATGAGGCTCCCTCATCATAATTTACGACCAAATCCTCCTCATGAAAACTATGGTGTGAATCATTTTGGTCAAACCATTTATTCACCACTCCTTGTTTTCTTTTCATGGAGTCATGAGACTTTTGTTGGGTCTCTTGAACCTTAAGAAACTTAGCCACCCTTACACCCATGGATCCATTTTCCTATAATTCAATGGATTTAGGAAATGGGAATGCCAAGATTTCCACAAAGATTGGTAAAATGACTTTGGGTGATCCCACAATAGTGGTTTACAATTTTTGGCCAAACTAGACACTGAAATTATTATTTTTAACTAAATATTCACATTTAGGCACCTGTAGCGGCTAAACCATGAGGAATTTGAAGATGATCCAAACTAGTCTCATCAAATTTTGTCGGTAGATTCTAAATTTATTTTTTTCAAAATTTTTGGAATCAGATTGCACTTCTTTTTCCATCTCCCATGAAAACTGGTTTTTTTTCAAAAAACAACATGTTTACAAAGTGATGCACATCGTATAATGCATAAATTTTTTTCCATGAAGGATAAAGTTATAATTATTTGAAATTTAGATTTTTAAGTCCGATATCTAGTGCTTCAACTTGGTTAGATAGTTTTTTATTGAAGATTTTTTCTTTAATCAAGTTTCGAGATCAAACCAATTACAATTCAGAGATAGGGCGACCATAAAATGCGTAACTTTTTTTGTATATATAAAAATTAAATTTATTTATTTTTGTTGGGTTGAGGACTTCAATATCTGATGCACTCATATTTTTCAATTTTTTTTTGATAATCTTCAATTTTTCCACATGTGTCAAACAATGATCTTCATTTTTGATGAAAAACCTATGGTTAATAAAACTAAAAAAACAAATACATAATAAAACCAAAAAATATTAAAATTATATTCATTGGATAGCTCATTTTGAGGACAACCATAATCATTTCAAATAAATTTTAAATTAATTAATTTTATCCCCCAAAAGGTAAATCAAAAATGATTTTTTATCAGCATTTTGATAGGTGTAAAGGAGAGTCATTTATAGGTATGGTTTAAAACTAGCGAGGTTCTATCCAAGCGGGTTTGATATAAGGTGTTTTGATCAAACTCTCTTCAATTGGAATCCTTAAAATGGAACTTTTTAAGGCTTAAATCATTATATGTTATAAAAATATGTGATTTCAACAAACATTAGAATCTCTCATAAATTGTAAACCACTATTGTGGCAACACCCTTTTTTTCTATACACCAATTGATACAATGAGATCTTTTGAATTTTCTTTAAGGTGATCCTATCAACCCTAAGTGTATTTCTTAGGTGCTTATGTCATTATATTTTATGATCTACACCAATCCACTTGATCAACCTAATCAAATTCTTATTTGATGGATCTGCTAGACCATTACAATGTGAATAACAATTGGAAGAGGTTTTTAGAAAGATTCAATTTTTTAATGTGAATTCAAAATTTTTTTACCTAAGGAAGGCTCTTACATTGTCTAATGTTATATTTTTGGGGGTACCGGATCTTATTACAAATTCTTCTAAGTAATCAATGATCTCATTCTCAATTGCACCTTTTAATGGGACTACCTTTGACCATCTGGTAAAATAATCCATGGTAGTGAGGATCCATTTGTGACTGATGTTGAATTTCAGATTGATCATTTTAATGAAATCTAGACCCCACTATTCCAAACACTCATTGACCACAATTGGGATTGGAAGCATAGCTAAATTCTTGCATTTTTTCCAACAAAGAACTAGCACTATGAAAATTTTCTAACCAGATAATGACAATCTATAAATAAATCTAGCCAATAGTATCATGTGTGCATGAATTTTATTGTGGTCATTTGAGATCAGAAGTGACCATTTGTAGGGGAATAATAAAATTAATGTTAGATTTTATTGTCTTAAAGCCTATGCACACATCTAAGGAATACTCCATCAAAATTTCTTTTGAAAAGTATTCCCTCTTTTAAATATTCTCTTTTGAGGCAAGAGGCCTAGAGCATTCTTAATAGTTAACATAAATTGGGTTCTATCATCAAACCAAGATCCAATAGTTTCAAAATGATTCATTATAATTTCTTTGGGACATTCCTCTTCAGTTGGAGCTTTAAATTTTTTAGCCAAGTATTTGTACAATCCTATTCCTCTTATTACTTTCATTGGCTTGACCTCAAAATCATATTCCAATTTTTTTGTGATCTAGTTTACTCTCTTATCAATTATTTTTCTCCAATGCATATTTTTATCCTTCAAGTCTATTAAATATTCTCTTTTGAGGCAAGGGGCCAAGAGGGTTCTTACAAGTTAACATAAATTGGGTTCTATCATGAAACCAAGATTCAAAAATTTCAACATGATTCATTTATAATTTATTTGGGACATTCCTCTTTAGTTGGAGCTTCAACTTCTCTAGCCGAGTAACTGCACAATCCTCTTCGTCTTATTACTTTTGTTGGCTTGACCTTAACATCATATTCCAATTTTTTTGTGATCTAGTTTAATATCTTATCAATTATTTTTCCCTCAATGATGTATTCCCTTACACTTGAATGAGCTACATAAACTATTATTTTTCTCCTTGACACAATGCGTCTAAATTTATTGAGACCCTTCATAATGGAAAATACCTATTTTTCAATGAATTTGTACTTGTTCTCATAACCTTGTATAGTCCTTCAATAGAAGACAATCAAATTCTCTCCCTTTTATTTTTCATCTTTCTAGGTAAGCACCTTCATGATGTTATGTTCACTACCATAGACATACATAATGAAGTCCTTGGAATAGTCAAGGTTAACCAAGACCGGGGTGGAATAAATTTCTTTTATTTTTTCAAATGTGACCCTACCCTTGGGGGTCCATTTGAAAACTAGGTCCTTCTTTAGCATAAGGGTAATAGGCCTAACGAACCCAACAGATGCAGAGATAAATTTGTTGATAAAATTAATTTTCCCCCAAGAAAGAATGGACTCCTTTGTTATTAACCAATTGTGGAAATTACTTGATATCCTTCAACCTTTCAAGGTCTATGTAAATTGCATCCTTGGAGACCACACACCTACGTAACTTTCCATGTTTAACTGAAAAAAAACATTTATGGGGGTTCAAATATACCCCAAACTCTTGGCACAAACTCTTGGAACCTCTAAAAAACCTTCTCTAAATGGTCAAAATAGTTTCCCGTAGACATTGAAAAAATGTTCAAGTCATCTATATATATAAGAATGATCAAGTTGATCAAATCCTTAAAGGCAATATCCATTGCCCACTAAAAAATTTCCCCCACATTTGAAAGAAAAAAAGGCATCTTGCAATATGTAAATGTTCCCCACTTCATGGTGAACTTAATTTTATGTTGGTCCTCTCCTTTAACCCTTGATTATATCTAGAGAACCAATCTAATAGGGAATTTTTTTTTTTTATCTTGCAAAAATTTGAAGAATATTTTCCATGGAAGAAGATGGTAGCAATATTTTTGAGATGCTCTATTTATATATCTCAAGACCACACAAAGCCTGATGTAAAGTTATTTTTATTTTGAACAAAGAGAAAATTAGATACCCAAGTAGAAAGCTTAATCAAGTATATGATCTTTGAATCTATAAGCTTTCTCAATTCTTAGGTCATGAGAGATTCTATTTTTTGGGTTGCTCAACCTCTAATTTTGGTGGGTGGGCCTAGCTCCTTCAAACAGGTTTATAGTGTGTTGGATCACATTGGGGTAATAACCTCTTAGGTCATCATAAGTCCATGTCATAAATTTTTCGTACTCATTGTGGAAAGATATTAACCTTTAGTTATCCCTTTGAGGAACATATTTTCCAACTATTAGCTTCCTACCACCTTTGACATCAAGATTAGAGTAATCATCTTTTTTTGTGAAAAAAATTCTTTTGCCATTTTTGGCATTTTCAGAATTAAAAATATTATCTAGAGTGGTTAAGCCCTTCAAAAGCTTGTTTGTTTTGAGTTGAATGATCTAGTCTTCAAAAGCCTCTTCAATTTTAGGTTTGAAATTTTCTACAAATTATTGGAATGTTGAATTAACATGGAAATTTGAGCATCACTCTCGAAAACATGTCAACTTTTATCATTATCAGGAATAGTGGGTCTCAAAATCACTGACATTGCATGCTTGTTTGATAGTAAGTCTATTATTGGGTCAAATTTAAAGAAATGACCACTGCCATTCTATCCACTACAAAATTCCATGAGATCTCAAAATCACTTATATATTGAAAGATTCAAACCCTTCAATTATGTTCCACATTTTGTAGCAATAGGATCATATTCACATAGTTTTTGCAATTGATGTTCGCCTATGAGTCTTTGGAGAACTTTATCATTTTGATTCTCACCCACTCTACAAGAATCAAACCATGGAATAGGCCTTCATACTCAGCTTCATTATTCGTACAAGTGAATTGGAGTTAGATGGCTCTTAGGGTTTCAAATTCTATTAGCGATACTAGGTAGATGTCAACTCGTGAACCTTCCTTGCATCTTGTACCATCAAAGTGTAGAGTCCCTAGGCTTGGTTTATCACTTGAGCCTTGGTTCTAATTTCCTTAGCTCTTAGTCACATGAGGGATGACTTGATCTTCATTATAAATCACAGATATGTTGAAGCTTATACCATCATAATATTTGAATGGGTCTCTCCTCATGAATTTATTTACCAAGACCTCTTCTTTTGGGCTTGTATTTATAGTTGCTTCTTCATATTATAATATCTCCACACAATACATTTTTAATTTTTTAAAATTGATGTACGTATAGCCTCAAGGTCCATCAAAACATCATGTATTGTGTGTTCTAAGTGTAAAGGTTTTGATAATACTTTCACATTTGCACCATGCTAAGTCCTTAGAATCAATTGAGGCCAATCTAGATGCAAATATCCCCCAATCTTAGAAACAAAATATCTAGATAGACATAATCTAAAAAGAGGAGACATATCTATTATTACCACCTCTTGGGAAATTGTAATGCTAGGACATGAATATAGGGTTAGGAGGAGGATTTTGATTAGACCTAAAACTTGAAGGATTTTTCAATCTAATTGCATGATTCCTCTACCAAGGGGTGCATATTCTAACTTTAATGAATCTGCAATCAATTTAGGAATAAATTTGGTGCTAGCACAAGAGTTAATAATAGAATTGTGTAAAAATTTATCCACTACAATGAGATTCAATAAAAATGAGGTAGGTTTTAGCCTAATTATCCCATCCATCACCTTTTATTTTATTTTTATGAGTGTTATAGCTCCCAAGGCTTGTGACTCATGAATTGGCTCTTTTCCTTTCTCTTGATTACACGTTGGTACTACATCAGCCTATGTTGGTATTTTACTTCTCCAAAGCTTCTAACAACATGGATTTCTACTCTAGGATAGTCAAAATATCCTATAAAGAGACATGGGTTAGGGTTTTCTTCAATTTTTCAACCATATTGAGTGGTTGAAATATCTTAGCGTTTAACTCTCTTTCTTTACTCACCATCACCTTGATCTACTTCTGGAACACTGGAGTTACCACTAGTGGTTCTAGGTTCTTTTGTGGAGGCTGGGTTGTGGAATAATAGGAAATTCTCTTTATTCCACCTCCTTTTAGGTTGGGTATAATAATCTAATTGGACCTAATGGGTTTTAGACATTGACACCTCATTTGTGGACACTACATCTTCTCCCTCTATCCAAGAAAATAGTGCATGGTACAAAGAAATTTCCCCTTCATTCTCAAGGGACATGTGTTGCATTTGCACCAATAGGATGATTCCACTCCCATGAATTGATAGACATACACACTAGTATGAGTAGTGGTCCCTTGGTTCTATTATTTTGAGACTCTTTGTTGGAGATTACCCCTAAGGCATGTGTGTGTCATTATAGGGGAAGATAAATGAATTAGTTTTCTCTGCCAAACTGTTTGGATTGGTAATTAGTTCTCTATTATGATTTGGTGGTACAAACTATACCATGATTAGGATTGGAACTATCTAGTTCAAAGGTTATGTTTGATTATTTATTTGTGCTCCTCCCTAGTTTTCATTATGCTAGAAGGAACAAATATTGCATTTGAAATTTTGTTAAGGGGGCTTAGGTTCTATATTTTGTTGCCTCTTGAAGTTAAATATCTCATTAGAAAAGTTTCATAATAAACTATTCATGCCATTCATTTTTGTAACTAGGGATGCATAAGCAATTGAATTTTTCTATGCATTAGGATACATATACATTGAAGGAGGCACATTGAAGGTACTAAGGGAATATTCTAGGGGTGGAAGTAATATTTCAAGGAATACCTTTTGTAGTGGGTATGTGCAGGATCATCATGGAAAAAATAGGCCCTTAAGTGGCAATAAAAAGACAGAAAAGTCAGAGTTAGATAACTTGACGTAAAAATTTGAATAAGTTATCTATATTATTTCAAAAAAATGTAAAAATAGAATTTGTTAAAAAATGAATGTAGTTTCTAAACTACTATACCTTTATTCAAAAACACAAAATCTATTTGGTGAAAACTTGAAATTTCAATACAGTAGTATTTAAATTTTAGGCTAAAAATAAGAAGTAGGTGTCTGTCTGACCACCCTAACCACAATAAAATGATAATATTTTTTTATAATCTTTTAGATATAAGTAGAGGACTCATGTCTCGATGTGCTGAATATTTTTTTATAATTTTTTTCCAAGTACATAATTAATTATGTTTTTTTTATTACAAATTTTAAAAAATATAAAAGTTCGTCTGTCTAACCACCTTAACTTGGTAAAAAATTCATGAAATTCATTTTTTTTTTTTTAATCCTATATTATGCAAAGCATAGAATGTGTAACATGTTTCAGATTCAAAAAATATGATATCGTTTTAAAGTTATAGATTGTTTTCAATCAGCCTATCAATCAGGACTTTATTCGTAATTCTAATAGAAAATGAATAATAATTATTTATTAAATTCAAAGTAAAGAATAATTTATATTGGTGGAATCTAAGAATCTCCTCCAAAAACTCTTTTCATTTCATCAATTTTGGGTAAAAAAAATGTCGTCAGCCACATGGGCCATCATATGGCTTACATATCGCCACTTTTTGGCCCATCATGATCCTGCACATACCCTAGTGTAGTAAATTAAATACCTTTACAATTTCACACTATGTTTGGTTCCCTTCATTTATTTGACTTAATTAAGCTTCTAATTTTTGAAATGATGCATTCAAAAGCCTTATTATTCCTGTTTTTTGAAAGGGAAGCCAACATTTAATTGATGCAATTAATACTTTAATTAACCTAGAATATGTGTCCTAGACTTACAAGTCAAGATACATTCACCCAAGAGAGAATGAATCCACTTTAATTTATAGGAACCTTTTTTAAATATTTTTTTGGTGGAATTTTAATGATTCAAATTCAATATGCAAGTGTCGGCTTTTGGAATCTAGTTTTCAGGAAATTAGATAAAAACCTACTTTTATACAATATTTTTATCAGTTCAAAATCTAACCCTTAAGGATCAAAATTATCAAGACCTTTTATGATTAAATATTATTTTCAAGAGCATTCAAGAGTAGATTTATCATTCATTTGTTGGAGCAATCAAGGTCTTAACATCATGCTCAAGCCTATGTATATTCACATCATCCTGTGAAGGCTAATATGCATTATTGATCCTAAAGCATCTAAGCATTTTAAGGTGTCTAAACCATCAAGAAAAGAAAGATCAAGTACCTTGGAGAGATATTTTTGTCTTCACTCCTCTTAGGGAAGTCATTGAAGGTTTGGTGAGTTGTAGCAAGCATGTTTTCATTCATCATTTCCTTCTCCATTGTCATTATTTTTCTATTAATGTTAAATTACCAAAATTTGGCTTTGACTAAGGGAAACCCCAATTCAAAAAAAAATAATCTCTTTGTGTATTTGTAGATTATAATTTGAATAATTGAAGACCTTGAAGATAAATTTTGGATTGATACATAACTTGTCATCAGTATTGCCAAACCATGAAAACTAGATTTTTGTCTTTATTTCCAACTTTTTGAAAGTGGGACATATGTCAAACATAAGCTAAAATCCAAAATCAAAGGACTATCAAAATTATATTTAGAAGCCCTAACTAGGAACCATTCACCTAAGGGTGAATTTTTCCTCCAATAAGTCTTAAAACCTATTCTTGGTGATAGATACATGTGTCCATATCCTTTTCAAATCTACTTGCAAATTGTGATTTCAGTTTTTGTACTTTCAAGAATTTACATTTCATGTATTAGGTTTTATAATTCATCTAGTTTAGGCATTAGAGGTCATTTTAGTTTGATTTTAGATTTGTCTTATTGTATTAAGAATTGATATCTAAGTTTGATTGACTCACCATTGAGGTTGAAAGTTAATATTTACACCTTATGATCTCCTTCCTAATGAAATTTCCTTAGGAAAACATACAAATATAGAGTATACCTGGGCGGGTGCATGGAAATGGGTAGCCATTTCATGGACGCTTTAAAAAAAACTTTTGAAAAGTCATAACACGAGTGTGCTATAATGCGCTCACGTTATGGTTTGTTTTTCCAAATGTGAGGCTCAAAAACAACAAGCCAATAATGTGATAATGTTATGATGTGCTCACATTATTTCTTATTAGAAGAAAAAAAAGAAAGAGAAATGTTGTCATTCACATTTCGACTATTTTTTTCTTCTAGCCAGGGCCAAAACCCTCATATTTTGCACTTGCATTCTAGGAGGAGTCATTCAGAAAAATTCTTCACCAATAATTGCTATTTATTTTCAACGATGGTGCCATGATGACGAGGAGCTGTGAGAGGTATGGTTTATGTGCTTTTTGTTTTGAATTAGTTAGTTTTAGGTTGAATTTGATATATATTTGTTTGAATTTTTAGGATATACAAATCAACCTACAAAGATGTAAAGGATTTAAAAATTACAAAAGGTGATTTGTGCTCATTTTTCACTAACCCATGCACAAATCAAAATCTTATGCTCAATGCGAAGAAGTTTCCTATCCATTGGTGCAACCACCAATAGATTAGAGACCAGTTTTATGATAGGTGGTACATGGTCTTTGATTATCCACCGTGCAAAAATTGTGAGGTCCCACAATATATCCTTAGGAAAATATACAGTGAGTTCATATTGAACAAAATCCCAAATTATTTTGATATGAGGGATTTCTAGGGGAGAGGTTGGGGGTCATCTCAGGATATACTCGCTGCATAGCTAGATCGTACACAACAAGGTAGACAAGATCCCGCTAGGCCACCTCATGAACACGTTGTTATGCCTTCTGCCATGAAGGAAAGTGTTGACATAGAGAGATTGCAGGTGATCAACACTTTGACCCAGAGTGTCATCCATCATACTAGCCCTATTCTATAATGCCATCCAGGGAAGTCTTCGAGTGGTGGCCTTCGAACACATGTTTGTCAATCTTGTGGGGCTACTTGGTCATATGACCCCACCGACACTCAGGAGACTGCTATGCATAATCCATCTGTAGCTATTGAGATGGAGAGGGAATTTGACATTTTACATGAGGCATACAAAATTGATAGTCATGTAAAATTTAGTGCATGTTCATTGAATTTAATTTATTAAATTTTGATTTTGAAATGCAAGATTAACTAAAAATGTTTTATGATTTTAATAAAATTGTAGGGTCATAGTGTTGATACTAGATACACCAGCCCCCCACCTACTTATTTATACAGTACACCTATCGTTGGGGCATATAACTAGTAAACATTTATAAATTTATTACATGTTAACAACATTTTTTTACGAATGGTAATTTAATATGCGATTTTGGATGTTGAACAGACTAATATTGGAGGTGCACTTACTCAAACCTACACAAAGGTAATAGAATAAAGAGTTGAACTAGTGAATTGTACTTAATATATTTGTGTAGTTTATATGCACATTGTTGATTACGTTGAATATTTTTTTGTTTTATTTTTGGAAGTTGCAAGCCTAAACACCTCCAAATGTGACAAGGGCAATGGAGATTTGTGTGTCATCTACTATACAATCCTCAATGGCTTTTACAGGGGAGGTATGAGGAAAATTAGTAAATTTTAATTTACATTCGTCAAGTTATAGATGTTAGTTAGTGAAAAATAAAACCATTATTGATTCATGTAGTTTAATGTCTATTTGTACGATTTATACAGGGCTTGACCATGCCTAAGCATGGGCGTGAGAATGTATCCCTTGTGGAGAGATATCACAAGATGGTGGTAAGTGAATATTTTTTCAAATATATCTTTTTTATAATGCAATTTCTATATATTCATGTATTTACTTCTTATTGTAGTAGTTAAAACTTTACCATGAACTAAACACTAGGAGCAATAGTAGGAGCACTCCTCGAGAGCAGCAAAAATGAGTGACAGACCTATCACCATTCAATCGAAAAGAAAAGGGAAAGATTTTATTTCCAGAGAATGGAGAGAAATGAATTTTGATTCTAGAGACCTTTGTTGTATGCCTACATGGCAATTTTTTACATATTTTGTATTGGACATATTTGAAATTGTATGACTATATGACATTCTAATTTCTCGTAAGCTTATATGGCTATTTTGTACATATATTTCATACTTATATCGACATATATTGATGTATGCCTACATGGCTATTTGGTTAATACAAATATCTTTTATCGATGGTGTCCATATTTGCATTCTAAGTTGATGGTTCAATAGATATGAGTTACATGCATTCAAGTGTATACTTTACAACTTACGTGTATAATTTGTGAATTACGTGTGTTCAAATGTATACTTTGTGGCTTACATGTTTTCATGCGTATACCTTGTATTCATGCATATACTTTGTATTAATTTGTGTATACTATGTATTCGTGTGTATACTTCTTGAGGCTTATGTGTATTTGAGTACTTGTGCTTCCCTTATTGACATGCACATGCTTGAATTATTCACATGTATAATTATTAATTGGTTAGCCCTAGCATTGATCATTGTTGTCCTTCATGGTTTGTCTTGAATATTAATTGATTGATGCTAAAAAAATTTACCTAAAAGAAAAAAACGCATTTTCAATTGGTATTCCGTGAAATGATTCATAAAAAGATTCCAATATGTTCTTGATGTGTCACCATCAAAAGATTTATATGTCAAATTTTTGCAATATTATTTCTTGTATACAAAATGGACTCGAGAGAAAGAAAGTTATAATTTATAATACAAATAAGAAATAGACTCAATGTTTTCCTAGACCCCCCAAATAGGTCTATTTAAAAAATCAACACACTCTCAATCACTCTTTGAATTGAAAAGCACCATTGGTGATGTAGAGTGGCTCAACCAGGTTGTGATTTGACATAGATTCTCTCAAATATGCCCACTAAATCTCCAACATTCACTTGACTCAATGATAAGAACTCTCCTATTCCTTTATGGTTTTGCACCAAACCACCGCCAAAAGAAAGAAAACTCAGCCCTATTTAAATCCATGTCATCCTTGGGACTATACAAGAAAGCTACAGGTTGTACCAAGTATGGTATCAACAAGTTTGTATCAAAAATCTAAAAAACAGAGAACAGTGTGAATAATTCTTGTTATATCTTCTCGAAAAGTTCAAAAACAACCTCCATTTGAGCCTCTCAAGGCTTTACATAGTATTTTACACCCTTCTCTAACTGATCCACACCCTCAACTAACTAAAAACCATCTTTCAAAACAAGTAACCGTTGCATTTCAAATTTGTTGCTTTAAGCAACTTAGAAATTTGCAACTTTAGAATCCTCCAACCTAATGACTACATCTAATGACCTCTAAAACCACACAAAAGAACTACAAATAGCCTTATTAAATTAAAAGAACTCCATTATTTCACACTCATATAAAAATTCACAAATTTTCCTTCAAAGGCTACAAAGACAACTTCTAGTGCAAGATTGAAATTTTCACATTTTTTATCACTAGACCCAAAAATCACCCTAAAAGATATCTAATGGTCTTAATTGACCTTATTTAAGACAAAGCATGCTCAAAATACCCAAAAAAACCTATTGACCAACCTATTCACCATCAAATAATCACTAAAACCACTGAACTAGACCTTCTTCATCAAATGGAGGAACAAGGTGTTTTGCACCAATGATCATACACTTTTTTTGTGGAATACTCAGGCTTCTCAACCTTCATTTGTATGTTTCTTTTTTCCATTATTTTTCATGCCATCATAATGGATCAAGTAGGTTGAACGTAAGTCAGATCAATTCCATATGTTTGGGTATGAAAGAGGACCATGCCTAGCGCAAACCTGCCTATTGGGACGCGTTGGAGTAGTTAGTTTGGTCACATGAATTGCAAAATTAAAGTTGCACCACTTTGCAACTTTACATTGCTTCCATTTGGCACTTTTTTCATCAAGTGAAAATTTGTTGCCATGGGAAAACCACTATGAGATAGCCAAAACTGAGAGAGGTTTTTGTAGAGGGACCCAACATGATCTAGTAGGATCAGATGTTAATTTTCTAAGCATCACAGTATCTGAGTAATAGCATGATAAATTTTTCTTCCATTTAGCACTTTGGACCCTTAAGGGATCAATCCGGTTGAACGTACCTCAGAGTGATTATGCACGTTTGGGTGAAAAAGGCGGCCATGCCTTGCATAAAAATACCTATTTGGATGCATTGGAACAGTCTTCTTGGTAACATGAGTTGCAGAATGAAAGTTGCACCACTTTGCAACTTTTCACTGCTTGCATTTGACGCTTTTTCCATCAAGTGAAAATCCAGCACCACGAGAAAACCACTCTGAGATAGCCAAAAATGAGAGATGTTTTTGTAGAGGGGCTCAATGCAATCTTGTAGGATTAGATGATAATTTTTGAAGCATCATGGTATCCAATTAATACCATGCTAAATTTTGTAGCCATTTTTCACTTTGGACCCTTAAGGGATCGATCTGGTGGAATGTAGCTCAAAGCATTTCCATGTGTTTCAGTGCGAAAGAGGACCATGCCTAGAATAAACATACCTATTCAAACATGTTGGAATATTTTTCTTGGTCACATGAGTTGTAGAGAAAAAGTTGCACCACTTTCCAACTTTGCACAACTTGAATTTGACACTTTTCCCATAAAGTGAAAATCCGTCGCCGTGGGAAAACCACTCTGAGATAGCTAAAACTAAGAGAGATTTTTGTAGAGGGGCCCAACGCAATACTTTAAGATTAGATGATAATTTTCTAAGCATCATGGTATCTAAGTAATAGAATGTTGAAGTTTGCAGCCATTTTGCACTTTGGACCCTTAAGGGATCGATCCGGTGTAACGTAGCTCAGAGCGATTTTGCGTGTTTTAGTATGAAAGAGGACCATGCAGAAAATAAACATAATTATTCAGATGCATTGGAAGAGTCAACTTGATCACATGAGTAGCAGAGTGAAAGTTGCATCATTTTGCAACTTTACACAACTTGAATTTGACACTTTTTCCATCAAGTGAAAATTTGCCGCCATGGGAGAACCACTCCGAGATAGCCAAAACCGAGAGAGGTTTTTTTAGAGGTGTCCAAATATATTCTGTAGGATTATATGAGAAGTTTCTAAGCATCATGGTATCCTAGTAATAACATGTTGAAGTTCGCATCCATTTTGCACTTTGGACACTTAAGGGATCGATCCAGTGGAACGTAGCTTGGAGCGATTTTGCGTGTTCTAGTGTGAAAGAGGACCATGTCTAGTGTAAAAATACCTATTCAGATGCATTGGAATAGTCCAATTGGTCACACAAGTTGTAGAACAAAATTTGCACCACTTTGGAACTTTGCACTGCTTCCATTTGACACTTTTTCCATCAAGTGAAAATTTGCTGCCATGGGAAAACCACCCTGAAATAGCTAAAACCGAGAGATTTTTTTGTAGAGGGGACCAACACGATCCTTTAGTAGTAGATGAGAATTTTATAAGTTAAATTTAATAAGTTTTATGGGGGTTTTTTTTCCGCCCCTATAGATTTTGATGGGAAAGGGCATGAAAAATGCGGTTTCACCCTAGGGTTTGATAAAATATTGCATGTAGAGGTTGGGTGATTGTCTTTTGAGTTTTTGCAGGTGATTTTAAGAATGTTAGAGGTGGTGCCATGTTCTGGTAAGGTGTGGAACCATTCCTTTCAATAAAATCTCCTTATACTAGCATAAAATAAGGGTTTTGGTTTGGCATGGTGGAGTGAGTTTTTCCTGATACAAATTGCGGATCTCAGGGTTTGGATATATGATAATTTCTGCCCCAAAAATTTAATGCGGTTGTTGAATGTTTGAAGGTATATTCCTTTGTAAACTAGGCCTAGTTAGCCTAATGAGGACAACGAAGGTGTTCATTTTTTATGCACATGTTTCAAGATAGACAGTGTTGATTTTGAACTATGTGTTGTAACTCAATAATAGCTATCTAGATCAGTCACTTTTTTGTGAATTCATTTGAGAATTTTTCCTCAAAACACCACTTGGAGCCACACTTTTCACTTGAAAATTCATCATAAAATCCTTTAGAAAAAACTCCACCTTTGTTTCTTCAATTCCCCTGCACAAATAAACAGACACACACAGCTAAAACTAGCTTACTAGACACTAATCTAAACTATCAAATTCGGTGGAGTAGTCATTATTGGTTTATAGACTGAGTTGAGAAAAATCAGTTTAAACTAATGATAAAATCAATGGATACCCTCCTAAATAGATTCAAATGAAATATACTTCACTATTATACCTTAAACAACAAGATTCAATTCCTTAAACTGCTCTATAGGCCGTACAATTAAATGAACAACTAGAAAAACTCATAAAATCACTAAAATAGGGACTTTTTTTATTGTAAATATTTAAGAATACAAAATATCTATGTTTTTCTCGACCTTACATTATTTATATCACTTCTCTAATCACCTAATGACCTCTTTGATACTTTGAATACATTACATATAACCTTTACATGACCTTTTTCACATTGTTTACATTTCAAAATTCAAATTTTGTAAATTTGCCTATTGAAGGCATTTACAGAACAAGGTGCTACTGTAGCAAACATGAACTCCAAAATTATAGTATTGGAGTAAATCTCATTATGTAAGAAAATCTCATTACAATGCCTTACGTAATTTTTTCTCATATATCTTTTACAATTTCACTCATACATTCGAGATTATCTTTAAATGTCTACATCATAGGTGCTCATTATGAGGTTAACTTCAATTGAGTAACTTGAGATTCCCTCGCTAAGCTTCACATGCTCTTTTATAATGGCTTGAAATAAAAATTGATATTTTTCAAGATCATCAAAATAAGGATGTTTCATTTATTTTTTGGTTGATATTATCTTTGATGGCTCATGAATCAACATTTTCTAGAACGAGAGATCAATCAATTTTTAGTAGTTTACATACAAATAGGAAAAGTAAAAGAGAAAAAGAAAGAGAATCCAAAATGGAAATGAAATAAAAATAGATAGAAGAAACTTATAGATAGGCATGCAGGTATCACAACTTAGTCACTCTTGGTCATACATATTCACTGGGAATTCCAACATACCTATTGCACACAACACCTCTCATGAATAGAGCAAGTTGAAATTTCAAATGCTCTTATAATGTCTACATCATAACTGCTCATGATAAGGTTATCTTTAAATGAATAAATTGAAATTCCCTCACCAATATTTGTACACACTTTTCTAACGGCTTAAATTCATGATTGAGATTTGTCAAGATCATCGGAATAAGGATGTTGCATTGATTTTCTGGCTGACATTCTCTTGGATGGCTCATTTATCTGCATTTTTTTGCAAGGGGGCACCAATCACTATTTTGTATGTTACTTACAAATAGGAAAAGTAAAATAAGATGATAGAATTGGCATCAAATAAATTAATGTGCAGACAAGTATACATTAATAAGAACCAATGTGCATATACCTACAAATTAATCAAACGAACCATTCGGGTTTGCTCTACTCTTTATTGTGTTAAGTATTGCCTCATGGTCAGACTCACGGACCTTCCACAAGGTCTTTTTCAAAGGTCTACCCCTATATTTGGTCAAATGAAAATTGGATTCCATGACAAGGTTTGAGTAATGAAGAATATTACGATGCATGTCAAAGTCCTGAAACAACCAATGTTTAATAGTCGAATGTGGGTACCTTCTAAGCAATGTTCCAGTAACCACAACTAAGTCTGTAGGGTATTCAATGTTTTCTCCATCTATAATTGGGGCCTCCAATTTATTTTTGGCCTCAACACAATGACACAAGTAATATTTGGTTCCCTCTTCATTGTCTTCATCTGTAATAACTGCATAAACATGCCCTACACTAATATGTGCATAAAATCTCTCGAAATTAGTCAACATTATGAATATAGTAAAAAGTAAGATAACTATATGGAATTTAAACAACTAAGAAAGTATATATCACCTAGTTGAACAAGATCTGATACGTGATCAAATTCGAGTGATGATTCCATCTGTGTCAGTTCCAATGTTGTCAGAGGGTGATATGTGTAAAGTGGGCTAAGGTAACTTGTCAACCATTTTTCAACCCACTCCCCTAACTCACAAGCATTCCAAGCTTGCATTGTACATGAAGAAAAAAATAATGCCATCTTTTGTGTATTGATACTCCATGAACCTGAATTTGAGCTAAGGAAAGAGTGTACCTCACTCGATCTTGTTAGAGTAAAAAATTCTTCATATGGTGCAATGTTAGTATCATCCATCAACTAAAAAAATCTACGAACTGAAGATGTACCTTCATTACCTGGACCCATCAAAGCATCACACCACTTGATGATTGATTTTGTATCTGTCAACTTTGCACTATCTTTATACTTTAACTCTTCTTGTGCTAATGTTCTTTTCTTTGCATGCTTCTACACCATCATGCTCCCCCTTTCCATGTCCGGCCTCACAAAATTTTCACATATGTTGAGCATCTGTAATGACATGCATCCTACACAACCAGTAGAACATGCGTGAGTTCTTGAACTATGTTGCACAATTATCTGACCATATTATATGTCGGTCGTATTCTATGCCCCTCCAACCCAAACCACTATAGAACATCTAGAAGAAACCTTTCACAAACTCTGGAGAATTTGTGTGATCATCACCAATTTAAAAGTGGTACTCCCTCAATACCTTCCTTTGGTCATATGTGCTATCAGATGTGTGAATGAATGCTATGTGCACAAATATGGAAACCTATGTGGAGTTGTAATACTGTGACTTCACCTCACATTGTGGTTGTAGAGTGTAGTTCTCCAAAAATTCAACCACTGATACTATGCTTCCAACTAGAAAGGTGTCCTTACATAGCTTGAATTACGTATCCAACCATCGAGATCTATGGGTATGCATTGCATACTGACATAATATATTGTCATGAAACATGGACATAAAATGGTATAGTAGAATCTTCTCAATAACCAAATCACACCCTTTTTCTTGAGACCCATCTTTTGTAGCATATGCCACTGTTTTATACTTCCCGAACTCTACTAGTTTCTATCCCACCTCATTTGTGCTTTCCATATGTTGACATACTGGCATACATTGGAAGCCACAACAACACTCACATGAACCATCCAAGCATGTTGTCCTATAGAATATGTAGCCATCCTCTATTTCACATAATTATTTTGATAAGAAATCTCTTGAAGATTCTGGTGGGGCTTCTATGCCACAATCCTACAAAACATCGTTAGTATACAAATCTAAACATATAGAATGATAAACATCATAATGGTTAGAGAATTCAGTATGTATTCTACAAAAAAAAATTGTGTGTGTGTGTGTGATTTATCTTGACATAAAAAGGTTTAAGCATTTCAAAAAATCTTTGAGAAATATTAGTTTGAGGATAATTATTTTCAAATTTATGTAAACATTGGGTTTGAGTCATATCCAAAAAAATCTTTGGATGTGGCTCATGATTCTAACTACTGATTCTCCTTCTTACCACATCCCTTTGATTTAGAGATGGCCTTGTGTTATTCTTCCAATAATATTCAATTAGTGTTCTCAAGGCTTCAAGAACTTATCTATCTTTTCATGAAAGTCTCCCCAAGAATGCCCATAACTCATTTAAATCAATGTCCTCAATTATTTTCTACGTTTGAATGGCTCTTGATAAAGTTTTTCTACTAATTCCAATTTTTTCACTCGTGTTTCTAATGAGACGAGCTCTCTTTGTTTGAAATCTTACCAAAGTTGATGTAATGACACATTTGGGTGGCATTACTATCCTTTGAGCATGAGGTCTTACCCACACTTTCATAAGCATCCATTAGATTCTTCACAATAGTGTCTTCACTCGATGCATTCGATGTTCTCAACCCAAGAGTTTTCATGATGATCCTATACTTTACACTCCGCATCATTTCAAAAAATAGTTGACATCTTGTGGTCTCATTTAGCCTTTCAAATAATTGTAACCAAATCTTATCAGCATATCATCTATAAGTGCGTGTTGAAATCTTTCCTTCCATGTGTTGCAAAATATCATCATCAATATTAATCAAATACTTTGGCTTTCTATGCAAAATTATAGGTGGTCTTCTCCTAGGTACATACATCTCAACATTAGGAATTTCATTAATATTTAATTGAGGTGGGCTAGATTGCGTACCTTCAATCGAGGGTGGATAAGAAGACATACCTTGAGGTTCATGTGGGGATGATGGCATACCTTCTTCGTCAAATCTGATAGATGATGCACTCTAAACTTGATATGTATTGGATGGTGTCCAACAATATTCACTTGTAGTAGATGGTGTCCCTCCATATTCACTTATAGTATATGGTGTGCATCCATATTCACTTGTGGTAGATGGTGTCACTCTATATTTTCTTGTGCTTAATGGTGTCCCTTCATATTCACTTGTCATAGATGGTGTGTCTCCAACTATGGTATTTGAACCTGTCTTAAGACGATGCTTCGCATTCATTCCTTTTATGCTGCCAATTCCTTTTCTCTTTTTGATAGTTGAGGTTCCTCTTCAATTGGCTTGTTTTTGTCAATTGTTTCCATTTTTTTATTTTCATGATATGCCACCACCCGAATTCTCTCCTTTTCTCTGAAGGTTTCCTTCTCTTCATCTATTAGTTTCCTCTTTGTCTTTTTCTTTGGCATGGCAGATAATTTTATTTGTACCATGGTAATGAGATGGATATTAGATCCTAAAAAATGTATCCATTCATGTTAGTTTAAAAATATATGCCATTCAAGGATTCATTTAAAGAATACTTACAATCATCCTGTACAAGAGTTAACCTAGCATAGACAAAGGTGACATGATTTGTTTCAATCCATAATACCTTAAAGAAAAGTGGTAACCTAGCATGTCATGATTGCAAGGTAGGCTCAAAATGGAAGAATGGACAAGAATACAAAAATTCAACTTATGTCATATATATGTATACAAACTGTGGAAGCATACATGGTGCGGGAGCACCATTGAATGAAAATTGTCAATTCAAGAAGTTGTTCTCTAGGATTTAGGAAAACATCGTTGCAAAGACTGATTTAGAATATTTGAAGGAATCTAATCAATAAATAGGTGAAGTAATGTTGTTTTTGTGCAGGGGAGGTCTAAAAGGGTGTTGGGCACATGTGAAGCCCTAGAGTGAAATTTTGAGTTTTCTATGAGATTTTGAGTGGTTATGATATGTTAAAATGTGTTTTGCATTGGGGTAGCATGGTTTCTTGTTGAATTCAATTTGTGCAAACCATTTTAGAACTTTTTTAAGTATTCATAAGATTTTGTGAGGGTTGGATGAGTGTTTTTCAATAAACCTCCAGTTTCTTGGGTAAAGAGGAGCTGGTTTTCGGTGCATGTGAAGATGGGTAAAATCAAGGTTCTTGTTTTTTTTTTGGTCTAAGACACCACTCTTAATATGTATTTAGTTCTTTTGAGTCATTCTAGGTGTTTAAGGGGGAGATTTGGCTTGACATTTGCAAAAAATTGCATTTTTGGCAAAGTTGTCAATAGATAAGTTAGTTAAGAGGTTACAAAAATAGTTAGATATGTTGGGGGAGTTGAATTTTAAGAGAAAAAAGATAAATATCATGTAAATTCTTGAATGGGAGCTGCTCTTTAATATTTTACTAAAATAAAATAAAGGACTTCTTTGATTTTTGTTATTTTCCTGTGTTTTCGTGTGTTCTTTCTCTGTGTAAAGACCCATACCTGGGTGTGTAATGCATTGAAGGTTTGGGAGATAATTGATGGATGAATTTATCTTCAATTGAATAAGGTTTGGTGTATTAATACCATTTTAGAAGATATTTTCAGTCATTTCTCCAAGTTTGCCCTCTTTTGACAGTCTAAGGGTTTAAGGCTATAATGTATTGATTTTCACCAAACCACCCACTATGATGCATCTGTAACTCAATGGATTTGTGTGTAACATATTAATTTACATGTAAAATGTGTTTGGGAGTCTTGAAGAGGATGGGTTTGATTGATGGAGTGATGCACTAAGCTGGCTAGAGCACATTTCTATATGAAAGTGAATAACCATGATGGTGATTCTAAAAAATAATGAGTGTAATGGAATTATGAGTTTTTGATAAGTTTGCGTAGAGGTATTTTATGGTGTTTGAACCCTTTGGAGGAATTGGAGAGGCTCGGATTTTTGAAATCCTTGAAAACCTTTATTTTTGCTTGTGTTTTAGAGGGTTTCTTGGGACAGTAAGGTAATGACATTATGTGGAAAATTAATCATGAAATTGGTGGTTTCCTATTATGAAAATTGAATATTCTCAGTGTTTGAGTTTATACCTCACCTTTAAAAGGTACTTCCTTTGCAAATTTGGGGTAATTGGGAGGCCTTTTTCTAGGTAGGCTTATTGGATGCCAAACATAGTCCAAAGAAGTCACCCTTGATTCTGATGTATGTTGCGTGCCTAGAACCAGGTTGATGCAGAGTGGTGGGAACCCAAGATAAAAATTGATCCATGTCCATAACCAACCTATAACCACTTGTTAACTACCAAGACCTTCATTTGTTTAAATAATGCTAACATTGACAACTTTTGCTAAATAAGCAACATTATGCAACTTTGTTGTCCAAGACACATATGACCACTCAAACACCTTTATTTCATCCCTAATAGAACTTTTAGACTCTTTTATTGCACTTCCATTTACAAATTGAATAATATACCTTCAAAGATTATATGGAAAAATTGACAATTTTCTGAAGCAAGAGTGCATACTTGCACATTTGATCACCAAACTCATAAAATCCCTAAATACATAAAATAATGATCTATTTAGACCTTATTTTCAAGAAAAAACTATGACAAAGAATCTAAAAACTCTTGAACTCACGCAAAGCCCTTAAGACAAATTTTAACCAAAGTAGATTTTGAAACATGGTTGTAGGTACCCCTGCACCATGGGTTTGCAATACTGCTGGGGGAAGCATGCTCAAAGGATGAATTTTGGTGAGATATTTGGAATGTGTATTTGGTTTATTTCAATCAATAACATGTTGATTATAGTGTCTTTCATTTCTAGATAAAGGTTGGTAGTTACCTTCCATGATTGTTTGTTATTTTTCCATGTAAGTTACAACATTGAGTTCTTGAATTAGTGAATCATAAAAAAATTGAATGGTTATGAGTTTCTAATCAGATTTATGCTATGTTACAATAAATTTTATGATGGTTAATCTATTTTTGAGTCTGACAAAGAGTTGAAACCAAGTTCTAATGCTTTGTGGAAACATGAAATCAAGTGAAATTGAAGGATTTTGATGAAAAGATGACTTATTTTGTTAGTTGATCTTCTTCGATTTAAGTTAGGTTCAGAAGTACCCTTGATGATTTGTGGATCCTGGTAGATGCTCTGCATCAGGTTTAAAATGGTAATTTGAAATTTTATGTAATTGTGTAATTTAAAATGTGCATTGACAACGTAATTTTATAATGACAAACAAACAATTATCAACATGGAATATGCAAAATAATAAAAATGAACGCAAGCCATAATAAAATGAAATAAAATGTGTAACTATTTAACACACCTAAAAAACCATACATTCAAATGGAGGACTTCAACTCAATTATGTAGCCATAGCTTCTTCTTTCTTAAAAATACACAATAATTTGACTTTTTCAAAAGCTTGTTCCCCTCCAAACTTCAATTGTATATCAGTTTTCAATGCAATTCAAATTTCAATTGATATTATATGTCTTTCAATGTGGAAAATATTCTATTTCTTGAAAACTTGGTAGAAATATCATGGAAAAGGTGGTGGAATGTGAAAAACATGCTTGCACACTTCATAACATCATCAAAAAGCTATTTTTTGTTAGAGCACACATAGAACCAAGAGAAAATAGAAATTGTGGGCCTTGACATCATGGGTATAGGGAGAGAAAGAGGGAGATAGAAGGAGAGAGATAGAGAGGGAGATGGGGAGAAAGAGATAGTGGGAGAGATGGAGATATGGAGGGAGGGATAAATGGACTGGGAGAGAGATAAAGGGTAGAGGGTTTAAGAGTTAATGGTTTAAATGGAGATAGTGGGAGAGATGGATACCCCTATACCCTCTCAATCCTTGAACTCTAAACCCTCAACCCTTAAACCCTCAACCCTCAACCCTCAACCCGCAACCCTTAAACCATAATCACTCAACCCCTATATCCTCTTAATCCCTCAAACCTCAACCCTCAACCCTTAAACCCTAATCCCTCAACCCCTATATCCTCTTAATCCCTCAACCCTCAACCCTCAACCTTTAAACCCTTAAACCCTAATCCCTCAACCCTAAATCATAAAACCCTAATCCCTCAACCCCTATACCCTCTTACTCCCTCAACCCTAAACCCTTAAACACTAATCCCTCAACCCTCAATGATCAACCCATAAACCCTAATCCCTCAACCCTAAACCCTAAACCCTTAAAACCTTATCCCTCAACCCCTATTCCCACTTAATCCCTCAACCCTCATCCCTCAAACCTCAACCCTTAAACCCTCATCCCTTAACCCCTATAGACTCTTTATCCCTCAACCCTAAACCCATATACCCCCTTAATCCCTCAACCCTTAACCATCCACCCATAAACCCTAATGCCTCAACCCCTATACCCTCTTAATCCCTCAACCCTCAACCCTGAAACCCTAATCCCTCAACTCCTATACCCTCTTAATCTCTCAACCCTCAACCCTTAAAATCTAATCCCTCAACCCCTATACCCTCTTAATCCCTCAACCCTCAGACCTCAACCCTCAACTCTTAAACCCTAATCCCTCAACCCCTATACCCTCTTAATCCCTCAACCCTCAAACCTCAACCCTCAAATCTTAAACCCTAATCCCTCAACCCCTATACCCTCTTAATACCTCAACCCTCAACCCTTAACCCTTAAACCCTAATCCCTTAACCCCTATACCCTCTTAATCCCTCAACCCTCAATCCTTAAACCATAATCCCTCAACCCCTATACCCTCTTAATCCCTCAACCCTCAACCCTTAAACCCTAATCCCCTAAACCCTACACCCTCTTAATCCTCCCACCCTCAACCCTCAATCCTTAAACCCTAATCTCTCAACCTCTATACCCTCTTAATCCCTCAACCCTCAACCCTTAATAATTAAACCCTAATCACTCAACCTCTATACACTCTTGATCCCTCAACCCTCAATCCTTAAACCGTAATCCCTCAACCCCTATACCCTCTTAATCCCTCAACTCTCAATCCTTAAAACCTAATCCCTCAACCTCTATACCCTATTAGCTCATCAACCCTCAACCCTCAACCCTCAACCCTTAAACACTAATCCCTCAACCCCTATAGCCTCTCAATCCCTCAACCATCAACCCTTAAACCCTAATTCATGAACCCCTATAGCCTCTTTATCCCTTAACCCTCAACCCCTATATCCTCTTAATCCCTCAACCCTCAACCCTCAACCCTTAACCCTCAACCCTCAACCCTTAAACCCTAATACCTCAACCGCTATGCCCTCTTAATCCCTCAACCCTCAACCCTCAAACCTTAAAACTTAATACTTCAACCCATATACCCTCTTAGTCCCTCAACCCTCAACCCTTAAACCTTAACCCCTCGACCCATATACCCTCTTAATCCCTCAACCCTCAAACCCTATTTCCTCAATCCCTATACCCTCTACCCTATAACCTCTTAATCCCTCAACCCTAAACCCTCAAATCCTAAACCCTCAACCCTTAAACCCTCTACCCTCTATCCTCAATCCTCTAACCTCTAGCCTCTACTCTCAACCCTAATACACCAACCCTTAACCTTTAAACCCACTTAGTAGACTCTCTACCCTAATCCCTCAACCCTCTTCAGCCTCAACCCATATACCCTTAAACCCTTAAACACTCAACTCTAAACCCTCAACCCTCAACCGTTAACCCTTATACCCTAAAATCTTAAACCCTCTACCCTGTACTCTCTACCCTCAACCCTCAAACCAATACCCTCTACCCTAAACCCTAATCCCTCAACTCTTACACCCTTAAATCTAGGAAAAATCTCTACCCTATACATTGGATCCTCAAACCTAATCCCTTGACCCTCAACGCTCGACCTTAAACCATCAATCCTCATCCCTCAACCCTTAAACACTAAACCCTTAAACCCTCTAACCTCTTCCCTCTACCCTATACATTAAACCCTCAACCCTCAATTCTCAACCCTCAACCCTTAATCCCTCAACCATCAATCCTTAAACCCTAAGCCCTCAACCCCTATACCCTCTACCCTTTACATTAGACCCTGAACCTAATCCTTCAACCATATACCCTCAAACCTATACCGTAAATCCTCTACCCTCAACCAAGTAAACCCTTCAACCCTAAACCCTTAAACCATCTACCCTATACCCTCAACCAAATACCCTCTACCATCAACACTATTCCCTCAACACTCAAACCTTAAACCCTAATAACCTAGATACCACTAACCCTATAGGTCCTCCATCCTAATCCCTCAACCCTATACCGTCAACTTCTATCACTTTCTCTCTATCTATACATCTCACCTCTCCCTCCCTCCCTCCACCCTACCCTCTCTAATTGTCTCTATCTACCCTTTCCCTCTTTCTATGCACCTCTCATTCAATCAATCCCTACCACCCTCTCTCTCATGTCTCTCCCTCCCACCCCCTCTCTCTCTCAGGTATCTCCCTCTAGCAACCTACGTAGGTAACTCTCTCTTTGTCTCTCTCCCCTCTCTCTATCTATCCCTCCCACCCTACCTAGATAAGTCCCTCTAACTCCACCCCCTCTTTCTCTACCTCTATCAGGTCACTCCCTCCTAGAGCCTCTTTCTCTCTCAAGTCTCTCACTCACAGTCCCTGTCTATCCAACTCCCTCTCTCTCACGCTCCCTCTCACTACCTATCTCTCAAGTCTCTCCCACTTAACCCCCTCACACTCTCAAGTCTCTCACTTTGGCACCCTACCCAAATAACTCTCTTTCTCTCCATCTCTCTCTCTATTCCCCCCTCTCTCTTTGTCTCACTCTCTCTCAATTCTTTCTCTCCCACTCCTCATCTCTCTCTCTCCCTCCCTCTAAATACATGTGTGAATACATACATACTTACTTACATAAAATAATAATACCTATGTACATACAATCCTACATCCATACAAGTATACATACATACATGTGTAGATACATTCTTACATACATACAAGCATATATACAATATACATGCATTGATACATATAGGCATACATACATACAAACAAGCATGCATACATGCATACATACATGACATACAAGCATACATGTACATAAAAATATATCAAAATACATTCAATATATTGGAATTTAACATAAATGAGGGCATAACGTGAGCTTGTTATAACGTGCTCGTGTTATGTCCTAGTTGACATGTTTCCCGCAGAAACAAAAAAGCCATGTCAAAACTGAGATATAACGCGAGCGCGTTATAGCGCACTCGTGTTATATCTTGCTTTGGAAATTCCCAAGCCTTACTATTTTTATTTTCCTTGGAATACCAGCCCAAAGGCTTGGAGGGCATACCAACGACCAAAGACATGTTTTTAAAAAATCTACCACAATTCACATAATCGAGTTCATGCTCACCGTCAGGAGTGCATGTGGCTCAATATCGAAAAAATCAAACACATGGGTAATGTTGGGTTCTCTCTTAGTTATCTAAGGATGTGATTTTTTTCATTTTCTAACAATGTTAAGCCTTTCATCCATAATTCCTTTTGTTTGTATGTCTCTTTTTTTCCAAAAAGATATGTTTTGTATTTGTTTCATTATAAATTAACTGTTCATCGAATTTTCAAATAAATTACATTTTTAGAAACTAGAGGCCATTCTACAATTTTTTTTTTTTTTTTAAATGAATTAGTTTCCAAAATTTGTAGGGGTAGCACGGCCAAAATTCTATTTTTCAAGAAGTGTCCACTTCGAAAATTAGTAAAAAATTAAATATTCATTAAAAAATTATCAGAAAAGTTGTGCATCAACTACATATTGTTAGCTAACTTTTGATTGTTGGGATTTTGAAAATACTAATTTTTTTTTCACCATATGAGGGTCGTACAAGAGTTGATATGTTATGTTTTTCTAACAAAAACAACACCAATTTGTGTACGTCCTGCTTTTGAACCCCTTAATCTCAACCATTTTAAAAATAAATTAGTAGTTTAGAAAGTAGACTTAGAGCACTTCGATCCTTTTTTTTGTTCCATCTCAAAATTTTGAGTGTAACTATCCTCAATTTCATGTCCAAGGTAGATATTTCCTGATTTCCAAGAAAAGTTGTCCACTTAAGTGCCTTTTTTGGGAACCATCTTGGTGCACTTACCCATCCCCTTAACATTAACGATACTCTTTCCCAACATGTCACCAACATAGGCAGTCATGGAGGAAATTTTCGAGCATGTATAACATTATTTTCCTCTCTAATGGCCAAGTCATATATATGGAAGGGTTTATCCTCCAAACAACTTGATGATTATGGCTATCTTGGAATTAAAATCCTTCAAGTAGAAGATAATAGCCATACTTACCAAGGGCCTGCTATTATAAGTATGCTTCGCTAGGTTTTATGAAAGATGGTGTTGAAATTTGTGATAGCCTCCTAGGGGGTTCTTTTAATGGTTATCAGCTAGTAGAGTAGGCTGATCTCATAATAATGGGTTACACTTTTTGGCCAAAATCGACATTCAAATCAACATTTTTCAACAGATCTTCACTTTCTTACACCTATAGCAGCTAAACCATTAATAATTATGAGATTTATGAGATTTTGTGTGTAGATTCTAATTATATATTTTATTTTATTTTTAAAAATTATCAATCCTTTTACGTAATTTTTAAAAAACATTTTTAAAACAGTGATGTTTACTTCGAACCACATAACATTTTTTTTAGAAAGGATATAATTCTAATTTTTCAAATATATATTTTTCATAGCAATATCTATTCCATGAATATTTTTTCATAATTTTTTGTTACATATTTTTTTAATTAATTTTCTAAGTCAAGGTAATTATAATTTGTACAAAGGTGTAATTGGGACCACATAAATTTTTCCTCATACGTTTGAATTAACTTATTATTTTTTTGTTGGAATAAGGACACCAATACCTAATGCACATGTATAGTTTA
The DNA here is from genome assembly GCA_007115665.2 of Sequoiadendron giganteum. Classification (NCBI taxonomy): domain Eukaryota; kingdom Viridiplantae; phylum Streptophyta; class Pinopsida; order Cupressales; family Cupressaceae; genus Sequoiadendron; species Sequoiadendron giganteum. The sequence continues at coordinate 665,666,023 of CM021102.1, forward strand.
GAATTTTTTTTCTCTATTTCCTATTTTTTCCTATGTGTGAAGCAAAGAACTTGATGCTCATTGAAAAATGTACATTCACAAGAAATAAAAGATAAAAATAATAATAAAATTATATATATTTAGAATTATATTTTTTTGGAAGCTTATAATAAGGGCTACATACTTACAAAACTTAAATTTTAAATGAGTTCATTTGATCACCCAAAAGGTAAATCAAAAGTGGTTTGTTACCAACATTTTGATAGGTGTAGAGGAGACTCCATTATAGGTATGGTTTAAAAATAATGGGGTTCTATCCAAGGGGGTTTGACCAAATGGGGTTTGATCAAACCCTCTTTAATTAAAATAATTTAAATGGAACCTTTAAAGGCTTAAATTGTTATATTTTCAAAAGTACACAATTTCAAGAAAAAATCAAGATGTCCCAAAAAGTGTAACCCATTATTGTGGCAACACCCAGTAAAGAAAATTGGTCACCCTTCTCTATAAACTACTTGAAGAAGCTATCTCTAAGTTGATCCCATGTATAAATTGAGTTTTGGGGCAGGGATCTATACTAGTATAACACTTTCCCTTTGAAGGAAGTAGTGAGAAGATTTAGTGTTAAATTTTTCTCCATGTTACACAATGCACCATGCATATGTGGATGAAATATTGAAGATATAACATCCGTGTATTAAAAACTACTCTCCTAAATTTAGTTAGTGATTTTAGAGAATTAGTAGGAATGGGATCCCACACTACTATAGGGGTTTGAGGAATGAGCAATCTATTTCTATTCTATACTATGAAGTTTCTAACAATCATTGGAGCTTAAACTACTATGCCTGAGCTTGTGCTGGTATTTGTGTTTCTCTATTTCCTATAGTTCTTTGTCATCTAATATTCATTAGTAGGAGTAAGATTAATCTAAGATTAAACATTATTAATGATATAGTGATGGGCCTCTAGCTCATAAACCTACCTCTTTACTATCTTTAAGTATTGTGTCCCATCAAGCGTGACAACAATTGTTTTTATCTCTAAAGCTTATGCCTAATATATATAGTTTATAAGAAGTTATGAAAATGAGGGGCTAGGATGTGCTATGCAAAATGATCTTTGAGATTTTATAAGTTGGCTCATTTTTTAACTCTAGGGGAAAAGGTAGAGAGAAAAAAAATTAAATAAACTAAACCAAGGCAATGTACCAAGATTTTACAACATTTTTCAAACATGATATAACATAATAAAATATTAGTTAAACCAGTTTCATAGAATTTCAAAAGAATATTAAAGATATGGTTTAAGGTTTTTTATATACTAATATAACTAAAATTACAGAAGCTAAAAGAGAATAATATACAACTGTAAACACTTTAGCTAGACACAACATATGAATTTAAGAAATTAAATAGAGATAAACACTTAGTAGAGGAAAACATGGCACAATTTTGTGTATTCAATCTCTATTATTCCAATAATATAGTATATTAAGGTTTATTGTGTCACAAAAAATTAAACTATTCCCTCTAAGTCTTGTTGTTTAAAAACTTAAACAACCAAGAGTGAACCCTCCAAAAATACCACACAAGGCTTAAATATGAAATCTCTTGAACAAGAGGGAAATCATCAAAATTGGAAAAGATTATCTACTACTACACTTGTGAGACACCACACTATTGAGATCATTAAAATGACCTTACATGGAAATCATTAACAACCCCTAATCAATGCGATAATGTCATCTATCACCTCATAATATTTCCTTGCAATTGCCTCCACACCTCATTAATGAAAGTTGGTGGTGGACACTTATTATCTAGGATGCATGTGGGTCAACCATATGCCTTCGTATGATATTTTATTGTGGTGGTCATGTGAAGATCCTTCAACAAACTGCATATCATAGACTATCCATAGAGCTTAGAAACCTCTTCAGGTTGCACCTGTTTGAAACATGTATTGAAGGGAAAGTAAGCATTCATTAAAGACAAAAAACTACTCACACTATCAATTACTGAATGAATATTCCACATGGTGTCTTTCCATTTTACACATTAATAACATACCCCCAAAATTGATAAATTTTATGTGGGCGTGACACGTAACTTCATCACATCTGAAAATTTGAGCTAAGCACAAAACCATGACAACGTGGAAAAAGAATGCACCATTTCCAATAGTGCCTTAAAAAATAACCCTTCATAGAATAAGGGCACGGTAGACAAATTCTACAATTTCCAATTCCTCTTTTTTGGTTTACACTTATTTTATCCCTTTTTCATTTGGTGAGATTTTTACCATAATTTTACCTATATTCCCCTTCGCATGCCTTGTCTCATCCTTCCCATATCAACATATATATTTTCCTATATTAATTTCATTCCATTTAATGCATTCACTCTTTCTTCTCTATATACAATATATTTCTTCATCAAGCTCATTTTTCTTTATCCCTTCTTATAATCACCAAAGAACCTTTTTACCTAAATTTTTAAAAAAATTAATGCAATTTAAGAAAATTCTAAAAAAATAAAGAATAAACTAAATAAAATTACCACAAATGAACTTCCCTTTGGATTGAGCCAAAGTGAAGTGCACCAAATTCTCCACTTGATATTATTTTTTTCATGTGTGATAGATGTTGGATGTCGTTTCATATTAGACCAACAATAAAATGGAAACATAAGGATATAAATAATATAAATTTGGTAGAAGATATGATAGATTGTATTTAAGATTAGATAGGATGATAAAAATGATATGAAATTTATTCATTTATAGATTCTTGATGGTGAAAATGGAGGGTCAATATTTAGTATGACATGGAACCCATTGAGATTGAGTGATGAGATTGAGGGATTAGCCCTATGACAAATATCACAAGAAGAATGCTTGAGAAAGTGTAAAATTTTGTTAAAGGGGATTTTAACTTGTTCATGTGAAGGTCTCATCTTAGGGGAACATCATGCGTAATGTCTCCAAGAGAGGACAAGTCACAGAAATATTGCACTCTTGGAGGAAATCAAGCCCAATGATACCACCAAGAAAAGGAAAGATCACAAAAATAAAGAAAACCACATAGTGAAATATGAGTGTTAATGTATGACCCCACTTTAAATTAGAAGAAGAAATGAGAGTTTATTTGGAAATCCCTATGCCAAGTCATATGCTTCCAATTAGCTACATCAAGAAAAGGGGAGGGTTTGCCCCCAAAACTCAATACACAACACGTGAGACAACTTAAAGCATGTCAGCCACATCCCAAGCTTTCTCTTATATATACATGAAAGATGGTCAACAAGCCAAAAGAGACAAGTGACATATGAGGGCAAGGCTACATAACTCATTTTCCCCACTTAGTGCTGGACAAGGATGAGCCGAAATGACTAATGGGAGGCATGCTATAGAAAAAAATTAGTATCAATTGGAGGAACTAGGTACCCCCACATAAGGGATATCACCAAACTCCTAAAGACTTTGGATTTTACTACTTAAACCCTTGTATTCGTTAGTAGAATTATCATGAACTATATGATTGCACAAAATGAACTCTTGTAATAAATTTTATTTCGTGTTCTTGGAGGGAGGGATATCAAATGATCTTGGAGGAGTCTTGAAAATATACTCTCTTTATTAACAGTAGAAGATGTTCCATTATTTTGTGACAAAGATATCTCTTGCTTGGTATCAAATATCATACCTACACAAGACTCTTTAGATTGAGAAATTTTGTACTCCTTTATATGAGGGTGTAAAATTGATCAAATTTGAATCATTATTGTTTTGTGTGATGGCATTAATGTTAAACAAGGAATTCTTTTTTTCTTTCATGTATTTCAAAGGATAATAATCAAGAGCATTATTGTCTATCAATTCAGGATGCACTAATGTTAAATTTGGTTTAGGAGAATCTTTTGTAAGAGTGTTCATATTAATTGAAGGTTTGTTTGTTGGTTTGATTTCTATCAAAGGATAATAACCAAGACCATGAGTTTTTTCTTGTGTGTTAGGCTCTATAGGGACACAAATACCTTTTTCTCTAGCACCACATCCTTTTCCAATATAACCAAGTTGTTTCATAAGTTCATAACCTCTTCCATAAATATTTTTCATTTCTTTAGGATTTAGTGGTTGTTCATAGTCAACTTCATCAAATTTTTTGCGTGATTTTTTTGATCTTCGAAAGTAGTTGAGGTGGATGATTTTGAATTTTGTGTTGGATTTGGTGTTGAAATTATTTAGTTTTATTTTCCCTTTTTAGAATATTTGTTTATGATCTTGTATTCTCCCATGAATGTTGTTGTGAAATCCAGAGATCCCCAATTACCTTCCAAAAACTTATTTATTTCCTTAATTTACTTCTCATGTTCTTTTCTTCTTTTGTGATTTCTTGCTAAAAGGAGGTTGTAAGAAAGATCATTAGGCATAATGTGGACCAAAGTTTGTAATGTTACTTCCCCATATTTCATAGGTAATGTGATGATTTTGAGTAGTTGTTTTCGTATGTTGTCAAATCCATGAATAGATAAAGAACCAAGTTTAATATCATTTTTACTCATTCAGAGTCTTTTCAAAATGTTCACACTACACACATTTAGGGCCGAACTATGGTCAACAAGGGTTAGTTTTATTGCAATTTGATCAATGTGGGCTATTATGTTGAAATATCTATATTTCTTTTAAATTTCTAAGGGAGGTAACTCATTCTAGTGAAAAATAATATCCAAAATCTCATGGCATTCATTCCTTGAACTATTCTTGCAACATCATTCCAAATAGTGTTGGAGGAACTGTAACTTGTTGCAAAGCTTCTTCAAGAATATTATGATGACTAGGTGATGTTTGAAGTACCCATACAAAAATATTAGTGGGATTATTCTTAAGATGTTCAACAAGATTATATTCCTCTCCATTGTTTGTGGTCAAATGAGAATCACTAGGAAATATTCAATTAGGTAATGGGATGGATGTCGAAGGTGTTTTTCTTGGTTGTGGAATCTTCCTATTGTTGTATATATGAGAAAACATATTGTGAATTAGTTTTTGTGAAAAATTGTTCTTAAGTGGTTCATGGATGAGGAGAGGTTTATTTTGAGTTTTTTGTTTTTGTGAGGGTGGATAAATGATAATTTTAGGCTTAGGAGATTACTTCTATGGATATCTAATGTGCATAACCTTAGAAGAATTATCCTTATTTTCAAGATATCTTAGTGAAGGGGATTCTAATGTCAATTGATCATCTTCATCTAAGGAATTTTTAATATTCTCATTTTCTTCTACCATGTGACATCTTCCCTAGTAGGAAGGTTTTAGGAGAACTACAAACTAGATGTTCCTGACATTCATTGTTTGGTTTGTCTAAAATGACTTCATCGAAAATAAGGGAATGATCAATGTTTGAATTGTCTTGCTTTTAAATGATGGTATTTTCTTGTTCAATAATGTTTTTCCTAGTAGGAGAGGTAAGGAAAGAGAGACAAAAAGGACTCTCATAACTCTCCCTATTTTAATTTTCTAACACCGAAATATCTGTCAGAAATAGGAGAGATATTAGGGGAAGACCAAATTTGATTGTCATGATTATCCACCATTATATTATCTTTTACTAAAGAATTCTCATGAGGGTGAGGGATGGATTTTTTCTTAGCATGTTTAGAAAGGTATGATACTAACATTGTTTGACCAAAAATGAAAATTACTTCTAGCCATCTTATGCAATGCTTCACAATTATAAACAATGTATATTAAAAGACGAAAAGTACTTTTATCAAATGTATGCAAGACTTCAAAAATGTCAAAAAGGTGTATGCAGAAATGAAAAGAACTTTTATCAAAATTATGCAAAGCTTCATGAATGTAAACATTCTGTATATAAAGTGAAAAGTGCTTTGATCCATATTATACCAAGTTCAAGAAATGTAAACATTTATAGCTTTTTAGACTTAAAACAGGGTAATTTTCTGATAACACTGTGCAATAGACTAAAAATGAGATGTTGTAAATGTCATTTTGAATTTTTGACAATATATTGAATGAAGATAAATTAAGCTAGATTCGGAAAATTTGATGAAATAGAAAATCAGGGAATTGAAACAAGAAAGAAACTACAAAAAATAGAAACCTTAAAATGAGATTTAAAATTTTAAAAATTTGCAAATCAGGACCTAATAGGAACTCATTCGCTAGTAAGGGAAAATGGGTCCTGGTTAGGTCTTTTTGGATGTTTTTGTGGATTTCTGGGTGATTTTTAATGTCTTTTCAAATGCCATGTAATACCCCTTCATTTTAGCTTCTTGTTTAGACAACGTACCTTGTTTTTTTTTAGTTTTTGTTACTATGATAATTTACATACTTTATCATGTGTGTTATATGATCGCTATTTATTGAGCAACAGACTATTTGTGTGATGCTTTATTTGACATGCTTTAATTGGAGTAAAATACTTGTTGCTTTAACATGTTTATTTTACAGGAGATATTTGAGTAATATGGAAGTGTCAGTTTATTATGAGTGTATTGGTGAAGGGGATGGGATCACATCACTCACGTGCAAGCGCCCTACAATTTCATGATTTCCTCTTCAAGGTATGTATTTTATACTATTTATATATATATATGATCTTGGCTATCTCGTTACAAGTTTGCAAGTACATGACATCGACTCCACCTGGTTTCACAGGTTTGAGCATGTCGATCGAACGGTTAAGTTGAATGGGAGATAGTAGCTATGTAACATGTGTCAGGTCTACACCCTAGCCATAATGTGATGTCAGTCATATTTGTTGTGTCATTGGTTGCCTTGTTTTAATATTATTAATTCTAAAGGGTTATTGATTATAGAAATATCTGTTTAAAATTATTGCTTTAAATAATGTTCTTTTTATTTAATTAATTTTAGACATTTTGGTAGAATTTATTTATTTAAATTAATTAAATTGAATTTAATCCATTGGGTTAAATTTATTTATTAAGTAATTAAAATTAATTAAATATGTTTATTTAGAAAGTTGAAGAAAGAAATTTAATTCATTTTGGAATTTAAATTTGAATTATAAGTAATTAAATTCAATTTGGAGTGAATTTGAATTAGAAATTATTAAATTATATTTTGTGAAATTAACTTTGGTTGTTAGAAGATATTTATTAATTGCCACGTGTGTGAGATAAATTAATTAAGAGTTTGTTGGAAATTTATTCATAAGAGAAAATTTGGGATTTGGAAACTAGAGGAAAAATTCTTCACAGGAGTGTGAGGATATTTTTGGAAGAGGATATTTTTGGAGAGGAATGGGAAATTGAAAAAACACAGAGGATTGTAGAGATTTCTTGGCTATAGGAAATTTAGAAGAATTATTTTTATTATATTTGTTGTGGATTTGGATACGATTTTGGTTCTAGAAATATTGTGTTGCTGGGAGGAAGTTGTGAAAGCTTTGGACGAGGCTCAGCATCAAAACTTAAATTCTTCAAAAGCTTCTTGCTACAGGTTGCTTTCTTGTGTATTTGGTTTTGTTTAAAATTTATTTTGGAATTGTATAGCTGTAGAAAATTGTTGTGCTAGATCTATAAAGGAATTTTATTTTATTTTCAGAAAAAAGGAAATTCAAAGCTTCTCTGACTATCGTAAAGAAATTTAGAAAATATTAATTACAGTAAAAATCAGAGATTATGAAATGTGATATTGGAGAAATTTATTAGATTTAAAACTGTGAAACAAATCTAGAGGAGAAATTTTTTAGATTTTTGGAAAATTTTAGAAAATTAAACTTCTATAGTGAAAAGGAAATTTTGAAACCTCTATGTATTTTGTGGTGGAGAAACCCATAAGATATTAGAGTTGATTGAAAACCTCTGTAAGAAATTAGTAGTTTCCTGTGGACGTGAAAATCTTCAAATGGTTAGCTTGATTCTAACATCCTCATAGAATAATACAACATTCTTCCAAGTAAATGATCAAAACTAATCTAAACATGCAAAGAAGACATGAAGTAAATCTATCCTATGGTGGATTGGTGCAACTTAGTGTTGTAGGAAGTTTCCCTTTCCCAATCCATGATAAGCAAGATGCCAAATGATAGATGGTGAAGAGCAATATTGACTCTCAAATGAAGAGAGCAACCTTGCCTCAAGATGTAGTTGCTAAGCAAATGGTGTTGTGATGAGCAAGATTAGTTCTCTCATGAAGAGAGTAACCATGCAAGTGAGAAATGTGTTGTATGTTGTGGATGATTTGTGTTGAAATGCTTTGCATTTTATAGATTGAAAGATTGAAAGATTGAGAGATTTTGAGGAATGTGGGATTATTCACAAACCAATGACAAGGTGCCACTTGTCAAGTTGTGAGAGGGTGAGGAATGTGCAAGCCTTGGCCCATGTGCCAATTTGAAATTCAAATTTGGATGAAATGACATGTTTAGGGGGGATGAAAGGTGCAATAAATGCTATGTTTGACTTGTGCAAATAGCATTTAAAACCTTGTTGGAAGGGACAAGTCCCTTTTGGGGGGAAGATTCAAATTGGAAGAATATTCCATTTTGATTCCATTTTGAATGTAATTAGAGGAAATAATAAATCAAATAAATGATTTATTGGTGCAAGTGGGTGGGTTAGTTAGGAGTTTGGATTTGACTCTAGTTGAGTCAAAAGCTAGAGAATGATAATCATGATTAGAAGTTAATTAATTTAGATTAATTAACTTAGGGGATTTTAGGGATTTGATATTTGATTAAATCAATTTGATTTATTAAATCAAATGAGAAGAAAATAAGGATTAAATAATTTGATTTATTTAATGAACCTTAGGAAATTAATCAATAAATTGTCTAAATTGATTAATAGGAGAATTTGATGCATGATGTTAGTTAGAGCGAGATGTATGATGTTAGTTTTGCATGTCTACATTTTGTCCCTCTTTGAAGCAATGTACTCATTGCATTGGTTCAAAGAATGATGTTGCTGGCATCGAAATTAAAAAATTCTTTGGTTTTTTTGGATGCCCCAGTGGACATAAGTACGTTAGTACATTGCCCCCTCGAGAGATCGAGCGAAAAGATATAATTTGAGGTGGATCTCGCGACAAAGAGGTTCAAAATGGATGTATGGATGGTTAGACTATATGATAATGATGATGTAAATGAGATGTTTGAAAGATGCTTAGAATAACAAATCTATATTATTTTAAGCATGTTAAATGATTATGAAATGCATGTGAGATGGATGAGATGGATGATGTTGTCCTATAATGATATGATGTGATTATGCAAGATGAGAGGATGAATGCAGCATGGATGTAGGATGGATGCATTGTTAGTGTGAAAGAAGGTAGAAGAATGAGAGGGATCAACCCTTAAATTCAAGAAGATGAAGAGGTCCAACAAGTCCCCTAGTCATCAAGACTTTATTGGATATGAGGATGAAAGATGATGATGTGTTGCTTATCCAGGGATGGGAAAAGAGCGTACCTTTCTTTATGTTTGATAACACACGTAGGTGCGATGCATCAAGGTATTAAGAACCAAGATGGCATTGCGCCGAGTGTGATGGACTTTGACTCGACAATCAGATAGGAGTACTCTTCTTCACACTTGACAAACATAACCTTATTCAGAATGCAGTTCAGATATCATAAACATCTCAGGCCAAAACATAACAAGGCAAGCCTTATTATGTGGTCAACAAGACACTTAAAACATCTTTCCTACAAACAAAACAAAGTATGCATGACAAAGTTATTTTACAAGAATATCCAACAAGCACAGTAGATAAAAATATAATGATCATTGCCCCATTCCTTTCTCTCTAAACCTGTTTTGTTTAGGCATCATTGAGAGGTCCTTGGAATGAGTGCAAAATAAGATAAGTCAAAAAGACCAAAATAAAGTAAACAAACAAGTTGATGTTTTTCGTATCGTTATCCAAGGCTAAACTACTGTGGGGTACCTGATGCTTATTTCCATCGTGGGAAAGCTTCATCCTAGGACATGTAGTGATCAAATTTTTGGTAGGACTGATTGGGTGATAAACTATTGATACTCCGAGTTGACCAACTTGTTGACTTACGGATCTAGACTTGAGACTTTGACGATTAGGGTGTTCACTTTAGAACCTGCTAAACTTGCTTCTGACTAACTCACCAAAGGGTGAAAGCGATGATGATTTATTATGAGTGATGATAATCACAGGTGAAAACAAGATGAAATGGATGCACCATTTTGGTTTTTTTCAAATGTTTTGAGGCTGTTTTTGGTATTTTCAAGATTTATGAATGTTTTTGGTATTTTGTGTCTCGGAGGCCGATCAAGGATGGCCTTGCCTATGTTTAAGCTCAGAGACGGCGTAGTTTGGACTCCAATTGACTTGACTAATAATGAGATAGATGGGAAAACGGATTGCCAATGCGACAGACGCCTAAAAGACTGACCTAAATGTAACAAAGATAAGCAAATGAATGCCAATGCGATGGATGCCAATGCAACGGACGCATAAAGAATGACCTAAATGTGAAAAAGATAAGCAAACGAATGCCAATGCGACGGATGCCTAACTAGATGGGAAAACGGATGCCAATGCGACGGACGCATAAAGAATGACCTAAATGTCTCAGGGGATGATCAAAGATCAACCTTGCCTACGTTCAAGCTCAGAGATGACGTAGTTCAACAAGGTGAAAGACTAACAAGACTTAATGATGAATTTTTTATTTTTTTTTTGAAGATTTTCTGATATTTTGACATGTTTTTGGATTTTTGAATGATTTGGATGTTTTTGGATTTTTGATGGATTTTTGAATGTTTTTGGATTTTTCGCATGATTTTGACAATTTAGATATGGATATGTGATGATATCAGTGCTCTATTTTGGGATTTTGTTGAAAACCAAGCTTTAATGTTGATCAATCGGACTGATGGATTGATAGTTTGACTAAGTGTGTTAAGTCAAACAAAAGTGATAATGCACTCATAAGTTCTAGGAAGTTGTGTTATCCCAGAGTAAACTCGTACAAAAAGGATAATTTGGCTAGGTGTGTTAAGCCAAACGAGGTGATGATTTGATAATTTGGCTAAGTGTGTTAAGCCAAACAGAGTGATGATAATGAACTTGTAAACCCAAGGAAGTTGTGTTATCCTAGAGTAAACTCGTGCACAAGATGATAGTTTGACTAAGTGTGTTAAGTCAAACAAGGTGATGATTGATTGGGATCGATTGATCAAGATTGATGAAGCTTGATTTGGAACAAAGTTGTTTTGATGATTTGATGTGACATAGATGTGCGCATTAGATGTGACTGATATTGATTGTTTGGATTGATGTTCGACAAAAGATCGAGCATGATAAGGAATGTCATCTCATCAAAATATGCCATGGGCTAATGACTTGGATTCGTGTTCACAAATGATTTGACCAGTTGATTTCACATTTTCCAATGTTCGGATAACTTCATAAGTTGGATGATATACATCAAGATTTATTCTCGAAATAAGATGCAAATATCTGCCCCTAGTGTCTAGCAATGTTTGAACGACCATGGGTAGATTCTTGGATACGAATGGATATGGATTATCTTGCGATAAGATAAGGTGTTCGAATAGAGGAATGCTCATTCGGATAATGCTTCAAGGCTCAGATAGTGTTGGGTAGGATAGGATCAATGAAAATGACCCATGTCAAGATGTTTACCATAAACAAGTGTAAAGTGTGCTCCAAAATTTTATCAAGATCAAGGTAACTTGGACCTTAGATGCAGATGGATAAAAATGGGTTGGATAAACAGTTCATGGATGAACAGATGATATGGATGGAATGTTGGCTTCATTATGGATGCGATAAGATGCTTTCTCCTGAACTGGCACACGTAGATGCTCTATTCTACATGATGCCTGTTTGCCAGGTTTTCATCATGGTACCTATCCAAAGTGCCACCGAAATGGTTTTCGCTAGAGGACGATTTTTCCCTTTACTGTTTTCAATCCTTTTTCTGATTTTTCAATTTTTTTGGATTTTTTGTATTTTTTGGATTTTTTGTTGTCGCCAAGACGCTTGTTTGCCAGGTTTTCATCAAGGTGACCATTTTTTCAGGACATTTTCTGATTGTTTTTGTATTTTCTGAGAGATTTTAAGTTGATGCTGAATCACCTGGTAGTGCTGATGTTGATGCTTCTGTCATAACATGCCATCAGTATCCTGCTTGAAGAAGTTTCTTTGCCAAGATATGTGCAATTAATGCAAATTTTGAGAAATCCATTCTGCTTTGCTGATAATGGACTTAAATCTGTCTTTGTGCGCACATCGCGATAGGGTGCCTTCTGAATCCTTATGATGAAGGGTCATTGCCAATACATGGTCAATGTGAGAATTGGCTATCATGTGTGGAGGCATGGATGGAGTGTGTTTAGGAGTAAAAGATGGATTGGTTGATAGTTTGGAACCTTTGACTCTCCAAACTTGGGAAGATGAGCAATAATGGGTGGATACGGAAGTGTATTTGGAATTAGGACCAACTTCTTGATACACTTTGTACATCGCTTGAGAAGCTTTATTTTGCTTTTGTGGAAATCTTTGATGGATACTTGCCCCATTTTTATTTTGCCCCATAGTTTCTTTGACTGATGGAGTTTGATAGGGATAATCTTTCTTTGTATTTTTTGGTATCCATATGTACTTGATTTGTCCTTCATGCTTCTTAGCTTCTTTTTCTTTGATGAAGTTCTTCATGATTTGATTCAAATATTTCTCTTGTTGTTGGTCCTGATTCGTGGATGGGGTGATGGGTGGATGAAGATTCATGATATGGCAGGTTGTAGTATTGGCATCAGTTTCATCATAAGGATTCTTCATGCTCCCCATGTTGACGTTTGCTCGAGACGAAGTTGCCCCCAGTATGGTGATAGTATTACTGATATGTTGAGATCCCTTGATTGTTAAATAACCAAGGCCTTGATGCTTAGGATTTCCAAAAATCTGCACTAGTTCTAGGATACCCTGTTCCTGTAGGCCTAGCCCTCTGCCATGATAATTCATTTGTTGAAACATTTTATTTGCAATAGGATATGATTTACTTTTGAAACAATGTGCTAATCCTTCTCTGCTCTGTCGTGGATCTTCAAAAGTGTCAGCTTCTTTATTGATAAGATGATTTTCCCTTACAAAGGTAAGTGATCCAACTTTATAAGTGATATGATCTTCCACATGTGGGATGACTTTCTGATTGATATCTTTGGTTTGATCTTGTGAGATATCAGATTGTAGTGCTTCTTCAAGAAGTGTTGATGCTTCACTATCTACACAAAAGTCTTCCTCATGACTCACTTCATAGGATGTTTCTGATTCATGACTTATGTACAAGCCTTCTTCATGATCCATTTCTGATATGTCTCTGCATTTCTCTAGATCTTGATCATGTGTACAAATTTTTAGAGTAGGAGACTCTTGTTCATTGGTAACGATTTCAAGAGTATGAGACTCTTGTTTTGAATGAAGATCATCTGCGTGTCCATCCAAAGAAAGCATCTCATTGGTAGATGGAGGAGTATGCCCTATGTGGATATGATCATCATTTGTGGCATCTTGTATAGATAAAAGAGTGCCCATTAGATCATTGTAGTATCTCAGAGATACAAATTTTTTATTTTGACTAATTCTGGAATTGCTTTCGCCATGCTTTTGATCAAGTTCTTGACATGGGTCAATTTCAAAGGATGGATTGTCTATAAGGGGTTCTTGGACATCGTCCTTAGGCATGGGAAGTGGATTAATATCCACTTGTTCTTTGAATGGATTTTGATCAAGTGTAGTGTCAAAGATTCTTTCACTATTCTCAATCGTAAGGTCAAAGGATGTTAATATGCCTTGGGAGGGACCATTGCTAGGCCTTGATGGAATATTTTGATCATGCTTTGGAATACGTTCTTGAGATATTTCCTCTAACTCATAAGGTGATGTAGAAACTTTTTTGATATGATCATTGGTCGATGGATCGTAGATTATGTCAATGGGATCAAATAATTGTAACACATCTTGAAATAGATCACTAAAAAGTGGCTCTTGATGAATGTTGAGTTGATCACTAGATGGGGTAGACATATCTTCAATGTGCTCATTGATGGATTGATTTTCATCATTGTTTTCAACAATTTTGGTGGAGGGATTGTCAATGTTCTCAAACATAGGATCAAATGATGTTAATCTTTCTTGGATTGGATCATTGTTGGGTATCGTCAGTGAGTTTTGATCATGATTGAAAAGTGACTCTTGGTGTATGTTGATTTGATCATTGGTCAAGGTTGAAACATCTTCAAAGTGTTTATTGATAGATAGATCTTGATCTTTGATTTCAAAAATTGTGGTGGGAATCTGTTGCAAGCTCTGTTGGGCGAGTAATGACTGTGTTTGCTGCTGAGCCAACAATGCTTGTTGTTCGTCATGTTGTTTTTGTGCCAACAAAGATTTTTGTTGGGCTCTTTGTTGTGCTACTTCTTCTTGGATTGCTTGCAATAGTGCGTAGAATTCTACTTGCGCTTGCACTTGTTGGGCTACTTGAGTCGCTTGTGCTTGTTGAGCAACTAGTTGTGTAGCTTGTTGGGCTTGGAGTGCCTTTTTGAGGGAAGCTTCTTGTGCAGCTTGCAACATGATGGAGAATGAATTGGTTGTGTTGTATTTTGGTGGTGGTGGCGGTGGTGGTGGAATGGGAATGGTGTTGATTGTTGGGGTTGCTTGGATGGTTTCCATCTATTTTTGCGATGTTGATGGAAAAATGGGATGATTTGGTATGATGTTTTGATTCGGCATGATAGATTGAAATTGAATATTGTTGTGGTTGGGAATCATATTGCTTGGATTTAGGTAACTTTGATTTTGCATGGTGTTACCTTGACTTGGATCAACATATGGAGTTACCAATATATTGCTAGGATTTTGAACAACATTAGGGGGATTTGCAAACATGTCGACCCCAAATTTTACCAAGTGTGGATTTGAAATGGTCATGTTTGGTAAAGTTGCACTTGGTATGTATGGATTTTGTGGGATAATGTTGTTTGAAAAACTCATGCATTGAGCGTTTGGTTGATAGATTTGCAGATTTGGACTTGGATTTAAATCTATCATTGGGAAAGGTGTTCCAAACTTTGGATCGGGCATACTCACATTCATTGTACCATTGATGTTTGTATGAGATAATGCTCCCATGTATGCATTGTACAAGCTTTGATAATCAAATGGTATTGCAAGGCTTGGATAGTTTGGTTGAATCGAATTGCTCATGATGGATGGATCAAGTTTATATTCCATGTCCCTCTTGTGTTGAGATCGAGTTTGAACCATAAAATGAAGATCAATTTTCAAGAATGTAAGAGATGAACCTCTAATCCTTTAGATCGGTCTAAACCTTAGGTTCAAAGAAGCGAAGAACTAGGATAATTGAAGGATCAAAGTGATGATGAGGATCAGATAAACGAAAGATGAGTGATATGGATGAATGGAACTCTTAAAGAAACTTTGAAAGAGATGCTAAACTTTTAGGACTTTGATTTGATTGATTCGTGATTGGATTGATGGTTTGACTAGGTGTGTTAAGTCAAACAAAATGTGATGAATGTAATCGTAAAACTCTAGGAAGTTGTGTTATCCAAGAGTGAACTCCTACAAGATGGTAGTTTGACTAAGTGTGTCAAGTCAAACGAGGTGATGATTTGATAATTTGGCTAGGTGTGTTAAGCCAAACAAGATGAACTCGTAAACCCTAGGAAGTTGTTTTATCCAAGAGAGAACTTGTGTATAAGATGATGGTTTGACTAGATGTGTTAAGTCAAACAAAGAGGTTTTGATTTCTCCTAAAAGTTTAGCATAACAGATGATGACAAAGTTTCCAAGAATTGTTGATGAGGTGATTTTTGACTGATTTAATGGTTGAGAGATGGATGAAAGTGATTGAATTTGATCCTAGACTTGACCTAGATGACACTTCTACTTACAAGACCTCGGTGTTGAAGAACGCGCTATATTTTGAACTCGAAAAGTCTGTCAAGATGCTCCTCACTAGCTTTCACACTAAGCTTTTTGAACTTTGGTTTTTGGGATTTTGATCATGTTAGAAAACACATGTGTAATCAAATTTTTCTTTTATCTTGCCTTAGTGAATCCTTTTTACCAAAATCACTTGCTTGATTATGTTTTCACAGTAAATGTCTAATGTCCCGCTTTCGTTTTCATCCCATAATGTCCATTATGTGGAAATCAAAGAAATTAGGGCAAAAGTTTCCTAGGTTTATCCTAAGTGAAAACAAATGACGATAGAATTCAAACACTTAGAAACCCCTAAGGATATGATCCCTAGGGAAAGCAAGAGTGCTTAAATTCGTCAAGGATATTTGTTTCTTCCAAGGTGTTTGAAATTTGAGGCTCTTGTGAATGTTCATTTTTCAATGTTTTGAATCCAACCACTTTTACAACCCTAGGATGATGAGGAAATATCTTGTTGGGTTCCCACTTGGATAAATCCAGCTGTGCATATCTTGTGCGAATGGCTAAATGCTTGACCACACTGGCTCCCCTCCACAGCACTCACTTATTTGGGTCAGCCAAGCATTAGTACCCATGAATCTCCCATGGAATACTTTCCATTTCCACAACAAGACCACATGTTATGTGGGGTGGCTTCAAAGGACATGACCTTTTGCACCAACAAGATAGATAAGGTTTTGGCCAATTTCTAAACAAGGGTTCTAATTCGGGCATTCCGTTTGTGGGGGATTATCCAACGTCGGCGAGAGTCCATTGCTGTCCATCTCGTCAGAATAATCCTCGTGATATTGGCCTTTGTTCCAATATCCACACTTATATACTGGTTGGAAGTCGCTTGGCTTTAGCGTGTTCCCGGTTGGGTCGTTCCCTTAGGTGATTACTTTTTCCCACAAGGCAGGCCCTCTAAGATAAACAATAGCGAGCTAACATATCCCATCGTTCACACAACCTTTGTTGAAAAACAAAGGGGAGAACCTCCGCAATATATCGTGCTCACACTCACATGTTTTGTTCAATTTTAGATCCCAAATTGAAGTGTGGAGGCAATCTTTTATGCAACTTAGGGTCATCAGAAAGACTTTTGATTCTCAAGATCACCGTGAAGCACGAGAGAAGCGCATACGCCCATTTAAATGACACTACTTTGCAAAAAATTTTACAAAACACAAAGTACACATGTTCAATTTTAAATTCCTCAAAGCAATGATAAGTTCGTTTTAGAAGCACCAAAATGAAGTGTGAAGTTTTCCTTGTTCAATTTTCATCCCAAATTGAAATCTAGTAAGTCTCTAAGGTTCAATTTTAACCAACTTTGAAAAGATCAAGTCATTGATTGATTTTAAGTCCAAATTGAAAAGTGAGTTTGCTAAAAATAGAAAAAAAGGGTAGTGAATGGAAGCTCTAAGATTTAAAACAAGCATTAAAAAATGCTTTTTTTCAAGTCTTGATTTTAAAAAAATGAAATTTTGAACTTCACTCCATTCGCTTTCGTTTTCGTTTGACGCCAACCTATTCTATGATGGATTGGTTCCCTCCATGAAGATGTGAGAGAGCCCTTTCCCAACCCTTTTCCAAGCTAAATGAGATGGACAATGAGTTGCTATGAGCTCAAGTTGCCTATAGTTTAGATGCCTTCAAAGTGTGTTGTAGAAATGAGAGAAAATGCCTTGCATTTATTGGAAAAGTTGATAGAAGAGAGGCCAAAATTAGGCAATGTGGGACTAAGTCCCATCCAATAGGATAAAGACACTTGTCATAATGGGATTGGTCAAAGCTTGTGCAAGTTTTGGCCAATGTGCCCATTCAAATTTTAAAAATTTCAATAAATGCATGTTGTTGAGGGTTTTGGGGGGAATTATCTTTGTCCAAAAAAGTAAAAGATGAGAGTTATTGAGGGAAAATAAGTTTTTTAATAAATCAATAAATTGATTTATTGATGCAAGTGGGTGGGTTAGTTAGGAGTTTGGATTTGACTCTAATTGAGTCAAAAGCTAGAGAATGATAATCATGATTAGAAGTTAATTAATTTAGATTAATTAACTTAGGGGATTTTAGGGATTTGACATTTGATTAAATCAATTTGATTTATTAAATCAAATGAGAAGAACATAAGGATTAAATAATTTGATTTATTTAATGAACCTTAGGAAATTAATCAATAAATTGTCTAAATTGATTAGTAGGAGAATTTGATGCACGATGTTAGTTAGAGCGAGATGTATGATGTCAGTTTTCCATGTCTACATTTCCTTACCGGTGTTTAAATTTGAGAAAGTTAATTAGAAAAGTTATTTTAAAATCCTTGGTAAAATTTGGGGTGTTCTCTAGAAATTTAATAATTTAACCTTTAGGTTAACATTTTGAAAAAAAAACTTCTCCAATATGACTTTTAAGTTGAATTTTTTTTTAAATATCTATATTATATATATATAAAAATACATACATATGTATATATATATATGTATATACATACATATGTATATATATATATGTATATACATATAATATTGTGGATTTTATATTATTTGTGAAAATCATCGTTCGTACGACGTATTTCTTTTGTGATAAAACGGAAGCAATTTTTTTAAAAATGAATTCTAAATAAAGTAATATGTTAAGTGGTGGTTGGTGGGGGCAGATATATTCCCCATCACCCACAGTAGGTACTAGGAGGGTCGCGCTGCCTATGAGGCAGTGTGCCCATCTCATAGGGGGACGTGCTGCCCCATAGGGAGTGTTGCCCTCTTTGACTTTATTGGTGTGGCCGATCTGTACATAGTACAGTCGGCACTCCCACAATAATTATTATTTGCCTTTTAAAAATTTTAAACATTAAAACCTGCATTTTAAATCCGCCCGCTTTATTAAGGAATTTTAATTTTTATTTCAATGTTTTCATTTTATTTAGCAATTAATATGATATATATATATTTGGTTTGTAGAATATTAAGTGTTTATTTAATTAATATATATTATAAGTGTATATACGTAATTATTTATTAATATATAATTATGTATGTATAACTTATGTATATATAATAAATGTATATTTTTATATTTAAAATATTTTTTATTTCCAAAGATATCATATTTTATGTTTAGATTGGAAAATGGAAGGAATTATTTTTGGATTATGTTTCTTTTAAAAGTTATTTAAAATTTTGATTTTATTGTAGAGGCAATTTAATTGTTTTAATCAATTATTTTGTTAAGGCAATTGTGTTATTTACTGTGAAATGTATTTGAAACCTTGGAAATGGATTTAGTATATCCAAAAATAGATTATTTCCTTGCAATTTTTTTGTTGTAATTATTTCCTTTGTGTTCATGTATGGGGAAATGGGTCTTAAATATTGTAAGTCTTCCAGAGGATCCTAGACGATGGGGGTTGTTGACTTATTATGTCAACCATATGTTCTCCCTTGGGTAGTGCATTGTGTCATGTTGCCTCCAAGTGTTTGGAGTAAGTTTCATTATATGTTGCCTCCTACAATTGGAGTGGTTGTTTTGTCTAGTTTGTATGCACTTGGGATTCCCATGGGGTTTAGTTTTGTATGGTATGTTGTTTAGTAGAAGAGTGGCTTTTGTTAGGCGTCAGAGCTCAAAGAGGTAAACTGGGTAACCTTCAGAGGTAGTTTAAGACAGTGATAACTAAATTAATACACTTAGAAGATTAGGTAGATTTTCACATTAAACAAGAGAACTTAACCTCACTCATAGACACAAGCTCTTTTTTAGACTTGGGATGAGTGGGAAGGGGTGGAATGGTAAGGTCAACTATCTTGTCCTTATGAGAGATATTTGGTTCCGCATGAGTGAGTATGAGGGCCGAGATTTGATTGAGGTCACCAAGATTACTGGAGCCTATGAAGATTCTTAGAGGAGATCTCATGATGAGTCATACGATGACACTCTTTCTAGGACAACAGTTGGTTCATGTTTGTATGTGTATGGTTTTCTTAACATACTTGATTTATTTTATGTCTGGAAGCAATGTGACCATGTTAGTGTTAGACTTATATAGTTCATTTTATTGGTTGTGTCAGTGTGAGTCATTATGAGTCATCCTTTGGTTAGTGGTTGTAGAATTTGTCCATGTTATGTTGTTACTATCTCCTGGCATGGGGGGTGGGCCTTCGGGTACCACTTGGTTGGGTGGAACATGCACCATACATCGTTGGGTCGCCCTTTGATCTTCAGTACTTGGTGGCAAGGTATCCAGTTGGAGAGCTCGTGATTCTTGTTTTTAATTCAAGCAATGTATTTATTTCATTTTGTATCATGTTATTTTACCCCTCATTTGTATTCGAGGTGGATTTATGTGTGACACATTTGTATTATTTCCTCATTCTGGGAATGAGTGGTGTAACTTTTTGATTAACTTAATGAATATGGAGTTTCATTGTATTTCTCCTTATGTCATGTTGTATCTTTATGTTGTTTAAGTACTCATTTCTTATTTTCATTAAATGCTATGGATTTATATTGATGTATCTGTGGGTTTAAGTAATCTAAGTTACGTAGCCTTAGAGGTTGTTTTCAATTGTTGGTGAACATATATGTTAATTACACTTTAATAAAATAAAAAAATTGTACGCTTAAGTAGTGAATTGCAACTTCCTTTAGGGTTACGTGACGGGGCATTACATGCCAAAAGGTTCAGGTTTGACTTGATCAGGTACTCACTCACTAGTAAAGGTGAATGATTCCTATTTAGGTATTCTAAAACTATTTTTGGATTATTTGCAAGGTTTGTGTAATATCTTTCAGATCCAGGTCTAAGGCAATGAGTTTCAATTTTATATTTTCTAGAAATGAAAGACCTCGGTTGAAATACATTTTTTTTTTATCTTCAAATGTAACTTTATGAGATCTAAATGATATGCACAATGACTAATTTATTTTTGTACTTTTCATATTTAGAGAAATGCAAAATAATATAATTCTAAACCCTAAATGAGATGCAAGATTTCAATGAAAAACAAGAAACCTTAAACGAGATCTTAATTCAATAAAATTTAAATGAAAATGAATGTAAGATCTAACCTAGAATACAATGAGAGACTTAAAAATTATAAAATTGCAATATTCAATGAGTCAGGTTCACCATAATGAAACACCAAAAAATGGGTTCACCAAAATGTTTAATGAACAAGATGATTAACCACTATTTTTGTAAGGGATGTTTCACATAATTATGTGTAAAATAAGATGCCCATAAAAATCATAAATGATACCTAACTATTATAGAAATGAAAAGGGGAGTTTTGAGAGCTTTAAATGATGTGTACCTTGTAGAAAACTTGTTGTTTTTAGGGCATAAAGGACTCATTCGCCTTCAATTGCAAATGGGTCCTTTTATGGTTTCAAAAAACTAATTTTAGGATCCTATTCCTTGATGTATGCAATCTCAAATTCCCTGTTATCAAGTTATAGAATTCTTTATGCAATTCTAAAGCTTCAATTCTTTGATCTTTCACTTTGAATGGGAACTTTTACAACTTTGCAGCTTTGACAATTTTGTTCTAAATCTTGCTCTTTAACCTAAAACCTGCAACCACTCATGCAAGAGGAGAAAAAAAGTTGTTTCTTAGGGGATAGGGGTTTTCCTCGGTCAAACCCCTTTTAGGTAATTAAACCAGTTGATGGAAGAATGAAATAGAAGCTTGAAAAATGAAATATGAACTTGTTGATACCTTGGATGTTGTCTTGGAGTAAAAATCTGTAAAATAATATGAAGTGGCCATGAAGAATGTAGATCTCAATCTCAAATAGATGTGAAAAAATTCTTGCAAGAATGCAATGCTACATCAACAATCTTGGCTCAAAAACATGCAGGGTTGCATTAAACCCTTGACATGATGAAATGATCTTGAATTTTTTCAGTAAACTATTGATAATTTTCCTTGAAATGCTCTTGCAAAATAAAATTTCTACAAGTATTCTCTATCAAAATTTCTAGGTGAAATAATGTGAATTAACCCCTTATTTATACTAAATTGAGAGCTTAACCTTGAAATTCAAAGAATTCAAGCCGACCTTAGATCTAGGTATTAAAATTATAAATACCTTGCCACAATTAAATTCAAAAAGAGTGGTCATGGTGAGGGAGGACCCATTCACCACTAAATGAGAATGGGTCCCTAGCAGAGTTTCCAGTACCAAGCTTCAGGGAGGTGAAATAGCATAAAAAAAACCACCTCAAAAATGTAAAGAAAGGGGTGTCCTATGTGGAGAGGATGAATTTCACTAGTAAAGGTGAATGGGCCCTAGCAACACTTTTCAGGATATTAGATTTTCCAAATTTTATGTCATATAATATCATTATTGGGTGTCGAGATAGATCCATGAAAAAGGGGGCTTGAATTTGAATTAAGTGGGTTAATTAAACTCAATTAACCACCATTAATTTTGGGACCCTAGATAAATGTGAAAGTGTGTTACAACACTTTAAAATTCCTAAATAAGGTACTAGTTAAATATATTCTATTAAAAGTGGCCCACCAGGATTAATTAATTAAATAAATCCTAGAAAAGTGTGAAAGTGTGTTACCACAATTTACAAAACTCTTGCGAAGGATCAATTAAGGCATATTTTAATCAAATAAAGGTCCTAGAATGATTTGAATGTGTACAACACATTACAACACTATTCAAAGACACCATTAATTCAGTTTTGATGTCAATTATCCCAAACCAAGTAAGGGAAAAGGCTAGTTTTTCCATTATTACACTAGATGACCTTTTTAATTAATTTTACACTATGTGAGTTAAGTTTTTCACCCCAATTTCCTTCAACTATATATTTATCCATCTTCTACCATTTTCATTTCAAATTATATCTAGAGATTACTAAAATTTACCTAATTTTTTTATTTCAATCCCCTAAATCAACAATGTCCCTATATATATTATTTTTATCTCCCATTTTTTCCATTTAGCCTTTATTTTAAATCTCTATCCTAATAGGTGTCCATATAATAAAATAATTAGTATTTTTTTCTAGAAATTCCTTTATGTTTCATGTTTCTACAACACAAGGATATGTTTCATCTAGGACAAGGTTCCCCCCTCAAGTAGCTCTCTATTTTAATCAAGAAAGGATTAAATTTTTAACAAATTAGGTCTTATCGCATCCTTCTAGGACTATTTTCAATTGCAATATGTTTATATAGGTGTATCTTGAAGCCCATTTCACTATTCTTTATCAATTGATCCTAATTTAAAATATCTTGTTCACATTTCAAATTCACGTGTATAAAAGCCTCAAGTTTTATTGTTATTTTTAGTTCTATCTCATAGATTATTTAAATAAAATTTGGTTAGGGATTTTTAATTTAATTCAAATGTCATTTCTTTGTCCTGATTAATTATAGTTAAGTTAATAATTTTTTTAGTGTTACAATAGTAATATATGTAACACAAACATGTATAAAGTTGGCTCACAATGATTAGTGAAGAGAGGTGGGAACTTTGGAATTTAAATATTCTCATAATGATTAGTGAAAAGAGGATTATTCTCATGTGATGTGAGATAAATCCCAAATGGTGTAGAAATAAGCTTGGACAAGGAAGTGAGAATCTTGTGGTAGGGAGAAAATGCATTATTTTAAGTGAAAATTGGGTGTGATGAATGAGGGGTGAATGATGAATTTGTGGAAATGAGTGTTAATGGGAAGAAATTAAGGATGGCTAGGTATTTTCTTATCAATAGAAACTGGAAAAAAATTATTCTATTTTTCAAATTTAATTGCATGAGAAACATTCCACTAAGGTGTGAAAATAATTAAATGTAAAATGGCATGCATATGCTAATTTCACTATTATAGAGTTAAATTTGTTATTATTACTTAAAAATAATGAAGACACCATACCATTAATGTAATTTTTCATAGTATCTACCATCTTATAGATGTGGTAAGGGTAAAAACTTCAAGAGATATGAAGGAAAATATCTTGCTCAACAAGGCTAAACAAAGTATAAAATAGGCCCATTTGGTGAGATGAGATTATATGTTACACTTTCACAATTTTGCAATGAGTTTAATTATTTTGAGAAAAGTGTGTTATGTGATTCATTTTTAAGAAAGAAAAAAGAATATATTCTCCCATTCTAGTGCAATGAGGGTGCGATAACAAATATGAGCATGCAACCTTATAGATAGAAATCACATGTAATTATATAAGTTTATTTCTAATATGGTTAGAATTTTACATAAGTATTGTTGGACTCAAGGGAACACTAAGAGGTGGGGGGTGAATCAGTGTTTTGCAAATCTGAATTTTATTAGTTTGATATTTAAACCATTCCAACATTAAATCAAAGGAAAGATGCAAACATAAAGAGAAATCATCCACAACACCATAACAAAAATATTTTTATTTGAAAACCCTATTAGGGGAAAAACCACGGTGAAGGTCAATCCACAATTTGATTACTCAAATATAAGTTTTAAAAAAGGGAATGCACTTACATTCAAGCTCACTACATCGAGCTCACTACTCATGAGAAAAGGCTCATCGCCGTACAAAATATTCAGATTAAAACCATCTAAATTTTTGAACTGCATTAATAGAATCTACTTATGCTAGATTATAGCTTTGATTGGGCTCATATATCAGATTTTGGACCTTCTATCTGATTCTTCTCTTCGCTATGCTTTGCTCTTCTCTACTGTGTAATTCACATCATAAATTCATACATAGATAAATTTGCATCATTACCCTTCTAATTTTTGCACCACACAATGGAATACCTCTCATCTCACACATTCGCACACAAAATGATACAATCGATCTCATATATATATATTTTTTAGGTCAAGGACTTGATCATTCATATGTTGGCTTTCGTAAAACATAAAATGCTTTTCAATTGTTGGCTAAAAAATCAACTAATTCTTAATGTGCACCACTTATAGTTGGCCATAGTTTAGTAGGGACCCAAAATAAACATATTCAAACATGAAAATATTTAACCAATTACTCCTTAGATATTTGCAATGACTATATTTGACAAGTTGGCCTTCTTAGCACATATAATACAAATATCAGTGTATCAGATCTGCTAGATCATACACCAGTAAATTTGTGCATTGATACATCTTGAATAAGGTACTATGAACACAAAAAAACCTTTCTCTGAGATACACAACTCAAAATAATAGTCTAATGAAGTATACAGATCAACATATTTACCTTTAGCTAGATACCCTAGTCTTCATTATGTTCTGCTGGTATGAACCAATACTGGGTTGTGGGCCAAATGAATGACTTAGGTTTCCATCAATGACAACACTAGATGCCATATGCCAACAATATTCCCCATTAGCATTGATGGCAACACTTAGTAAAAAATGACTAAGTGTCAGAACCAATATGAGTACGTTGCCAACTTTCAAAAATTCATAACATAGCTCCCCTTAAGATTGATGAGGCATTTTTCATTGCTCTCTCTCCCCCTTTGACATCAGTGTAAAAAAATATAAACCATATACCAATAATTCAATGACAAAGAAAATGTTTAATCTCCAAAAATTTAAAAATTGATTTAGAATTTTGAAAAATAACTGCTATTACTTAAGTCAAAAAATTATTTTTTGATTTTCCTTCATCTCCAGAAGAAATTTCTTCGAAGCTTCTATTGCAATCCCAATGATTATGATTATGATGTTATTCTTGGATGTCTTGTTGAAAATCTCAATGATTGAATTTGGAATTGTGATGGCATCCTCCAATTTCTCACCTTTCCTCAGTATCTCAACCATTTGTTCCAGTTTGTACTTAGTTAGGTCCTTCACTTTCTAAAAAGTGTCCACAAGTGTGTTTTTAGTGAATTGAAATTTTGTGTGTTCAGAATCTAGCTCATGAATCCTTTTCCTAATTGTACCATCCTAATCCTGAAACATATCAAAACTTTTCCCAGTCCCATTTAATTCTATTTCAATCTACTCCAATTTCTCTTTATATTTCCCAATTGCATGAGGCCAACAGATGCCAAAGTTATAGATGTTATTAGTTTCACCTATGCATTGCCTCGAATCATTCATATTCTTTTTCAATCTGGTAAGTGATAGCCTAAACTGCCCCTTCAAATGTGAGATAACTTCACCTTCTTCTTTGTCTTGAGACTTCGAGTCCATTGTTTATTTTATGCATTTAATCATTTCTTCAGGTAGAATATTTTGCAAAATTTCCAACTTGATTTTACTATGCATAATATGAGCACTTAGAACACTTAGAATCATATCCTGATCATTTGAGGTTCTAATAGACCATAAATTAGCAATTTTTGCATTCCACCTTCTTTGTGAATAAGTTGCAATAGCTTCTCCTTTGTCAAGTCATCTTCTTCTTCACTTGCTTCTAACATTTTCTTTTCTTGTTCTGGTTTGGCTAAATCCAACTCATTTCCTTGTGGGTCCTCAATTTCTTCATCAGATTCCTCATCTAGCATATCAACAATTTCATGTTCCTTTCCTTTTCCTACAATTTTAAGAATCTTGCATTCTAGAGTACTATATTCAGTATTTTCTATTTCTCTTTTCTACTTTCTCTCCATCCCACTGGAAGAGGAACCAACATCAAGTGTCCTTGCTGGAAGAGAAATACCAATTGAACCAAACTTCCCTAGCAATCTCTTAAAGAAGTTTCCAAATTCTTGATCAGAATTGGCTAAGCTCTTAGCGTGTGTGTAGATTTTTTTGCATACCAATTCATTTTCGTTCCAAACCATATTATTGTTCATTAGTATATAATATAGAAAGCACATTACTAGGCATATGACTAGAGTACCAAACCTAAAAGGGTAGTTTGTATCTTTTTAATTTCACATTCTCCATCAGTTGATCCTTTAGCAATTCACACAGGTCAAAGTCCCAACATTTCATTATCATTTTGTGAGAGATGTAGACTACACCAGCTGAGGTTGCTCCTTCTCTATTTTTTAAAAAGTCTTTATATGATACTCTATGTGTAATGTACCTTGTCACAGGATTTTGATTGTCAAGATTATCAATGCCTTTTGATCTCCAATGACTTCGGTTAGTGTTTCAACTTATTTATTCTGGATGGATTTCTTCTTTAGTATATCCCCAACTTTACATACACCAATCAAATTTCCAATTACTTCCTTCAAAATGATGTAGGGTTTGTCCAAAATCAAAGTATCATTATTCAATCTTTTGAAAATGAATTTAACATTTTTGTGTTCTCAAAATAGGGAAACTCATTTCAAATGTCCGAATTCTTGTGCTTGGATTCTCTCAACCACTTCAATTCATTAGGCGACAAAATATTTCTCATGGCCCTAATCTTCTCACTGTTGTATTCATCGAAATTCATTGACCCTTTGATTTGTTCCATTTTACCTTGCCTACTTATTTTTATCAATCTCACACCAAATTATATGGAAATTCTGAAAACAACTGAAATACTTGATGTGTTTCAAGATTCAATGCTGAATTAACTTCACTGCTTCAAAATTCTACTACTGAGTGCTCTCCTTCTTCTCTTCTTCAATGAAAAGTTCCAAATGGGAGTTTCAACTTACCTTTTATAGCTCACACACTTGTAATAAATGTCATTTCCCTAGGTTTTCTAGATACTCTATTTTCTCAGACAGTGAGAGAAAAATTCTTTCGCGGACTTATGATTTCTTGAATTTTCTTTGTGAATGTTTTCCAAAGCCTCTATAGATCATTGATACACCTTTTTGGAAATATTTTGTGTTCCGGTACCATCTTACTAATAGGGGAAAATTTATTTTCTTGAAGAACTTTCCCTAGACCAATGAACTAAGATTAATTTCTAAAGGAATTACCGGAAGTAGGTTCTGTTACAGAACCATTTTCAACATTAGACTCATTCTTCCTTACCCATGTATTCTTCATCTGATGTCTTATTTCATCCACAATCACTTTTCCTTTTCCTTTATCATATTTTTGTGTATTCCTTCCTTTGTATATCAGACCTCTTCTATCCATATTTTTGTTTTTTCTAGAATCTTGCAATGTGATTGTATTTGTTGCAATTGTAGCACATAGTATTTCCTTGTCTAGAGATATCATTTCATTTATTTCTTCTTGATCTACATTGATTAGAAATATGCCCAAATTTTCCACAGGTATAACATTCAACATTCCTTCTATTGACAGAGTATTTTGACACATTTTTGCATTCAATTGATTTATGACCAAACATTTTTCAATTGAAACACTAACCATAAAATGATGAATCTCTTGATTGCATTTTACTTCTACATTGAGTTGCCATATGACTGAATTTATTGTAAGAACAATAGTATCCATTAAATATTTGAGAACTAGGTTTTCTTACTAGATACCTTCCACCTTTGTTCATCTTGTTACTTTGCCTAAAACTATGTTGTCCAGATCCGAAGCTTTCTTCTTTTTCATATCCAAGACCTCATTTTTCATTTCCACTCTTCTATCCTTGAGTCAGCTCATTAAGATTAACTAAGCTAATCATAATTTTTCTCCTCGTATTCATTTGTAGTAGTAAGTTCATTCTTGAGAATAACAATCTCTTTACCAAGTTCTTCATTGTTTCTAGATTGTTGCAGTTCACTTTCCAACTAAATTGATTCTCCTTTTATTCTTCATCTGATCTCTTATTTCATCTGTAGTCACCTTTCCTTT
Source organism: Sequoiadendron giganteum (assembly GCA_007115665.2). Lineage (NCBI taxonomy): Eukaryota > Viridiplantae > Streptophyta > Pinopsida > Cupressales > Cupressaceae > Sequoiadendron > Sequoiadendron giganteum. The sequence goes on from CM021102.1 coordinate 665,694,683, forward strand.
TCCTTTATCATCTTTGTATGTATTTCTTACTTTGTATACCAGACCTCTTCTATCCATGTTTTTTGTTTTTGCAGAATCTTGCAATGTGACCATATTTGTTGCAATTGTAGCACACAATATTTCCTTGTCTAGAACAACCATTTTATTTATTTCTTCTTGATTTGCATTGATTAGTAATATGCCCAAATTTTCCATAGGTATAACTATAGATATGCAAAACTAACATCATGCATTGATCATATTTAATCATATTCGCCTATCAAATAAATCAAGTTCATTTGATCTCCTAAGGTTATCACACTTAATTAAATAAATGAAATTATTTAATTAATCTCCTAAAGTTCTTCCATTTAATTAAATAAACCCAAATGTTTAATTAAATCTCTAAATGATCAATTTCCTCTCATTTGATTTAAATAAATCCAAAAATCTAAATCAAGTGTCACATCACCTAATCATTAGCTTAATTAATGAAATTCATGATTACATCTAAGCCTAACCCATGTACCATCCTCTAGCTTTTCCCACTTGGACAAATAAATCATTTAATTGATTTATTAAATTTTCTAATTTCCCTCACATGGCATCTTTAGGGAATATTCCTCCAATTTGAATTTCCCTCTCAAATGGCTTGTCCCTTCCAAGATGTCCAAATCTTGAGCCACCATCTTCAGGTCCTAGGTCTCCAGAGGTGTCGTATCTAGTCTTTTCTTCATGTTGGATTTGGTTCTCCTTGAAGGCCCCAATTCCTCTGCCTTCTATTCTTCTCAGCATCCAAATCCATGATCAGAAGACCCTATTGATTATTATCCATTTTATAAACCAAAGCTCTTAAGATAGTGATGTTTTTTCTAACAATTATGTGGTTGTGTTCAATAGTGGCTTTCAGGGCATCCTTGATCTTATCAATCTCTTTTGCCAAGTTCTCGCCATCCTTCCTAAGGTTTTTAGTGAAGTCAACCTCCTTCTAAGGGTAATCAACCATGGCAATCTTCTCATCCCCAGTCCATAAAGCCTCAACCAGATTCAGTTCAACCACTTTAGCTACTAGGATTTCCATTTTGCTTTTGATACCTCTTTTTTTAAGATTGAGGTCCTTAATTTCATGAAAGGCTCATTTCAGAATTTTAAAGTTGTCAACCGCTCCCTTTCTGGCTAGAGAGAGGATATCACCATAAAATTCCCTTTCTGGTTCAAAAGCAGGGTCATCAGGATTTAGGTCCACATGAGAGCTAGGTGTATTATCTCTATCAACAAAGTGGAAAGAGGGAGAGGAAATCTCCTTCCCAGAAGGTTCAACATTGTCATCATCTGGATAATCCTCCGAATAGGCCACCAGTTTTTCCATAGGGGGCTCATCCCTTATCTTGTCCTTCGAGACTGACGCTTCGAGAGGAGTTATCCGAGGACCATATTTTTTATTTGAGGATTTAGTAGAAGGGGAATTCTTCCTTTTTTTGCTAGGAAGGGGAGTAACCTCATCCACCCAATCCATGTCCAAACCCTTGATATCCTAAGGCGAGCTAGACTCAGTGTCGTAACTCTCTGAGGCCAAGGCAGTGATAACATTAGAGACAATCGACATATTTTTGAAATGCTCATAAATGAGCCAAATAAGACCAACATGCAAGAGTAGATTCTTTTAAGGATTTTTTCTAAACTCCTCAATACTATTGTTCAAAGAACACAATAGGTAGTAGGGGAAAGAAACCCTAATCTTATATCTGAAATGGTTGAGTAAAACGAAGTGATACTCGTATACTCTAGTGAATCTCCCATCCAATGCTACATATTCCATTAGGATGTTGAGCACCTCCCTCCAGATTTTCTTGATCCTAGTAGACTCGAAGTAGCTATTAGAGACTTTAACCAGTCTCTTTTTCTCCTCCTACGATTTTGGAAAACTCATGAAAGCTTTGTCCAAAAATTTCTTGTCACGATAAAATTTCACACCATCAATAGAGAGACCAGTGACTTCTCCAAAAAGTGCCTCATCCACCAACACCTTCCTCCCAAAGATGATAATCTCCCCTTTATTCCAATGTTTCTTAAAATAATCAGTAGCTCTGAGGTCGGGACCAAGATGTCTTTCAACGAATGGTTATAGCCCTCCCTTCTCAATTTTCTTCCATACCTTGGAATTGTCTCTATTATTTGAACACAAATTAGGCTCAACTCTTTTCCTACATCCTCCCATTATCGTCAATCTCTTTTTTTTATAGCCCACACCATGAAAATACAGACTTATGAGTTTGCAGAAAAACCAAAGCACCCACAAAATGTGCAAGCTCAACCCATCTGTCATATTCATTATGATTCTTCCATAAAATATTTTGATACCTCAATACTTGGAACCTTTCTCCTTAATCATCTTTAAATGTGGATTATCTCCCATGAGTGCAATCATAGTTGATTAGGGCTCTAGTGTCAATAGGTAAATCTTCGTAATTCTACCACATCACCTTTCTATTTTGTCTTATTCCCTCATTGGAAAAGAAGTCTGCCACACCATTCCCTTCCCTATAGATATGAGAAATTTTAACTTTCTCGAATCTAGATAAAGGGGCTCTAGGTTTATCAATCCAGTACTTAATAGTTCAAGATGGGGGGAAATTCCAAGGAGACAATCAATGATATTTTTGGAGTCACCCTCTATCCACATATTTTTAAAGTTCATACTTTTAGCCAAAATAATGATCTGGTAGGATCCTATAGCTTCAGATAGATTATTCTTTTGTTTCCCCAAAGAGATAGCAACTGTAGAAATGAACATTCCATTATCATCATGTAGCACACCCCCAGTCCCTGTTACTCCTGAATTCCATTTCTCCTCCCCATCAAAACTGGCTTTTATCCAACCCCTAGGAGGGTGACACCATAAGACACTATCACGATTCTTTTTATCACATTTGGAAGCAAAGGACACATCTCCTTTAATATCCCAAGATTTGTCCATTTCAAAGTCATAAGCCGAACAAACCAAAAATTCCTTCAACACTTCATGATAAGGAGCCAAATTGAAGTTTTCCACAATGAGCCTAACTTTTTTTTCAAACACAAGTTTCTCCAAAGTTTCCTTATCTCGAGAAACTTTGTTGTTTCTCTCCTTTCAAACTCCCCAAGCAATATAAGGAAACGTTAAAGACCATAGCTTGTGAATATATGGATTAAAGGAGGGCACTACCCACTAAATAAATTGATCTTTAATTTTACCAGGTGACACCCAGGAGATACTCCAAAGAGAGTAGAAACTTTCCCAGATAAAATTCCCAAAAGGACAATGAATAAACAGATGGTTAACAGTTTTTGCAGAATTCTTACAGAGGTAGTAGTGGTTGGGTATCTGAAAATCCCTCTTACAAAGGTTATCCATTGTAAGCACCTTATTTTGAAGAAGAATCCAAAATAAAATATTAACCTTTGGCCCAAAAGGGAGGAGGGCCAAGAGATAGAGACAACAAAGAGACAGACGAAAAAATAGAGTAGTTGCTTGACGAACTAGCCATCCAAACCATGACGTAATCCTGATAATACATGTTTGTTCTGAATGCCATAAGGGAGGAGTGGATAGGGGCTAGATCCATACTGATCTTAAAAAGATTCACCCAACACCCATCCCTCCAATATTTTTTAACTAAGATTCCAAAAGTAGCCTTACAAATGTTCGCCCATTGTTTGAAACTGTCAAAGGAAATTAAAGGTTCCTTCAAGATCCATCTATCCTTCCAGAACCTCACAAGATTCCCATTTCTTATGCTCCATCCCATTCCCAAGTGAAGGATTTTAATCCCTTTTAAGATATCATTCCATAGAGCCAAACCATGGGGCAGACATTGAGAATCCAACAAATAATTTAGAAAGTCAATGTTAGCCAGCTATTTGCTCTTTAAGATTTTCTTCTATTCTCCAATTGACGAGAAAATTCTCCAAATCTATTTAGCAAGGAGAGATTTATTCATAGTTCTGATTTTTCTAAGGCCCAAACCCTGTAGCTTCTTTGGTATACAAACCATGTCCCATTCAATGAGGGGAATACGCCTCCTTTCTTCAACCCTAGACTATAGAAAACATTTTTGGATTTTTTCAATAGCTTCCACATATTTAAGAGGAATATTAAAAATACTAAGAGCATAGATCAGAAGGTTCTGAAGAGTGGCCTTGAGGAGTTGAACCTTACTACCTTGACTGAGAAGAGCTCATTTCCACCCCACAACTTTTTATTGAATCTGTCCACCAAGTAATTCCAAAAAGAGTTGGACGGCTTGAGACCCAAGGGTAGTCCCAAATATATTGAAGGAAGAACATACACTCTACAAGCAAACATATTAGCTATCATGTTCTGCCTTCTAACCGAAGTATTGAAGAAAAATAAGGAACTTTTTTTAATATTAATCATTTGACCAGATGCTCCTTCATAGTTGTCCATAACTATTTTAAGAATTCTAGCTTGAGCCACTATTGATCTCCCCATCAAAATGGTGTCATCAACAAACTATTGAGGAGAGCTAACTAAGTTACTGGACAAAGGATGTAAATCCAACAAGGCTCTTTGATCATCCAATCTATTTAGGTTCCTCCCAAGGCACTCTGCCATTATAGTAAACAAAATAGGGGAAATGGGTTCTCCTTGTATTAGACCTCTAAAATTCTTAAAAATATGTGAAGGAGACCCATTGACCAAAATGGAATTAGTTGCAGAAGAGATGAGTTGGAAAACCATTTGTATGACTCTTTTGTTGAAGCTAAACACCTTCATTATCTTGAATAGAAAATCATGATCAAACCGATCATAAGCTTTGGAAATATTCAACTTCAAGAGAAAGTCTTCAGTCTTTGAAACGAAGAGCGAATAAATATTTTCATGCACCGTTATTATCGAATCCAAAATATGCCTTACAAGAACAAAACCATTTTGCTGAGGGGAAATTAAGGATGGTAGGATAGATAAAATTCTTGAAGTCAAGACTCTAGAAATAGTTTTATAGAAGGATTACAAAGGCTTATGGGCCTAAAAGCTTCAAAATTCATAGCCCCAGGACGTTTCGGGATTAGAACTAGGAAGGTAGCATTGAGTTCCTTTAGCATGCATCTTGATCCAAAGAATTCCTTAATTTCCTTCACCAGATCCTCTTCAACAATATTCCAGAACCATTGAAAAAATAACATTGAAAATCCATTAGGTCCAGGGGATTTATAACCTTCAAAAGAAAAGGTAGCTCTATTTATTTCTTCCTTCGATGGGATGGAAACAAGAATTTTGTTGTCTTCTTCCTTAACCAAACTGGGGATAGTCACTGAGAGAGAATCTTGCAGATTTTGATTAACCCCATCATTCGCCGAAAGGAGATTGCTAAAATACTCGATAGCTAGTCACCTAATGTCCTTTTCCTTCTCAAAACAAACTCGATTTTCTTCAATATAAGTTATCCTATTCGTAGCATGGTGTTTTAGGGAAGACATATGGAAATATCTAGTATTTTTATCCCTATCACTATGTTGTTTATGCTTTAGGGAAGACAAATGGAGATATAGGTGTGCACCATGTTGTTTATGCTTTCAATTGGTTCATTTAACATTTATTGTTGTTTTAATGTATTAGTTTAGCATATCTAACATGGGGTAATATTTCATAGGGGTGTTTGATTTTTTCATGACGGTTTGACTTCCATAAAGGGATTTATCAGTATACTAACATATTGCAGAATTAGCATCCACATTTGGCACTAGAAGGAGGGCTAGTTTACAGACATTGGAATCATTTGATAAATTTATCACTATTATTTTTTACTTTTTCAACATAGAATTTCCATGAATTTATTCACTAATACCTTTCACCATTATCTACTTTGTTCCATATGCTTTTTGTTCTTTGGTATGACTTTTTATAATATATTGTGTGAACCAATGCTGCATTTTTTTTTTAGTTTATAAATGTTAAATATTCACATATGATGGCATGATCTATGTTGTATCTCGAAGGTTTGAAAGTAGCATTGAAAATTTTGGTGGTCATCCATGAATGTTGTAGAATCTCTAAAAGTCTGTATTTTCACATTGATTAAAGCATTAAAGTGAAAAAATATAGAAATCTCAATACATCTTGAGGGAATCCATGTTCTCTCCAGCCAATTTCATGAATATCAGGAATCTCTTACTTTTTTGTGTTATTGTTTCCCAATCTTGAAGTTGATATGGTATCAACATGTAGGTATCTCTTGCTTCCATTGGCATCAGATCGTCTTGATACCAATTTGGAAGAATCAAAGTTCAAGTGTGGCCTTGAAGTTGTACGAGATTTCTCTTTACTGCCATGACCATTGGCTGTCCCGTCGGAAAATATAGTTCTCATTGGAGAAATCCTCGATAGCATATTCAGGAGTCATGATACGATGCTGCATTCAATTATAACTATGTCTATGTCCAAGTTTTGTATTGATCTGCTGAAGTGTAACATGTAAAAAAGTCCCAATGATACAACTTTTTAAGAGGTAGAGAAATGGAGGTTGGATTTATTACTCCTATGTAATCTGTGAGATTGATACTTGCTTCTCCCAACTAAGAAGACCCCATTGATAGTACGAGGTTGTAGATTTTTTCCTCATATTTCCCAGTTCTCACATATTTTTCACTCTCCACTGATACGATAGAACGCACCATCTTTTCCCATCCTGATTGGGGAACTTGAGTAGCTTGAAACTCAAGTCTCCACTCAACTTTACTCTTTATCTTCAACTTCATTGCCTTATGAAATGGGTTTTTTTGATGGATTCGTGTATACATTGCAATAGGCTCACTATCTACTTCTTTTTTAATACCTATAACATTGTTTGTTAAAAATTTGTAGCCGTATGAGAGAAATAGGTGGTAGAGGGACTGTCCTAAGTCTGTAAAAATTCACGTGTATCTGTGTCATATTGCAAACTTAGGATTCCTTGGTGCATGCTTAGTAATTAACATATTTTGATCTTCCTATTTACCATGAAGGAATTTAATATATATTGGAATTTACCAAAGCCTAGGCATTCGTAGAAATGGTAGCAGTTTGCGCTGCATCTTCAAAATGCTACTGCTATTTATGATTTACAAAATCAACACAGGAAGCACTAGTAGTCGAATGAAAGACACTCACCAAGAAACTACTGCCACGGAAAGATAGTGAGGTACGCCAAATCATTTACATGCACATGAAAAATGGTAGATCCATAATTTACGGCCACAGCAGCGCAGAAGGGAAAGGCCAATTTATAAACTAGTTTTAATTCTTGCTTCGGGTCTGAGAAAAGTAGGAGCTTGCCATTGTTCTCATCTCGGTATGTTTTCTAATACCCACAAAAAATAATTTATGTGTATTTAGCCACTAAAACTCTAATGAGATGCCCTTGAACACCAACATGTGGGTTTGGTTTTTTGCTATGAACTCCCCACTAGGAGAAGCTCCTATGTGAATTCATAATCGGTGGAGATTCAATTAATGCTTATGTTGAAGGTATTTGTGAATGGGTTTAAATGATCTGATCAAATGGGGATAGAGAAGGTGAGAGAAGGCATCGAAAGAGGTGAAATAGAGTTTTGCCTATCATTTAATTAGTTGTGATTGCTCCTGTTATATCACTTTCTACGGAGCTCAATGCATGAACCTGACATAAAATAAAGTAGGGAAACTTTACGGAGACTTAGTCCTTTTAGAAATGCAGGGAAAATTTAATTACATTTGTTTGATCGCTGGCAGATGTTTTCCTTTGTGCAGGCTGTGAATAGTTGATCGAGCATCTAGACTTAACATTTTTTTTGGCGCAGATCAAGACTTGATTGGGCATCAATTTATGCATTCAAGAAGTGTCTATCCATACCAAGCACGCCTTATATTTCTCATATTCCATGAAATTTGTGGTGACTATTTGTTCCGTCAAAATTTAGTTTAAGTTTGATTTGTTCTTTATAAATATGCTAGTGCTTTCATATAATCTCTTGCTTCCATAAACAGGCCTGCCTTCTCTGCGCTCATGTTTTGTCTCAAGCAAAGAAGTCATGGGCAAAGGTCGTGGAATAGGGTTTTACACCTATCAATTGCACTAGTTTGAAATTTTCTTTTAAAAATGCACTTATCACTCTCTTTACACCCACCAACGACAATTAATTTAAATTTTCTTACGCCTATTAAAAAAAATACTGTCTTGAGTAGGTCCTGCAATCTTTATAGACTAACAAAATTTTTTTTGGAAAAATACTCTCATAATATTCTCTCAATGCGAAGGAATCTGGTAAATCCGATTAGCACTAGTCAGAAAGTTAATGCTCTGATGAACAGTCAAATTAAATTAGGTGTTTTTTTTTTCAACTACTAGTACCTTCCACCGTAGGTGAATGAATGTATTGTTTGGCAATACAAGATCAGGTCAAACTCCATGCACCACATGGGGTAGGCAATAGGTACTAACAAGAACCCATTGATAGCTTCAAAGCCTAGATTTTTCATTTATATTAATTTCTGACAAACATACATGAGAAGAGAGGAGTGAAGATAATATTCAAATGCACGCCGAATAATATAGGTTATCAAATCTCATTCATGCAGTCCACATTTATTTGTTGTTGATAGATATATATCTTAAAATATTGTAAAATTCTTTCTTGTTTGCTCGAGGCTTGAGTGAAATCTCAATCTTTTCCTTGAAGTTGCTTCAAAATATTAACATATCCTTTGATTAGGGTATGAAGCGAAGGTTGATCGAATTTGAATGACAACTTTTATTGATGGTTTTGGCATATCAATGTCAGTGTGAAAATCCACTATGATTTCACAGTATATGGTAATAAAGTGGTCTGACAGAATACTTAATGTGGATTTGAATTGCACGCAACTAGTAGAACTATCACCATTTCTTCATATTTTGGTTTTGTTGTAATATTTGTATTACTTTTATGAGATTAACACTGCCTAAGCTTTCAGTAAACACCCACATAGACAAAAGTATTAAGATGCATTGGCAATATGCTAAACGGTAAACAAGAGGATTTTCTTGAGTTAGTATGCACTTCTTCAAGATAAAATTCTAGTGTTGTCCAAGAAATGGAAATGCTCCTTTGTGTGAAAACAAAAATTCTTTGTATCTCCAATATAAAAGGAAAAACGCATCTTAAAGATAGAGTGTTTTGAAAGACTGAAGAATGCATCATAGAAGCAGATGGTCATTTGTATTTTTGTTTTTTTTGTTTGTTCACATATACCCACATATTTCATTGTGTTTGGATGCCATTTAATCATTCACTAGTGATGCTTTGATATGGTGATGCTCTAATATAGTGGTCTTCTCATTTCTTTTTTGCACATGTTTCAGTGGCTTCGAGTCTTTGAGCTGAGTTGTTTGACTTGGCCAATTTACATCTAGATCCTTCTCACTCTACCCCATGAACAACATGTGTGCTCTTAGAGTCATTGACACACCTTACTCTATGCTTCTGAAAATTAAAACACATCTCTATGCCTTGCATAAATGACAAAGGTTGTTGAATTGGACTTTACACCTATCAATAGCAGTAACTTGAAAGTTTCTAAATGCCTTTATTCCTTGTTTTTTTTTAATTGCATTTTTTATTGCAATAGATTGAAATTTTTTAAGGAAACGTATGATCTTTGCTTTGATTTTAGATGATGATGTCTTGATGTGTTCTTCCGCAAATCCTGCATTAACAATCCATGTCAGAATCAAAGTTACTTTTAGCACCAAATGTCGGTACCTTGCATTTATGTTGCAAACAAAATCCACTCTAAGTATAGCTTGTAGTTGTTTCTATGGAATTATACTAATCCTAGAGAAACCAATAGTAGCCTATGCACCATAGTCTATAGTTATATTATCTACAACTTTATTCACTATAAAATCCATGCCATTTTGTACTGGTGAAAGAACTAAAATGTGCATTTGAAGCCCCATCTCATTACCTAGCTTTGTAGGTCAGAATCAATTAATGCATTTGTTATGAATATATCTTTTGGATTATGATGCAATGGATACAAGAAGTGACAAGAATGTCATCAACCATTACTTATCTTTGCATAGCTTAAATAGCAACGTCTATTTATCTTGATTCCTTGAAAGAAATTTTATTTCTAATAACATTGTGTTGTTTGTAGGTTGACATCAAAGTTGAGCACTGAAATCAAGAAAAAAACTAGAAAATTGGAGTTAAAGAGGATTGAAACATTAAATTTGAAGTTGAGAAACTATTTTTAAATGCTTTAAAGGGCTTCCATTCTACCATTTAGTTTTTTGTTTTAGATCAACTCGTATCTTTTTGGGGCTCTAAAATGAACATTTCATTTTTTTCTACAAAAGGCTTAAAAAGAACTTTAGGACAAACTTACTAGAGTTGGTTTTCGGATTTAACAATTGAACAAGGCAATCTAACATTCAATTTGGAGCTATAAAAATAATTCACTTTTTGCTTTGTGGACTTAAAATGAACAAGTGTTTCTTTGTCTTGTAATTTTTTACTCAAAGTAATACCATCAAAAGGCCATATGTGCTTCTCTCATGCCTCATGACGATATTGAGAATCAAAATGCCTTTTGGTGGTCTTAAGTTGGGTAAATTAATTACCTCCACATTTCAATTTGGGTAACTTAAAATTGGACAAAACATCTTCCGAGTGTGAGTAAGCCTATAGCGTGTGTTCTCCCTTTGTTTCTAAATGAAGGTTTATCAAACTATGAATATGTTTTCTCACTTTTGTTTATCTTAGAGGGCCTATCTTGTGGGAAAAATTACTCACCCAAGGGAATGACCCAACCGGTAACACACTAAAGCCAATTTTATTTCCAGCTGAGATATAAAAGTGGGTATTGGAAAAAAATCCAATATCACGCTGTTGGCTCTAACGAGAAGGGAAACAATGGTCTCTCATCGCATGGGTCAATCTCCACAAACAAAAAGTTTGAATTAAAACCCCTTGTTTAGAAAAGGCCAAAATCCTATCTATTTGTTCGTGAAAAAGGTCATGTCCTTTGAAGCCACCCCACATATACATGTGATTTTATTAATTACAAAGATGAAAAGTATGCGATGGAAGATTCATAGGTATTGATGCTTTGCTGACCTGAGAAGCGAGTGCACTATAAGGGGGAGCCTGTGTGGTCAAGCATCTAATCATACACATTGAATATGGGCAACTGGATTTATCCAAGTGGGAACCCAACAAACACTGTCTTTTCAGCCTAGGGTTGTGCATGTCATTAGAATCAAAACACTTTTCTTGGATCTAAAACATTGAAAAACAAACATTGATAAATATTTTCAAACCCTTTGGAGGAAACAAATATCCTTTGACAAATCTAAGTGCTCTTGCTTTCCCTAGGGATTATGTCCTTAGAGGTTTCTAAGTACTTGGGTTTAATCATCATTTGTTTTCACTAAAGTCAACTTAGGGAACTATGCTCTTGAAACCTTGATTTTCACATAATGGACCTTATGGAATGAAAAGGAATTAAGACATACAAATTCAGTTTGAAACTTTAACGAAAGAATTGTTTGTGGTAAAAAGAACTCATTAAGCAAAGATAAAAGACAATTGACTCCACACATGTGTTATCTCAAATTATTTCCCGCAAGATCAAAATCTGGAAACCCAAGTTCAAAAGTCTTAGTCCAAAATCTTGTGAGGAGTGTCTTGAAAGACTTCTCAAAGTTAGACAAAGATTGGTTTACAATTTTTACAAGAAAGCTTGAAGAAACAACCCTAACTTGTTTGAGTTCTATTATCAACAAAATCTTGATCTTTTTGAAAGGTTTGCTTTTCTAACATAGGAAGTCAAGTGTGATCTTCAAAACCGAGGTCTTGTAAGAAGGAGTGTTATCTAGGTCAAGTGTAGGATCAAAATCAATCACTCTCATCCACCTCTCAACCATCAAAATTAGTCAAAAATCACCTCACCAACAACTCTTGAAATCTTTGAAAACATAATTTAGGCTAAACTTCTAGGAAAAATAAAATCATTTTATTTGACTTAACACACTTCGTCAAAGGATCATATTGTGCATGAGTTTACTCTAGGATAACACAACTTCCTAGGGTTTACAAGTTCATTATCACTTTGTTTGACTCAATACACTTAGCCAAATTATCAAATCTATAATCACCTTGTTCAACTTCACACACATAGTCAAAATACCCTCTTGTATGAGTTTACTCTAGGATAAAACAACTTCCTAAAGTTTACAAGTACATTATCACTTTTGTTTGACTTAACACACTTATTCAAACTATCAATCCATGACAATCAATCAAATAGATTCCTAAATGTTTAGCATTTCCCTCAAGTTTCCTCAAGAGTTTCAACATCGATATCACCTATCCTTCATTTATATTATCTCCATCATCACTTTGGTCCTTGATTTATCCTAGTTCTTCACTTCTTCAAACATAAGGTGTAGACCAATCTAAGAGATTAGAGGTTCATCTCTTACATTCTTGAAAATTGATCTCTATTTTATGGTTGAAACTCGATCTAAACACAAGAAGAATATGGAGCCAAACAAAAAACATCCATTTCGAGTGATCTAATTCAAATCAAAACAACATTCAACCCGATGATAACCATTGACCTCCCAATTAATCCTCCTCAAGTACCTCAAAATTCTAAAGAGGAAGGTCATATAGAGGACATCACTGAAAATGGGATGACACAATCAAAACTTCTAGAAATGGTGCAAAACCCTGAGAACCACCAAATTGTCAGTGCCATTTTGAGGTTGTACCCATCCCAATACATGTTAGAGTTAGCAAAAGAAGTGGCTAAAATACCTTCTGACTTTGACGTAAGAACTATTGTGGAGAGGTCTCTCGATATCTTTCCCTCACCCGCATCCACACTTTCACTTCAAAATTTTAGTCAAGACATTCCCTGAATCATATCATCTATTGCTTCAACCCTGCTAGTTGTTAACAAGGGAAGAGCCATGCTTCACAAACTCCAAAAAAATTTCCTTGTGAACAATCTAGGGTTGAATGCAAGCACACATCGGATCAATCCATCCTGATAAGTCCATTACACCCTTACGTCCAGCTCACATTTCATAATCATACCAATTTATCCTCATTTCATGCAACACCAGATTATCCTCTGGACACGCAAACCTCTCTCCCTATCTCACAAGGAGAAGGTGACCTATTTGGAATAGGGGGAATCTTGGATCCATCATCATCATTTCTAGGGATTGCACCACCTATCTTTTCACCACTTCCACCCTACTACTGGCATCTACACCATCCATTAGGTTAGGTCTTCCTCCTCTTCCCACCATCAACCATTGAAGTTAGAACACCTTATCAAATCCACCAGTTGTGCCATCTGTATCGTAATAATAGATGGAAACAATCCAAACAACCGAAATGATCAATACATCCACCATTCCTCAAAGCATGGTGTCTCAGGGACCAAGCACCTCAATCGCACCATCTGTGGCTCAAACCCCGATAATTAACATGACCATTCTGCTCATCAAAATGGTCGACATTATTCCCAACCCACGGCCATTACTACCAAGGCACAATGCAATCAATTCATTCACCATGAAATTGCAAGCTGCTCGACAAGTTTCCCAATAAAAAGTGCTCCAAAATCAGCAAGTTGCACAACTAGTCACTTAGCAAACACAAATGCAATTATCAGCATAACAGGCACAATAGGCTACACAAGCCCAAGCCTTATTACAACAACAAAAAGCTACACAAGCTTCCCAAACTACACAAGCATCTCAAGCCACCCAATCTACACAAGTTGCGCAAGCCACACAAGATGCAGATGCCTCTTAAATTACATAAGAAATCCAACAAGTGCATGCTCAAGAATGAACCCAATTCCAAGCTCAGAAAAACAAGCACAAGAATAGTACCAAGAAAAATTGCAAGCACAACAAGAAGCATATCATCAAGCCTTACAAGACTATCAATTATAGCAACAATATGACCAATAACAATAATTTTTTGCACAACAACAACATGACCAACAATAAGCATTGTTGGCACAACAACAATATGACCGACAACAAGCATTGTTGGTGCAAAAGTAGCAGTACCAACAACAAGCCTTGATGGCTCAACAACAAGCACAGGAGTCAGTTGCTCAACAAAGCTTGGAAAAAAACCACAACAATGTTCCACCCATCAATCCTGCACCCCAAAACATATTTACCCCACCTCCTGATCCACAAGGTGATGTGATGGCACAAATCAAACTTCTCTCATAGCAAGTGCTAGGTCTTCAATCCAAAAGACAATCAAGACACCAAGAAAATTGTAGCCTTATCCATTTGACAAAAGCTTGGCAACGATACCATTCTCGCAGGGATTCAAAATCCCCAAATTTGATAAATATCATGGGATCGGAAACCCTAAAGATCACATCAGGAAGTTTCAAGTACATTGCATGGAAGTTGCCTACAATGACACGTATCTAATGCAGCTATTCCCTTGAATCTTGGTTGTTGACGCTATGGAATGGTTCTCTCATCTACCTATGAGAATCAAAACATTTTAAGAAATTAAAGATGCATTCCTCTAAAATTATGCATTCAAAATTTATGTGGATGTTAGTTTGGAAGAACTCTCAGTGCTCAAAAAAGGGAAGGGAGAATCATTCGCCTTCTTTCTCCAATGATGGTGAGCCAAGTCCAATCGAAGCAAGTGGGCCATGCTAGAAGAACAACAAGTGTGTACCATCATTGCCAATACAAAACAAAACTTGGCATTCTATCTGAAGATGCAATGAATCACTAGATATGATCAACTGATCCCGAAGGTGCTCAATATTGAACGAGCTCTTCTTATACAAGGGGCCACACCCACTCATCATGAACATCAGGACAATTTCCCATCAACTAGCTACAATGACAAACCTTGCACATGGGCGAAGAACCAAAATGTCACCAACGATGGAGTAGTGGATGCCAAGGTTGTCATCAACACCCCCAAGAAAATAATCAAATGCATCATCATCAATAGTAGAATAATAATCAGAGTAAAACACAAAAAAGTTCGGTAAATCAACAACCACCCCAAAATCAGATCAATAATCTCAATAATCAAGGAGGACCACCTCCACAAAACAAGTTTCCCCCCAAACATAAATTCATAGCCCTTGGGGAGTCAATCAAATCCATCATGAAAAAGTTAGTTAATGAGAACATTATCAAAGTCCCCACCCATGATAATTATAGTGAACCCTAGGTGAAGCCACCGTGGTACAACAAAAATCTCCTATGTGATTATCATAAACTCAAGGAACACACAACCACCAACTATATGAAGTTGAAGAAAATCATCCAAGATCTCATTAAGGATAAAATGATAAATGTTGAGCAACCCAATGGAAATCAAGATCTCAAAATATACACGAATTTGATGCCCAATCACAGTCAAGGAAATAATCAAGGAAACAAACAAGGAAATAACCAAGGGAACAATAAAGGGAAACAAAAGTGTGCCAGCGCAAACCTTATATATGAAGTCATCATCACATGCATAGAGAAAATGGTCATTGTCATTAGTGTAAAAGGAGCCAACATTGATTGTGGAGTCACCACACACGACAACAAGGTTACTATTGCAAGGGCATCACAGCCATCTAAGTCCCACTTATCAAATCTGAAAGTCATTCCCTATGATTATAACATCATTGACCAGCTTAAAAGAACCCCCGCTCAGATGTCCATCATGGAGTTGCTTAAAATTTGCACCACCCACAATAAAATCCTTGATGAAGCATTAGTTACGCCCACTATCTTCGCTAACCTTGATACGAAACAATTCCAGACTATGTTTCGTAACATCATTGCCCCAAATCTCCTCACCTTTTCTGATCAAGATTTTCCCATCCAACCATCTCATAATCATGCAGTTCACCTTCAAGTGCTATTTCACAAAAAAAAAAGGTCATAAGGGTCTTGGTGGATGGAGGTGCAGGCCTCAATATTTGTTTGCTTAAAGTCATAAAGAACTTGGGAATTTGAGAAGACTCCATAGAAAAAACAAATGCATTACCATCAGAGTGTATGATGACTAGGAAAGAGTGTCTCAAGGCACTATCAAAATCCCAATCCAAGTGGGGCCAACCACTATGGAAACCACATGTCAAGTCCTCGACCTTGATTTTCCCTACAACATCCTCGTGGGATGCCCATGGATCCATTGGATGAAAGTGGTCACCTCAACATTTCACCAATGTATAAAATTTTTATATGAAAATGAGGAGGTCACAATACATGGTGATCTTGAGTTGTTTGCCTATTGCAAAAAAATGGAAGCCAAGTTCTACAAAATTCTCCAAGTACCAAAGAACGATTAAGGTCCCTCCACTTCATACATAGACCCATCCAACTTTGCCTCCACTTCTATGATAGAGACACCCTCCATCCCCAACATATCCGACATCAAGCTCATGATCGAAGATAATGGGTGTTGAGATTATAGAATGAAGAAAAATTATTTTTTTGTAGGAGAGTTATTTTAATCTCCTAGGTCACATGGGCAACCCCAACTAGTTGAAACATCTATCAACACTTTTAGGGCATACCCTTCTATATTTCGTCATTGGGGGGATCTCAATCGAAAAAATGTAGATGAAAGAGACATTGGAAGCTCACTATACCAAGATGAAAGGACCATACCCACCCTACCCATGGATGAAGCTAGCAGAGGACTGCAAATGATGCTTGGTATGGGCTACAAAAGAAATTAAAGCCTTGGAGAGAACAATGATGGATGACTAGAGCCCATCATTTTAGAAAGTCGAATGAGAAATATTGGCCTTGGATGTACCCCTCCAAGTCGAGGAAAAATTTAAGAAACCCCCCCTCGGCGTAGGTGTAAAATCTTGGCTAATTCAGTATACTTCCCAATGAAAAATATTAATTCTATTGGCGATTTTTTTTGTTTTATGCGAAAAAAAAAATCCCGGTTGGTGAGTCTTTTACAATCCCTGGAAGTTTGTGGAAAATCCTTGCGAATTGCATATTTTTTTAATAGAATAAAATATTTTTCATTGGCAAATAAAACCCTTTTTCAAACCAGAATTTTTTTTCCATTGGCGATTAAAACCTTTTTCAAAGCAAAAAATATATTTTCATTGGCGAATTAAAAATAATCTCAAAATAGTAAAAAAATGTAGTGGTGAAATAAACAGATATGCCAACGAAAAATCATAGGGGCCATTCGTTGAATGTTCGATGGATGACTTTAGTTGCATTCCGAAAGTAAATCTCTGAAGCACTAGACTTGCAATTTGAAACCTCTGGAATAACACTATAACCATTAGATGTGGATATGTGGCGAGATCAAGGCTCATCGCTCATCACTCATTCTGTATTTTCAATGCCTTGACATTGTACATTTCATTTAATTGAAATTCTCATTCTTTTTGAAGAAAGCATGGTTGTCATACTGCTAGTGCAGGCAACGGCGACGATTAATGCCATATCTGATATGAAAATCCAAAGAAATTTCTTAGACAACTCATAGCTTTCATGAAACAAGATTTCTTATGATTTCATATTGTTTGAACTTTGAGTGATTTTGACAGCTTTTCAGCTTGAGTTACAATTCAATCAAATTAAACATTTGAATTATACAGGCTGGTAGCGACATTGGTGGCCCATAAATAGGGATAGTGATCTAGTGATTAGTAGATAGTGCCACAAAGGTTTTTATTTTATAGGGTTAATAAGGATTCACAAAGAAGATGATGGAGTATTGGGGATACTGTAAATTCTCCTACCTACAGTTATGTAGTTACAGAGTAATAAGTAAAAGATGAATTTCCTTCAAGTTCAGAATGGGTGGAATTGGAAAGAAGTTGATTTGGTTTACCTGAATTTTCAGATGGCTTTTGAACAAGGATGAGGAGCTCTAATGGAGATAAGTGCTATCCCAAAGCATAGAGGCTACAGGTAAAAGATGGGAGCATATTTTCTTTTCCTCCTGTATTCTAACAGTGCCCATTTCCCTAGCATGGCTCTGGTTCTCAAAGGGGATAAGTACATTTTCTATCTTCATGGCTCCCATTTCCCCAGGACTGATTGGAACCTCCTTTTCCCAACATGGTTGGAAAATCCACGAGTAGAAGCTTGGAATCATGAATTTATTTTCAGAGCCACATTTATCATGAGAGATAGATGTGTAGTAAAATTTTAGCAGCAAAGCTTGGAAATTGGAATCAATTTGTAATCCACTAAAACGAGCAACAACTTGGAATAAATTATTAAATTTTGTCTATGTAAAGTACTAAAGTGACATACTGACATATGTTATTTATACAAAATAGGAGCTACAGTGCTACTCGTTTGTAAAAATATATTTAATAATGTGACATTGAAATTCAGTTGCAATAGAATAAATGGTTGTGTTGTGTTATTCTTGATTCCTTGAATCTTCATTATTCATTTACATTTAAGAGTAAAGAGTTGTTTTATGAGTTCAGAACCTCAGTGTCTATTAATAATTTAATATATTCAAATCAGTTTTTTTTCTTTTGAGAAATTAAGTAATATACTCTATGCAATATGCACTTGATAATTCATGGTTATATCGGGCCATCGGGGGAATGCAATCATTCATTCCACCTGTTGGTGTTTAAAATCCACGTAGAGATTGCAGATCTCTAAGAGGTAGCCAACACCTATCAAGGACAACTACAACCACTAGTGGCCAACGAATGAGAGTCAGTTGAGGACGAAACTCTCCTACACTTTTGGCTCTGTAAGACCGAGGCTGGTAAACCTAAATGTGTTCATAAGAATGCCTCATGACTGGAAAGAACACTTTCCACATACAAATCACAATTCCTACACACTCAGAGGGATAGTCATCATTTCATGGTATTGGGAGACCAGAGAATGATTACTAGTGCCAAAGAGCAACGGAATTGACCTACTTACTACAAGGAAATACCTCCCGAAGGAGGACAAGGTTTTAACAAGTGTTTATGTTCAGTATTTGGATTTCCATGCTTAGAGCTTACAGTCTTAAACCAAAAAAAAGGGCTAAAAACATTGTTTAATGCCTCATCCATTAGGCAACGAAGTCATATAGAATAAAATCCTGATACTATGAACTTATCTTCATATAGCATTACTATCATGAGATATTTCAGTACATTAAAATAGTACTTCTTCAAGAATCCTAAGCATATACAACCATGAACATGTAATTGACTCTTCAAGCATTTGATTGACTCCTTAAGTTAAAGCAAGAAAAATTAACTACACTTTCAATTAATTATTGAAACTGAAAAGAGGAACCCTTGATAACTCCATTCATAATCCATGGCACACACATAGGAGAGTAAACCATCTTAATTTTATAGATTTGTTTCAATATCAGTAATTTCAAAAAGCATATCATACTAACTATATAAAAATTTCCCCTCAGGATGATTTCCTAAACAAAATTTTCATGACCCTTCAACCGTAAGACTGACTGTACAAACTTCAAAGCTTCTAACCCAAAATTCCTGACCCCTACAATGAGCCATGAAATCTCCTTTATATAACAAGAGAGCAGCAAGCATTAGGCTACATTGTCGATACAAAATTGAATTTCAACTCAAAGTGATATTCAAATTTACATTCCTTATGATTAGATAACATCGTGCATGATCGAAGGAATCAAAATGGTTACACAGTAACCAGCCGAAGAACAAAATTCATGCAAAGCACATGCACGTCCACGTCCACAGGAGAAAAAATTAGGAGCAAACACATCCAACCAACCCGCCACCACTCACCATCAAGAGGACACACGGCCCTGGTATAGGCGACTGCTTTGAGTTCATGCCTATGACAGCGCCGAAGCCACCTCTCCTTTACCAGCCCCGCGAGCACCACCCCTAACAACTGGACCTGGTGCCCATGTAGTTATTGGTTCAATTGCCGAAACCTCCTCGTCAACTCCCAAGAGTTCAGTTAAAGTCGCCAAGTAACACCTGTAGTCTGAGTCGGTATTAGATTCATCCAAATCCGAAATGATCATCGGGGATGAACAGTGCACTGGCTTCTTTCCAACATTTCTTGTAGCACCCTTGGGTGATATGGGTGTAATAGGCTCCATCATGACTGACAACCCATGGGATCCCAGCCTCACACTCCTACGCTTAATTGATTTATCCATGAAAGAAATAGAGCTCTGTAAAACATAGGCAAAGAAACGTTCATGTACACAGATACAAGGAGATGCATTGTTGATTGCATACAACTCATTCAACATTTATAGAATAGCCTAGCATGCAGGGTATGATTACTTGAAGGCAATTGAAGCATTCAAACAATTAGTGACCAAGATAACCATGAATACTCCCAATAGAATGACATTGTTCACATGCTAGAGAAAATCAGGTGGAGATCCTCTAGAGAAGGAAAACCCATGCCATTAATGACACGAGCAACAACCAAGCAATATATGCCACGCAGACAACTCACACACCCCCTTCTTGAAATTGAACCATCGATTCAAACCACATAGTGACAAAACAGAGGGTGGAGATCAAGTCCATGGATGTTGGCAATCCACCTTGATGCCCTCAGAAAACATACCCAATCAAAACCCTCAAAAAATTAGATCCAAACCACACAGTGAGATCCACATAGTCCCAATTGCAGGAAAAGCGAAGCCACTCGCCATGCCCTCGCAGACCTCGCAATACCCTCCCGGATATTTACTCTTCTCGTGCGAGGTGTGCGAGAAACTATAATTAACCCTATTATTAATGGCCATCACCAGTGAAAAGATGACCCCACGTCATATCCAACACCTTAGGAAGAAAACCTACTCATCCGTTCACGCCAGATGGTGACATCTTGCGAGCCTCACACCACTATGGTGACGCCAGCAGGGAAACCCGCGAGGTCGGCGAGAAGCGGCCAAGATCCACTCCTGCGATCGGACGGTTCTTCAAACTTTAGATAGAACATTGAAGTGGGGCCCGCATTGAATTTCTTAGCGGTGTAAAACATAAGCCATCATGCCAAAAGACCAGTGAATTAGGTGAAACGGGGCCGGTAAAGGATGACCCAAGAGGGATAAAACGTCACTTAAGTGACCGGTTCTCCCCGGGAGCAGGTCACCGTTGAAACATGACAAGAGGGTTTCAGAAGGTCGATAATCAAAGTTACCATGAGTAAATTTGGAACCCTAAAACCGCAACACAATTCTCCTAGAAAATTGAAGTCCCACCAGTGGCTCCTACTGGGGATGTATGCCCCCTGTGGGTATAGCAAGAATCTAGAATCTTTGGTTTCGTAGACTAGATTACTGAATTACACAAGCCTTTCAATAGATATATTGCCTTGTTCTGTCAACTGGACCTGTGTATACTAACATGGTAGCCCCAGGCTACCAAACAAGAGAAATCAAGGCTTACCTCTATAAAAAGAAAAAATTTACGTTTCTTGATAGAAAAAGAACTTGCAACATTCACCAATTGATGTTTTGAAGTGCATGGGATAACCAATACCTTTGTGACTGTTATGGAGGCTATCCCCACTTGGCCCCTTTATTGATTTAATCAATGCTCTACCCCACCAATTTAAGAGCAAATGATGACCATGATAATATTTCACCTTATCCTACTCTTGGGCATATTTACAGGGTGATGGCTCATCTGTTCCAAGAAATGAAAAATCTCATAACTTACCTGGTCTATAACATCATCCATTCTATTATCCTTAGTTTGCATATTGAACTGAAATTTGTCATATAGAGTAGTATGCAAAGTACCCTCATTTCCATTAGTTATCCAAGATGATATATAGCTCGAGGAAATTTTCTCCTGGCACATCCTTTCTTGTACCTTTTCATTCATCTGAACATAAAAACCCTCAGAGACAAGTTTAAAAACATCAAATTCACTTTGATGAAAAAAGATAGAGCAATACATACTGGCTTTATTGTATTCAACACTATCTGTTGAATATGTTGATCTATAAGTGAATAATTTTGCACAATCTAAAAACCCCTTAGTGACTAGATCAATGCTAGAGGGTAGTAACACCTCCATCCCCACTTTACATAGATAATCAAGGAAAACCATAGGGCCAGTGTATTCACCACAATACTGGCCACCACCGATTGTATTCTTCTGATCATAGGTATCAATATCCTTAGATTGTTCAACATTTTTATAACTCCCTTGTTCCAATGCTAATATATCTAAGGTACACTCCAAATATATACCATCTGACATCTTTTTCTTCACTTGGGAACAAAAATGGGGCTCTTCATCCCCACATAACTCTAGTAAAAATAACATTTATGCTGCATTCTCAGTACTGCAATCATAATCATTAGCTTGCAATAGAATCTCAGTAATATTAGAATCATAATTAGGATTAGGAAACACAATAGGTGTCTCATACAATCCTACATCATCTTGCCTCTCAATTTTTTCATTACTTATGCAAACATCTTATAATGAATGAGCACCACTTTTATTTCGTGTAGATGCATTCCTGGCCGACTCTTCAATCTCTATCCATTGAATCACCTGAGCCAAATTAGCAGGTTTCAATTCCTCTAGTAAGGAACTCAGTCCCGATTCGTATAGTTCACAAAACAAATCAATGCATTCATAATCATCAAGTCTTTGCTCTATTTGAATTTGTATTAAGATTTCGAAAAATCTAAAAAAAAATCATATGATGATTCCTTCTCTTTCCTTCTCATATCATACAGTTCTGATACACAAAAAACCTGATCATCTTCACTCAAATCGGACCGGGTTTCAACTTGGATCTCATTATCATCAAACTTCATTTCTAGACTTATAACACTTCTGGCAAGAATTCTATCATCAATTTTCTGAATAGCTAGCTTAGATATTATATTAGCATTGGTTAGGCAAGGGTAACCAATACCTGTAGCTGGATACCTCTTCATCATTGAATATTTCATATTATTTTCAATTTCCATAGCTAGCTGGTATGCTTGATGCAGAGTAGTAGTTTCTTTATCCCTTAATAAAAATCTCATCCTCTTGTTGAAAGCACTTAGATACACAACCAAGCTTTCACCCTCATTTGGTCTTATCTCTTTAGGGATCTCCCTTAATGCTCTTGAAAACCTGAGATTAAAATGTGGGACTAATTCCTCCTTTTGTATGTGAA
Source organism: Sequoiadendron giganteum (assembly GCA_007115665.2). NCBI lineage: Eukaryota > Viridiplantae > Streptophyta > Pinopsida > Cupressales > Cupressaceae > Sequoiadendron > Sequoiadendron giganteum. The sequence continues at coordinate 665,717,833 of CM021102.1, forward strand.
TTCCCATAAATCCTTTTCTCAATGTGTTGGGATTGACTCTTTCACCGAATTGTTCCATAAAAGTAATCACCAACTGATTCCATGAGTTAACAGAAAAAGCAAGCAGATAGGAAAACCAGTCCCTAGCATCACCCTTTAAGGTTTGCACAAATAATTTCATGACAACATAATCATGATCAATTTCATAATCACCCATTACATCTACAAAATGTTGTAAATGTTGTGAAGCTGATTCTGCAACTTGCCTTGTATATTGAGGTAAATACTTCCTAATTTTCCTAGGAATTGAATTAGGGTAATTACTGATAGCACTAAACATAAAAGGAATATACCTTCGAGTTACAAAACTCCCAAAAGGGCTTAATACAATGTGTTCTTCTGACATATTTATGTTTTACCTTACACATGGTAGACTATTCAATAGCATATACTTATCAGGCACATCACTTCTCAGCTCAACCAAGAATTTGTTAATGACTAACAAAAGTATTCCTTACTTCCAAGATTTTATGCAACACAAATGTGTTTCATAAATCCTTTTACATAATTTATTACTAGAAGTATGGTAAAACAAATCCTTGTTCCCTTGTATATGCTTGACATATAAATTCGGAACCATTTTTATCTTTAATCAAAACACCCATTATCATTAAAATTAGTGAGCTATTTTAGGTTTGATGAAATACCTGGTAGTTGTTTGCAACATGTATCAACTTCTTTTCCAAACTATAAATAGCACAAATCTAGAACTATTCCTTGATTTATTCACTGGTTCTTCAGTCAGAGTCGCCACCTCCTTTCAGAGGACAATATTTCAAAGAAATATGGGTTTCATTACCCATTATAGAGTCACACCATATCATTAGTAATATCTCTCACAGTCACAACCCATTACCAATGAAGTTTATCACTTATCTTTACTTTGAGCAACAAGTTCTAGATAAGCACCTCCCATCCCTATCGTTCCTTTATCTTCTTTCTCCCTCCTTTTCTTTAAATTTCTCAAAAGTTCTCCCCAAATAAAACCATACTTCAATGAATAAATCTAGAACTCCTAAATCCATTGCTTATAGGACACCATAGACCACAAAATTATCAGGATTATTTTGAACTATCTCCTTTTCCTTAGTTTGAAAACATTCCCTATGTATATTCAGAATAGCATATCATTTAAAATGACTCTATAATAGCACCTTCTGCAACCAGAACTTACTAATTTTTTCCCCAACAGAGTCACCATTATGTTGGTGACTCGGATGGGAAAATAGTTCAATAATATGCAAACTTTGGTTACAAAAATAATTCAACACTTTAATGACTTTATAACAGCACCGTTTGCAAGCAAAACTTCTGAGTTCATCCCCATTGGAGTCGCCATTCTGCTGGTGACTCGCATGGGAAAATAGTTCAATAATATGCACCCTCTGGTTCCAAAAATAATTCAAAACTTTAATGAATTTATAGCAGCACCGTCTGCAACCAAAACTTCCAAGTTCATCCCCAACGGAGTCACCATTCTATTGGTATTTGAAATCCACATAGAGATTGCAGATCTCTAAGAGGTAGCCAACCCCTATCAAGGACAATTACAACCACTAGTGGCCAATGAACGAGAGTCAATTGAGGACTAAACTCTCCTACACTTTTGGCTCTGTAAGACCAAGGCAGGTAAACCTAAATGTGTTCATAAGAATGCCTCATGACTGGTAAGAACACTTCCCACATATAGATCACAATTCCTACACACTCAGAGGGATAGTCATCATTTCATGGTATTGGCAGACCAGAGACTTATTACCAATGCCAAAGAGCAATGGAATTGACCCACTTACTACAAGGAAATACCTCCCGAAGGAGGAAAAGGTTTTAACAAGTGTTTATATTCAGTATTTGGATTTCCATGCTTAGAGCTTACAATCTTAAACCAAAAAAAGGACTACAAACATTGTTCAGTGCCTCATCCATTAGGCAACGGAGTCATACAGAGTAAAATCCTGATACTATGAACTTATCTTCATATAGAATTACTATCATGAGATATTTCAGTACATTAAAACAATACTTCTTCAAGAATCCTAAGCATATACAACCATGAACATGTAATTGACTCTTCAAGCATTTGATTAACTCCTTAAGTTAAAGCAAGAAAAATTAACTACACTTTCAATTAATTATTGAAACTGAAAGGAGGAACCCTTGATAACTCCATTCATAATCCATGACACACACACAAGAGAGTAAACCATCTTAATTTTATAGATTTGTTTCAATATCAATAATTTAAAAAAGCATATCATACTAACTATATACAAATTTCCCCTCAGGATGATTTCTTGAACAAAATGTTCATGACACTTCAACCGTAAGACTGACTGTACAAACTTCAAAGCTTCTGACCCAAAATTCCTGACCCCTACAATGAACCATGAAATCTCCTTTATATAATAGGAGAGCAACAAGAATTAGGCTACATTTTCGATAGAAAATTGAATTTAAACTCAAAGTGAAATTCAAATTTACATTCCTTATGATTAGATAACATCATGCATGATCGAGGGAATCAAAATGGTTACACGGTAACCATCCGGAGAACAAAATTCATGCAAAGCACACGCACGTCCACGTCCACAAGAGAAAAAATTAGGAACAAACACGTCCAACCAACCCGTCACCACTCACCATCAAGAGGACACACAACCCCAATATAGGCTACCGCTTCGAGTCCATGCCTGTGACAGCGACGAAACCACATCTCCTTTACTAGCCCCACAAGCACCACCCCTAACAACTAGACTTGGTGCCCATGCAATTATTGGTTCAATTACCAGAACCTCCTCGTCAGCTCCCAAGAGTTCAATTAAAGTGTCCAAGTAACACTTGTAGTTCGAGTCAGTATCAGATTCATCTGAATCCAAAATGATCACCGGGAATGAACAGTGCACTAGCTTCTTTCCAGCATTACTTTTAGCACCCTCGGTCGATATGGGTGTAACAGGCTCCATCATGACTGGCAACCCATGGGATCCCAGCCTCACACTCCTATGCTTAATTGATTTATCCATGAAATAAATAGAGCTCTACAACACACAGGCAAAGAAACCTTCCTATACACAAATACAAGGAGATGCAATGTTGATTGCATACAACTCATTCAACATTAATGGAATAGCCCAACATGCAGGGTACGATTACTTGAAGGAAATTCAAGCATTCGAACAATTAGTGACCAAGATAACCATGAATACTACCAGTAGACTAGTACTGTTTGCACACCGAAGGAAATCAGGTGGAGATCCTCTGGAGAAGGAAAACTCGTGCCATTAATGACACGAGCAACAACCAAGCAATATATGCCACGTGGACAACACACACACCCCCTTCTTGAAATTGAACCACTGATTCGGACCACATAGTGACAAAACAGATGGCGAAGATCAAGCCCATGGATGTTGGCAATCCACCTCAACACCCTCATAGAACATACCCAATCAAAAACCTCAAAAAGGTCGATCTGAACCACATAGTGGGACCCACATAGTCCTGATTACAAGAAGAGTGAAGCCACCTACCATGCCCTCGTAGACCTCGCAATACCCTCCCAGATATTTACTCCGCTCATGCGAGGTGTGCGAGAAACCATAATTAACCCTATTATTAATGGCAATCACCAGTGAAAAGATGGCCCCATATCATATCCAACACCTCGGGAAGAAAACCCACTCATTCATTCACGCCAGATGGTGACATCTCGCGAGCCTCGCACCACTTTGGTGATGCTAGCAAGGAAACCCACGAGGTCAGCGAGAAGCGGCCAAGATCTAGTCCTACAATCGGATGATTCATCAGACTTCAGATAGAACATTGAAGTGGGGCCCACATTGAATTTCCTGGCAGTGTAAAACATAAGCCATCATGCCAAAAGACCAATGAATCAGGTGAAACGGGGCTGGTAAAGCACGACCCGAGAGGGATAAAACCTCACTTAAGTGACTGGTCTCCCTGGCAACAGGTCATCACTGAAACATGACAAGAGGGTTTTAGGAGGTCGATAATCAAAGTTACCATGAGTAGCTTTGGAACCCTAAAACCCCAGCCCAATTCTCCTAGAAAATTGAAGTCCCACCACCACCGATGTTTATGTGTTACAACGATGTGCTTATTTTTGTTGACTCTATCGGTATATCGAGGAGCTCACCTTATGAGTTATGAGTCTTCGCCTTCGGGCCATCAGTGGGGCTATGATGGGGGTTCCACTGATAAAGCATTGTTAGGCCAATACCTATGGTATTGACTTTAAAACACATGTGTCATGTTAATTTTTTTAATTTAATATCATAAACTAGTAAATTACTCAAGTTTCAAGTTCAACTGTTGGATGAACATTTGATGTATGGTTGTAGTTACATTCCATAATGAAATGAATAGAGCGATGGCCTTTCCAATTTAAACCTCCAAAATCACCCTATAACCATTAGATTTAGAAAGATCAATGGTTAAGATTAAGAATTTTCAATTTGTAGAGTCTAGACCTAAGATCTAGCATTCACTTTAATGTTCCAATTTTGAGAAACAAAGAATTTAAAGCACTTTGTACTGCTAAGTGTCAACTGTCAAGTGATTAATGTTTATTTTTAAACTTTAAAGTTAATATCATAAATTACTCAAGTTTCAACCATTGGATGAACATTTGATGTATGGTTGTAGTTGCATTTCGTAATGAAATGCATAGAGCAATGGGCTTCCCAACTTAAACCTCCAGAATTACCCTATAACAGTTAGATTTAGAAAGATCAATGGTTAAGATTATGATAATAACAAACAATAAATATGAAAATTTAATGACGGTTTGGTCATTTAAATGCCTATCAAAAAAATTGTTTAATTTATGAATTTTCATATAAAATCTTTTATAAATGGAATATCTTGAAAATTTAGAAAACAATGATAATTATTAGCGATAAATATAAAAATCTACTGTTATAATTAACAATTAACAAAAGTTTCTAAAATTGTATTAAAAATAAATCTTGTTAAATATATTCTAAAAATTAAAAATAATTATGTTTTATTTTGAAAAGATTCTAAATTAATATATATTTTTATAATAATATTATAAATCACATATATTAATATAAAAAATGATATCTATTATAAAAAATTCAAAAGTTTCTAAATTCATATTAAAAATATTCGAAAAATTTATATTCTATTTTCTTTTTATAATAAAAATTATAAAATGATATATATTATAAATTAAAATACTATATAATAATTTTTTACGGTTTAATAAAAATATAGCAAGTCAAACTATACGGTCTAATAAATTTTATAGCTATAATATATGGTCTAAAACTAAAAAACGGTCAAATATTTAATAGACCATCAAATTCCAGGCCTGCTATCAACTTTCAAGTGATTAATGTTTATTTTTAAAGTTAATATCATAAATTACTCAAGTTTCAACCGTTGGATGAACATCTGATGTATGGTTGTAGTTGCATTTCGTAATGGCATGCACGAAGCAATGGGCTTCCCAACTCAAACCTCCAGAATCACCCTATAACTGTTAGATTTAGAAAGATCAACTGTGAAGAATTTGCAACTTGTAGACCTAAGACGTGTCATTCACTTAAATGTTCCAATTTCGAGAAACAAAGCATTTAAAGCACTTTGTACTGCTAAGTGTCAACTATCAACTGTCAACTGATTAATGTTTATTTTTAAATTTTAAAGTTAATATCATAAATTACTCAAGTTTCAACCGTTGGATGAACATTTGATGTATGGTTGTAGTTGCATTCCGTAATGAAATTCACAGAGTGATGGGCTTCCCAACTTAAACCTCTGGAATCACCCTATAACTGTTAGATTTAGAAAGATCAACGGTTAAGAATTTTCAACTTGTAGTCTTGTAGACTTAACTCCTAAGATGTGTCATTCACTTTAATGTTCCAATTACGAGAAAAAAAAGAATTTAAAACACTTTTCACTTTGAAATTGTACAGTGATTTTTAAAGTATTCAATCTTCTGATTTCTCATTGGCCATTGCACTGCACCACCCTATTTTGGATTCTACAGTTCCACTTCCAACAACGCCATTCCAGTTTTCAAGCGGCGGGACTCAGAATCTAGGTAAGTGAAAGAATTCTCATGGCTATGTCTCATCATTTGACATTTCTTAAAATCTTATTTTGTCAAAGTTTGAAGTTTGGTTTTAGACTTTAGAAACTCAAGAATTCATTAAAATTAACAAGGACTAATAGGTATTACTTATTAGGGAATTCAAATTTCACAACTTCACATTTGTACAAGCATGTCTACCACTAGTACCACTAGAGCAACGTCTGATAAAAAATACATTATGTAGAATTGCTTAAAACCCTAGGTTTCACCGATGGGTACCATGATATTTATGATCCTAAAATATATGGTAGGCATACCTCAAAACTTAGTTTTTCATCTTAGAATAAGGATGCAATGCAAAAAAAAGTTGATAGTGTCAATGCACCGTGGGTAACTGGATTAGGGCGCATGATGTTACATGAAGTTTTCCCTTGCCCAGAATTTGTCATGGTCTGTTCCAAAAATTATGATGATAAGAAAAGAGCAATTGTTAATAAATATAACCAAGAAGAATTTTTATCCATTAATGTAGAAGAACTTGGAAAAGTGTTGGGGTGCACAACCGAAGAATTTGGAAACCACCACATTGGCCTAGAAAAGGTTGCTAGTGTTTATGAAGCAATAGGAGAAAGGCTGAAAAATGATTTCTTAAATAAAATAGTTCAGGATAGAAACAAATTGAAAGGTGATCATAAGCCTCCTTATAATTTGGATTTTTTTGAACCATGGGTTCAGGATACTATTTCCATGCTAGCATTTTACCTCAGTCTCGATAGAAATTTGGAAGTGGGTGCAAGCCTCCTTGAAATGGTATATAATATCCATTATGTTGATGAACATGTCAAATATAATTATAATTAGAACATTGAAGAATCCATGCATAAACATTTTTTAATGATTAAAGCAGGTTCCACGAAGACATTTAGGCTCACAACCTACTTACGCTATCTTTTTAGAGGAATGTTTCAGACCAACAAGCTTCAGATTCAGTCCTACAGTAATGCAGAGGAAAATAAAATGGCTCTAGTATATGAATGGACCACTGAGATAAGGATGCATGATTCTCGAAGGAGCTAAATTCATTTTGTAGACTACTTTCTGGCTCCATTTCATCAAGTAATTACAAATAATCCAATGCCTAGATTGCTTATGTCATGTAGAAATTACATGCAACTAGGAAAATAAATACAATTGTTTGATTGCCACTTAATGGAAGAATATAATGTGCTAAGATTTTATGGATCAGGAGAATAGTCATACAAACTTCCAATACATGTGATAGAAAGGGTTTTTGCATTGGAATATGTAAGGCAAGTGCAGAGTGCTGATGAATTACACTTTCTCAGTCAACAAAAGAATACCTTATTTCCCTCTTTATCTTTTTCATGTGGAGGGTTCACATTCGAGAGAAAAGCATTTAGTGTGGCACATAATCTTTTGAATTTTTTTAACTTTGATGCTATCTATCACTGGTAGTATGATCCATGTGACATCATTAAATCAATGATTTTGGCCAATAGGAATGCTACAAATAGAATTCAACATCAAAGTAAACCCTTGCTTGAAAACTTGAGAAACAAGGATTCTTGGGATGAGGTCAAAATAGCAATGGAGAAAAGTGTTGCTGAGAATGGTATTTCTTTTGAAAAAATTCAGCTAGAATTATAGCATTGCACCGAAAGACAATTAGGACATACAAATGTTTTTATGAAAAAAGTGATAAACCATCTAGTAGAGTAAAAATTCCAGGTTCTCTAGAGATGGAAGTTATAGATAAAAAATGGTCACGGTAAAAAATTACTACCTTTGGGTCTATGAGGAAGGACCTAGGTGATCCAAGAGCTCTTACAGAGTATGATGCTAATGAAGAAGATGAATATTTTATAAAATTGTGGAATATAGAGCATCCTAATGAACGTGATGATGATATTGATAGGGAAAAAGAAGAACAAAGCCATGCCAATTACAAACCTGGTTTAAGTAAGGCCGCAAAAGAAGAATATGCTTCAACATATACTTCAGGAGCAGCCATACTTCAAAAAATTGGTTATGAAGGTGGTCCTTTGGGGTCCAAAGGACAAGGCCCTTGGACAATACAAAGTGTTGAGCATAGAAAAATAGTTGATAAATCTGGCCTTGGGGTTGGAGGTGAAAAAGTAGACCAAGGGGCTACAAGACAAAATCAATTTGTTAGAGCTTCTAGTCCTCATCCTCATGGTCAGATATAATCACAACTAGGACATGCCCTTGGTGGATAGCTTAGTGCAACTAGGAGTTCCATTGGTGGCGATGGTATGGGTAGTAGTACTAGTAGTGTTCAACATGTGCTAAAATGACAAATTACACACAATACTAAGAGGAAAACAAAAAAAGATACCATAGAAACACTAGGTGATCAAGGCAATCAAAAGAGGCAAAGGATTTTGACAAGTCCAAGTCACACTATCAGTGGATCCACAATACCACAAATGACTTATTTCCAAAAACTCCCACTAATCCAATTAGTGTGGGTGTGACATCATTAGCAATTGCAAGTACTCCTATTCCTTCACCATTCAAGCATTCCATTGTTCCTGCCTCCCCAAGTTATGATTTCATTGAAGTGTTTAAAATGAAATCAGACTTGAATAAAAAAGAAAAGAAGCAAATGATGGAGAGTGTGTTTGTTGTAACTTCAAAGACTGCAACAACCATGGTATTACCGATATTTTACATAAATAAATAAATCATGGAGTACACAATTTTTGTTCCCACAGTTCAAAACAAACCAACAAATCAGATGGATCGATCTGAATACCAGGTAACCAATTTTCAATTAGATTAATTTGGCCTGAAAAATACTGACAAAATTAATGTATCAAAGAAGAACAATGAATTGGTGTACACATCATTGCTAAAGCAAGATAGATAGAAGAAAAGGTTGCAGACCCAAATAGAAAAGTTACAGGCACACCTAGTAAGTGAGAAAGCAAAGAGGAAAGAAGCAAATAACAAGAGCAATGAATTAGAAAAAAGAATAATAAAATCTGCCTCTACATCAACAAGTAAAGAGGATAAATCAAATGAGAGAGAAGTGAATGACCTGAAGTGAAGGCTAGATGAGAGCAACAAGAAATATGATGAGAAAAAATCCACTTCAGAAAAATTAAGAGTAAGCATTGCGAATGGAAATGTACAGTGGGAACAAAAATTAGAGAAACAGAGAAAAACAAATGAAAGACTGGAGAAAGAGCCGATGGAAGCAAAAGAAGAAATTAATTCTTCTCAAAATAATTTATCTGCATTTTGTAGAGATATAGTGAGGCATATGAAACAAAAGATCTAGGATGAAATAATGTAGAGGTTTGATCATTTGTGTGACATGTTTCAGTGGATTGATGCCATCAGACAACATTATAAGAAGCTCAAAAAATATTTAGTGGACAACAAAAAGGTGTTGGAATTAGAGAAATCTGCAAATGAGGTTCTACAAACAGTCTACAAAGCCAATGACAATGATCTGAAATCAAAAGGGATTACTAATCAGATTGAAACCTCAATGAAGTTGTCATCTATCATTAAAAGGTGTTCAAGAATGTTTGGAACAAAGGAATATTTGAATTTGGTTGCAAACAAGATGAAGGTAGTGGATGAAAAGGTAAGGAACTTAACAGAGCTTGGTTTTCAAGAGGCTTTTGACACAAATGAGTGATTCATTGGAAAGGATTCTTTCAAAAAGAAGATGGTAGGTGCAAGGAAGATTGATTTGGACCAGTTTCCTCAAAACCAAGATGTGAACTATTTGGATTCCATTAGAACACTGATAACCTTGAATGCAAAATTGATTGAAGAATTCAAGACAGGTTCCATTTCCAATTACAATCATGAAATGTTAACAAAACTTCAAGTTAAACAACATTAGTTAGAGAAAATGGCAGTTCCACCACTTGAAGAGTGGAAGTTGCTAGAAAATTTGATACAGTGACTTGATTTATTATTTTCAATCTTTGATAATATGAGTTTCGAAGTTCCAACTCAGCTCTGTGCAGACTTGTCTTTGGGCATTGGAAATATTTTGCATTTCCAATGCCAATATGTACTCCTTCATGTGAAATTAAATTAAAAAGCTCAAATTCAAACTTCAGTAATGTGATGATGTTCAATTATCTGGATTCTATATTATTTATTTTATCATTTGAACTAGTGATGAACTATTAGCTCATTATATTTACTTCTTGGTATAGCTTCCATTTCCAAGTTATGGATGTTGAACTGTTAGCTCATTATATTTACTTCTTGGTATAGCTAAAGCTTCTAAGTTATGGATGTTGAACTGTTAGCTTTTGCTATGTTTTGACTAAAAATCTCGATCAGTATCCACCAACTTACACCTCACCCACATCACACATGCTGCAAAAATACACTACATTTGATTTTACGATTAGCACAAATTGCAGAGATTTGTGTGACAAGATCCATTTTGTGGCCCACATTACTACTTGATTAATGATCATGTCCATAAATAAATCTAAAACCCCATGGTCACAACCCCTATTCCTGCAGAATTCAAATTCAATGTACTGACAAATTGAATAACATAAACAACCACTTTGGAGACAACCAAATAAGTTAATAAGTTATAATAATATGAATCCACAATAGTTGAACACTCGAAATAAAACCAGTTAATATGTGTAACCTTCTCCATTGTATTGATCTTCAAAGTTCAAATGATATGCATTATAAATATAGTTTATGATATGATATGGATGGGCGAATTGGTGCAATCTATTATCTATCTTCTTACTATTTTCTACTCTAAAATCTAATAAAAAATGATGTGATGATCCATTGATCTCCTATTCGGGTCTTGATCTCCAAGCTACAAACCCCTTGCAAAAATTCATGACGTTTTGACAACTAAACATAACTCAAATTATAAATAAAATGATGTCACATGTGAATGCACTAATCCATTAATCTCCAAGTAGAAGCCCATGACCACTGACCACCTAAGATCTTTTCAAGGATTCTACTCCATGATAGGGTGCTCATCATGTTGTCAGTTGGCATTCTTCCTCTGAATCAGATGGTTGTCGCATTGGATCTGATTCTGACACATCTACAGTTTGGCTAATAAACATATTGACTACAAAGAGGTGATAGATGTACTCCTGTTCAACATAGGTGTCCATGTTAGAGATCGCCTCTTTCATATCATATTCCATAGACATTATTTTTTTGAGTTTCTTATGAGTGTTTTGTAAAACCATATCCTCGTCATTTATTTTTTGCAACGCAGCAGTCAGAATCCCAACAAGCTCTTCCTTTCAATCATCATATTCTCATGGATTTCCAATAGCAAAATGAAGTGTCGGGAGTGGGACTGAATCAAATCAGTAAAAATCTTCCCTAAGCCTATTATGATATCCATTATGTGATTCTACCAACTTGTTATATGTTAGCAATATTTGTCCTTTCATGACATTCTTATCTAGGAGCTCCTTTTTTTCTCCATCATTCTAGGCTAAATTTTTTTATTTCCACCAATGCAATGCATTTCTATTTGAATCTTTCTCAATATTCAATAGCACATTTGATCATTTTATTGAACCTTTCTTTTATCATTTCAGATACAGTGTTATATTTGATGGTTTTCACTTCTTTCTCCAATTCTTTGCATTTCCCCTAGGATTTCAGATGGCAATTCTTCCAGTAGGCTACATCAGCCAATGCATCAAGCACTCTCTTATATTTTTCAAGCCATGGGGAGTAAAAATTTGATGTGGAGGAGGAAGATGTTTTCTCTCTCTGATTTGCTAGCTCCCTCTTAAGTTTTTCATTTTCCTTAATCAATTTATCAATTTTTGCTTTGTTAAATTTTTCCATATTTATGTTCAATTCTACTGTCTCCATAGGGTTGGTATCCACTACTCGTTGAACCAAGATATGATCAAACACTTGGTTTGGATTAATAATTATAGCAAGTCTTTTATCATGGGGATATAGTGACCAAATAAGCAAGGTGGCTCTGTCTGGGTTGTACCCAGATCCTGAATACATTTTGTCACTTGCTTCTTCTGTTAAGTTCATTGTCATATCCCCTCTTTTTCTGAAGCTATCAAATACAATTGAAGAGCTAATATCCCACCCTAGCAGGAGCAACACTCTAGCTTCTTGAAGAAATTCCCTACCTCTTTCAGGAGTGATGGACTCCATTTGCTTTTCTACCTCCCTTTTCAATTCCTCCAGAGCGGTTGCCTCATGTTCAAGAGTGATATCCTATATCTGTTGTCTCATTTTTCTACCTTTATATTCATAAACAAATGGTTTAAATTCAGAAGATCTAAAAAAATCACAATCAGAAATAAATTGTTGTCCATCCATGACCCTCACATCATCAGATAATTCATTTTATGCCTCAAATCTTACAATATTCTGCTCTTGAGGGGGATTGTACTGTTGCATCATAGGAGCGCTGATTTGTTTGACCTGCTCACCCTCTTCATCACCCTGCTCTTTGTTGTGCCTTTTGCACACACGCCCCATTCGGAATGAGGACCCTCTTTCCTTCTTTGCTTTTTTTGGTCCTCTTTCATTTTGCCTCATTTTGCATCCCCTTTTTTTTGGTGCCCCTGTAGGGGGTAGCATGTTTACCAATGCCATATTTTAAGTCTCGGGTTATCCGAGTATCCCTTGTCAAAATTTTGGAATCTATGGCAATTTTCGGGTTTCCTCTACTGGATTTCCCCTTTCGGAATTACCCTACCGGATTTCCCCTACCGAAATTCCCCTACCGAATTACCCCTGCCGGATTTCCTCTATCGGGTTTCCTCTACCGACTTTCTTGTTGTTCTTCACTGTTTTCGAGCGGCGGCCCTCGGATGGCTTTCCGAACCTCCCGCCACCCCTACGTTTTCAAATCCACCAACCAAATTTGTAACCATATGGAAGAGTTAATGCCGCATTAATGGCGGTTCTGTTATAAAATCAATTTTTCCAGCCATCATTGTCAAAGGCTCGAACGATAGAGATAGTTGAAGAACTCTCGGCGCTCTGGTTTTCCTCCTATCTCAGATTTCGAAGTGTTTTCCCGACAACCTCCATGCATCTAGCAACTTGTTCTTTGGATTCTCGAGGTAGGTTTTCCGTTCGCATGCCCTCATTTTTATTTTGTGAATTTTCAAATTTTCTTGGGGGTAAAATGTAAAATGAAACCTAAATTAAGTAAATTTTCCCCCTCCGCACATAACCCATGTTTTAGAAATCTAAATATCAGTCATTAGAGCACCCAAAATTCGATCTGGAACCTTCCCTCATTGTGGTTGTTCTTCAGAATGGCGCTAGCACCTTTCGGGCCCCAGTTTTCCTGCGGTTGTCCGTCCCCCTCTCCATTTTTTAAACTCGCCTTTTTCCCTTCTTCCGATTTCCATCTCTGGAATTCCCTTCCCGGGATTCTGCGGTGTCTCCGTCGTTTCAAACGGCCCCGTCTGAGCATCCGAGCATCCTCCTAACCCTCAGACCCTGGACCCTCGAGGTCCATCCAAATTTTAAACTTCACATCCAATTCAACCTTCCCTCAGAATTCGGTCCTCGAAATTTCGTTCCTCTTTTGCCCTTTCAAATGGCTTCCACCTTGCGGCTTTCTGGACCTTGTTTCCTGACCACAGAATCTTCCATTTCCCAGTTGAAACTCTCAACATTTTCTTCCTGTCGGACTTCCGCCTCTGGAATTCCCTTTTCGGGATTCCGTTGTGTTTTCGTCGTTCCAAACGGCCCCATCCGAGCATCTTCCCGGATCCCGGACCCCGGTCTGCTGTCTGCCGGAACCTGAAACCTTGGTTTTATTTTCCTCTGAGCTTCTTCCGAATTCTGGACGCCGAAATTCCCCACCCAGAATTCTGTTCCTCCTGTGCCATTCTAAATGGCGATCTTGGAGCGTCTTCCCAACCTCCGGGTCCCGGTGCCTCTTTCGCCACCCGGTTGGCCCGAACCCTCTGGTTGCTTCTGAAAGCTTCCTCCGGAGTTTCCTTCCCTGGGTTTCCTCTTTCGTTTCACTGTTTCGCACGGTCGACCCATAGCCGCTTCTTGGTGATAGCAATTCGAGACTCCGATTTCGTTGCCCGGAATTTCGTTCCCTCTGCACCCTTTCAGACGGCTTCCCTGCAAATGATGCCCGAACCTCCGAATGGGGCATCAAATGACCTCCAAATCCAAAATGGATTTTGAACCATTTTCTAGAATTCGGTTTTCTTCCATTTCTAACTTTAAATCTTCAAATCCAACCTCGGTAAATGCATATGTGAATTCCATTCTCATTTTTCCCTTTCAAACGGCATTCTGCCAAGGGATTTCCGACCCACGAACTTTGAATTTTCTGCATTGCCCTCTAAATGGTGAAGTATCTTGCTTCCATGATTATTGAATATGAATTATGATTGCCGGACTAATCTTGACATGCAAGGATTTGTCGGTGGCCCTTGTATTAGGTTCATTATTACTGATTCTCATCTTTTGTGCAGGATTTATGGAATCTGGTCCAGAGATTTTCGGTGCTTCTAGGAAAGGAAAAGGAACAGCCAAGCCACCAAGGAGCAAGGAAGATAAAGACCTGATGAAGTACAAGTTTCAAGGGGTCCCTATTCAATCTAGGATCACTACCCTTTAGAGGGATGTCTCACATACCAACATCGAGCAAGTCGATGTTGATGAATTCACGCAGAGGGTCAGAATGAACCCAAAGACAGCAAACGCAAAATTGGTAAAGAGCAGTGGACTTGCTAAGGCTGCAGGCTTCCCGCGGGCCCTAGTGGCCCTAGAGCTAGTAATCACGTGCATGGAGGCATACCAATCTAATACCAGAACAATTGTGGATCATGAGGGGAATATCCTTGCAAATATGTCTCCATCAGGTATAACTGAGACCTTCCACATTCCAGCCTTCGAGAGCATGGAGGTCCCCACCATGGAATACTGTAAAGAGGTATGGGAACAGGACCCATTGGATTGTAAAAGGCTCATCAACCAATGCTGGTTGAAGGACAAAAGGGCTAGTGCTGGGAACCTCCCTCAGGAGCTCTACCGCAGCGATTTCCATGAAGACTACCATGACCTTGTAACTCTGCTTAGCCGAGTCATGGGCCTTCCTAGCATGGTTTTCTTTCAAGAGTGGGTGTTCTATTTCATATAGCAAATTCTCTGAGGTAAGGGCATCACCTTCTATTGGGGCGAGATCATCAACGACTGCTTCCACAAGCTGTTTACCGCTGTGAAGAAAACTAACAAATTCTTCATGACCTCGTACTTGGTGTATTCCCTCACCAATCGGCGACATTATCAAGGGTTAACCATGATTCCTAGTGACCCATCAGGGATAGAACTCAAACCTTATGACAAGTACCCTTAGTTGCAGTTTAGGAATCTAAAACGGAACTACTGCAGGGTGAATGACGCATTCATTGCCCATGCCATCCGGTCAGTGGGAGGAGATTTTCATAGAAGGATGTCCAACAGTTCCAGGGTCCTCCTAAGATAGTATGCATTCTAGTATATTTAGTTCCCAAGGTTCACCTAAATCCATGTTGAAGGCTTGTCAGACAAACCAAACAAGCTACCCCAGTACCCAAATGACCGGATCGTTCTATTGGAGCTGACTCGGTAGCTGCAACACATTCATAGTGTCTTGAGTGAAAAACATCTGGAAGGCCCCGTCTACCCCATGAACCTAGGTTAGGGGATGTATAAGGTCCACACTTCCCAGTGCATAGGATATTCAAAAAGGGAGCTAGCAGAATATAAATTTGAACAATACACAACGAGGCCATGAATGGATCCCTATGGCCATGTCAGGAAGGCACTGGGGCACGGATATGCCCACCTCCACAACATTGAGGACTTTTGGGCCAACTGCAAGGATGATCTTGAGGTACAGTTGTTGTATTATATGTGCATGACCATCATCCATGTACAAAGGGTGAACTTATGTCCGGTCCCTGATCAGTTAGAGGAGGATGAGGAAGCAATTGTGGATCCAGTTTATGATGCAATTTCCAACCTGTCGTTGCTCACTATCAATTGGGATGCACTAGAACTCAATGATATTAGTATACTCACCAGGGCCATCGAAGTCCGAATGAGAGCATGGATCGACACAAGAAGGTGGCCTAATTGAAACAACAAGGGGTCATCCTGACATACACCGAGATTGCAAGTGAACATGTAAGTGAGCCAAGTGGCTCTGAAGGTGGGGAAGCTGCCACTGCAACTAGGGAGACATCTAAAGCCCCACCACCTCTAAAGACCAAGAAAAGAAAAGCGAACAACTGCCAAAACCAAAAGTCTATGCCCATAAGTCTTCCGAGCTGGAGCCCTCTAAGAAGAAAAGAAAAACAACAGGAGGCACAGAGACAAAGGTGATGCCTAAGGGTTCACCCCTTAGGATCGCAAGTAAAGGATCTAGCTCGTTTGGATCTCCACCCATTATAATCACCACCGCCACCCTGCTTGCCTCAATTCCAGATTCTGCTTCCTCCCCGCCTGTGGTGGATATCTCCATCCATTGCTCAGTCTCCTCTAGTATCATAGGTCATTCCTGTGGATTCATCATCCATTGCCACCTCGCCAATGACCTCTCCCTCCATGTCTCCTTCCCTTCCTTCCGTTTTCGCTACCACAACGCCAGCCTCAAGCCTTCCAGAATCTTTGGCGAAGTATATGCAGAATGTGCCTTCTGAACTTCAGGGATGCTCACCAATCCAATAGTCTAGGCTATGATAGCTCAGGCTATGGCCTCCACTCCAATGAAATTCCCCTCTACTAAATCACCAAAGATGAAGGCAACCATGCAAATATCAAACAAATGTGAACAAGAATAGTTAGAGGCTCAGAAGGCACCAAAATATGAAGAGTTTGAATATCACGAACATCCCTTGTTCAAGTTTCCGAAGATTGATAAGGTGGCCTATGAGTCTTCCAGTGAGTCTAGTGAGGGCAATGAGGACCTTGATGCTGAACTGATCTAAGAATCAAATGATCTCAAGCTCAATGCAGAGTGGAGCAAGTAGCTCAAGAAAATTGAGGACAAGGAGGCCGAGGACTGGCTTGCACAGGAAGAGGAGACTGCTGCTCCAGAGATGGAAGGTTATAGGTCTCCAATCGAGGAACATTCCCAGACTCTAGAGCATGATAAGGAAACTTTCCTCCATGAGAGCAAACAAGCAGAGAGCCCCAAGGACCATCGGGATGCTTTAAACAAGGAGGAGGATACTCAAAAGAAGGATTCACCCAAGGAGTAGCTACATACCGAGTCCCCCGCTGAGCATGAAACATTCGAACAAGATTCGAGTGAAGGAAAGGAAGATACGGGAGTAAATGAGAAGGCTCTTGTTGTTAGAACTGTCAAACTTGAAAAGGAGGACAACAAAACTCAAAGTGAACCACCGAGGGAAGAACCCCAAACGCCCGATTGGCTGCAAAGACAATTCAAGCAAAAGACTCCCACATCAAAGGATCCCAAGGCAAGGCTGGAAGCGTTCATGGCCAGAGCACAAGTAAACACTAGAAAAGACAAGAAGCCAAGGGTTAGATCGAAGATAACCATGGATTTCTTAGGATCAAGGGTAGTACAATTAGCAATGCCGATAGTTGGGGAACATGGCATAACTTACAATGTCTCCACCATCGACCTGGGAGTGGCAACAAGGGAGTAGAAGGTTGAGCATCTCCAGGAGTCAGTCGCCACAGTGGTGCACCTTATCGAGCAGGATAAGATCTCCAAAGAGGAATTGAAGGAGCAAGTGGCTGACCTAACAACTTATATTCAACAGTGGTCATCTCCAGATGAGTAGCCTACAACATCATTAGCCCCACCTCAGTTACTGTCCAAAGAACAGATTGACAAACTAGAAAAGAGACGGAACTTGGACAAAACTACAGAAATTTGGTTCCGATAGGTTTTGGACATAGGGAACACAGGTATCAACGTGGCTGTCTGGGTTGCAAATAGGTTCCTAGAGGTTCAGAAAACTCTCGAAGACACAAGGCACATCTGTGAGAAGTTCCCAAGGAAGTACGATGAAGCCTACCTGAAGATTGAGGCCATTCTCACGTTGTCCAGTGATATCTGGGAGAAGGACTTAGCCTTCAAAGATGATGACCACTGGCTGGTGGATACCTGGAAGTGAGACTATAATCACTGAAAGAGGAGGCTAGAGTATATTTTGGAATGGATAGTGCCTGACATTGAATGGGCAAGGGAGTCGAGGGAGGAGTGTACTCAGTACCTCAAACTGATGACGGGGTATGAGGTGCCCGCAGTTGAGATCAATCCTGAGAACATCAAGCCCCACTTCTATAAGATTATGGAAGATGGGATGTCTATTGAAATCACCACTGAGTTCATGTGTTTTACGGCTTGAGCCTTCGCACAATCAGAAACTTGCAAAGAGAATGATACTAGGTATGAGGTAGACTAGAGGAAGCTTGGTAGCAATTCTCAGGAATGGAGTTACCAAATCCTGAAGTCCAACATCGTGGAGGTAGATAAGCTCCAGTCCCTGATCCTGAGTTTCATGCAGTATGCCGCGGTGAAAAAGCGAGAGGGAAATCCAATCATTGACGAACAGTTCCTTGAAGAATAGCTATAGCAGAGAGAAAATGGCTAAAAGACAAATTTGCTACAATGTTGTCACTAGATGATGAAATAGGGAAGAGACAAGAAAGTATTCTTTCAATGTAATATATTTGGGGGTAGGTGAAACCCTAATGTAAAATGAATATTGGCCACATAATAGAATCAAATCTTGGCCACTCATTTTGTTTTTTTGAAAACTATAAATAGGGCTCTCCTCCTCTCATTTGAAGAGAGTTGAGTTGTTGTAAAGGCATGCTTCAGAAATTATGAATAGCAAATATAGTCATTTTTTGGTGTATTTTCTAGGTTTCTCAATATGTTTCATGATTCCTCTCCCTTTTAGTTATAGTTTTGCTTTAAGTTACTTTGTTGTTCTAGCATCCTTAGATTAGACTTGGTAAATTTAGTATGTTATTTCTGATTTTGGAGATAGTTGTTGTGTGTATGCTTTCCTTGTGCATACTTTTGGTCATTTGCTGAAGGTAGATGACTGTGTAAAGTTAGTCTGGACTTTAATTCCATTGTTGCTCATTAAAATTTATCTTTATTCATGTTTCCATAGTGAATGAATGATGAACATCTACAATCCCTAGAAGATAGCACAGATTTCATGATATTGCGAGAATTCTGATTAAATGAAATCCAGTTTAAGGAAACTATCCACAGCAAGAACCTCCATGATCATTGTTTATCGGTAGTTGTAGGTCCAAGAAACATCTCTCTTCCTCGCCCTTTCTTTTTCCTTTTTCTAGAAATGACTTGTGCCAAGGTTCATTGCACATTGTAAAGCCAAATCCAATGAAATAATGAAGTCTAAGACTGCTACCTAAGCCTGCAACAAAGCATATCAATTCCAGACCTCTAGAACTCTATTTATCGACTCAATTCTCCTACAGCTTAGACCACGTAAGTCCACCTTGTGATTCCAGCAAATCACATAAATCAACTGAAATATTCCAAGCATCGTCATGACCTGACATCCGAGAGACCTTGGGATAGTGTTCTGCAATTTGATTGTGGAAGATTATCTTTCAAGAGAGGTAATGCAACTACACATTACCTGTGTTGTGAAGTGCATGAAAACACCATCAACACTCTTCTTCACTTATATCAGTATCTATAGTAAAACATACCTCAAGAGTAGGCTATGAAGGTATGTAATCCAAGGGCTCTATGTCTTCAGCTTGCACTCCTAAATAGGTTGCATGAGGTGCATCAAAAAAAATTGGGGGAACATCCTTTACCAATTCATTGACATGAGTGATGAGTTTCTCAATTCTTGTTAAAGGATCTTGTATCTCACCAAATGCCTTTGAATAAGATGGGACATTTTTTCTCTTCCATTCCTTTGCAAGCATAATCTTGTTATAGGTGGCCATTCTTTCCTTGGTGGAAGCCTCATCATGGTTTCTTATGACATCTTTGATTGAGAACAAATGTTCATACCCTAATAGCCCCTGTGATAATATCACCTTGTGAATAATCCCTTCTGCATCAAATAGTTTCCTTACATCACCTAGAGGTAGGTTGTATATTGCTAATTTACCATCAATTTCTCCATATTCTTCATTGGAAACCACTGTAAATTCTCCAAAACATAAGGTGTTGGGAATTATTTATTGTTTGCTATGTCCTTTGAGGTTTTTGGAATCAGATTTTTCTAATTGCCTCACAATTTCTAAAAGATAAAATCGGTCAGGAACTACTCATGGCATCAAGTGTGGAGCCCATTCGAACCCATAAACCCTTATCACTGTACAATCAAGGAAAGCATACCAGTCTCCTCAGTTATGATTCACTTTATTTCTTCGGTCATTTTCCTTTGGTCTTAGAATCTTTGTACTTCTAGGGATAGGTTATAGTTGCACGGATACCCCAACAACTTCATCAATGGTTTCACAAAAAAATCTTCAAAATAAAGGTAATGAGACCTACCAAATGAGTTGTCCCACAATGAAGTCCATATTTGTACAAGTTTAAAATCTCCATTTTCATCTGTATCTTTTATCCTTAATTCTTCACTCCAGACCCCTCTGACTTGTCCCTCGTACAATAGCAAATGTAAAAGCAAAGAATAGTGTTCAAAAATAATATTATCACTATTATTTTTAATATTTTTGAGCCCTCGATGTAGGGAGTTGGCCAAGTAGCTAGCATAAACAAATGGCCTGGCATCCTTTCTCTGTATGTCTATAGCTAAGACTATTGGGGCAATCAACATGAGAGGCAGAACCTCTACTCCCAAAACCTGACCAGCTAAATAATAGGTGTATTAGAAATACTCTTCGAACAAATATTTATGGAAAGGAGGGTTTTTACTGCTAGAGAACCTCTTTAGTTGGTATCCTTCATCCTTGGGCCTATGCAAAGGTAATTTCCATCTCTTATAGCTGGTATCCATGTGGTGATACTCTGTCAAGAGATCTTTGATCGTGAATGATAAATTCAGTGAACACTCTAACTGAAATACATTAGAAATGAGATCCCTAGAAATAACAAGCATGTCACCCCTGCCATGTGACTGAATAGTTCTTTTCTTGGGGTCATATCTGATAGCAAGAGCTTTAATTAGCTCTGAGTTCACAAAAAAATTGGGCACCACAAGTCTTCCTAGGTTCAACCTCCATGGATTGCAGACTAGTTTGAACATAAAATTTTTTTGTAATGGTACATGAAGAGGTCATACCCTCGTTGCGGTGTCCAAATATCCCCTAAGCCATTTTTTTTGTCCCATAATCGATCCATGGAAGGATTCATTTGAGCACTCCTCTTGCGTCTCAGCCCTGACCCAGGACATTGATCTATCATGTCTTCATTTAGGAGTCTCTTAGGATTTTTGGTTTTCTATTTTTTAGCTTTTGGTTTGTCTGTACTCTCTTCCATTATTTAAATCTTAATATTTTGAGTAAAATAGCTTCTCAGCTGGATTTGAAACTGAAGTACTTACGTGAGTCTCGCTGAGTTGCCTCCAAAATCCACCAGTCTTTGTTGTGTCAGAACTCCAAGTTTTTTCCTTTTTGCTTCTTCCCTAAGCGAAATCTTCCAGGATTTTGTAACAAGTATGTGATCAACTTGTGATATAATTCACTTCAATTCTGGTTCATAAATGTACCACAACATAGCTACACAATGCCACTAGATGTCACATCAGTCTTTCACCGATAGCCACCCTCTCCACCGATGGGCACCTATCCTTCGTTCTATCAGTGGGACGCCAAATAATGTTTCCCCGATGCACCATAGTTCCCCCGATATACTTTATGCATTTGATAAGTCATGCCCATGGGCCATGGTGATAAAACATGGTTACTTTTGTTGACAACTTGACTCTATCGGTATATCGGGAGAGCACCTTAGGAGTCATCCCGATATAGTATTGTTACACCGTTAGTAGGTTGTGAGCTATTTTTATTGGGCCATCCATAGGATTGTGATGGGGGTTTCGTCGATGAAGCATTGTTAGGCCGATGGTATTGAATTTTGTTAGGAATGGGGGAAGGACTACGTCACTATGGAATTTCAAATTTTGTTTAATATTTATGGATGCAATTTGAATGTAGGCTATAATATGGATCTTGTCACACAAATTTCTACAATTTGCATTGTTCATAAAATCAAAGTGTGGTATATTTTTGTGATTATTGATAAAATAAGATAATTCATGCCCATGTTCATTAATTATAATTCATGGTTACTTTTGTTGACAACTTGACTCTATCGGTATATCAGGAGAGCACCTTAGGAGTCAGTCCGATAGAGTATTGCTACACTGATACTAGGTTGTGAGCTATTTTTATCAAGCCATCGGCGAGATTGTGATGGGGGTTCCACCGATGAAGCATTATTAGGCCGATGGTATTGAATTTTATATAATTTACAAAATATCATCAACTATGTTACTATAATTTGATTTTGGCATATGTATTAGGATTCATGAAGTGAAATATAATATAAAATATCATGGATACTTGGAGTGCAATATAAAATAAAATATTCTGAACTTGAAGTGTAATGATTCACAATTTATTTCAATACAATATAAAAAATCATCAACAACAGTTTGGAATATGATTCATGCTCACATGTAGTACTTGAGTGCAATATAAAATAAGATAGCATGAAGTGCAATGATTCACAATTTCAATGTTCATTGAATACAATATAAAATATCATCAAACATCAACTACAGTTTGGACTTTGGAACAATTGAAACTGATTCATGAAGTGCAGAAAAAATACCTAAAACTTGCTAATTATCTTCCATTTCCCAAACGGGGTCAGGGTCCTCAAACTGATGCTCATCTTCAGATAAATTAAAAGAGTCATCTTGATTCTGAGGCTGCTCTGCACTTTCTTCGACCTGTGTCTCAAATTCAACATTTATTGTTTGATTTGTGTCAATTTCAATATTATTGTCATTTGCCCCAGGCCCAGTCCCACTACCACTACCATTGCCACTACCAATAGTACCACCGGCTGTTGGAATTGGAGAGCCTGTGTTGCACAACCCGGTCCCTCTTCTTTCACATGTGGACCTCCAGATTGTGAGTGCGCTTTCAAAAAGATTTTTTTTGACATTATAGGTACTTCCTTTCATCCTCAAGCAATTTTCCAAATTCTTGTCTAGTTTGTTTCTTAACTTTGATTTCAAAAAAACCAATGTACTGAAAATTCTCTCGTCCTCCACTAACCCCAATATCATTGTTTGACATAAATCAGCAAGTTTGAAATATTTTGACATCAAACCACGTAATATTTCACTCTGACCTAAGCTTTTTCAAACCTTTTTTATTTATCCCGATTCAAAGGCCTTCTCCTTGCCCATGGATTTATACTGCTCGCTCATAGCTATTGCGAAACTCCAACATTTCTTTCCAAGCTTATTTTCATCTAAAACTCCTATTATTTGTCCATTGTATGTTGTCTTTTCTGAAAACTGTTTGATCAAGATTTTTACTTGATCATGAAAATATTTTGGGTTATCTCGGTTTACCCAAAATTGAGGATACACAATACCCATGGCTTCGAGTATTTCATGTTGAGGGAATCTTTCATGAATCTCTAAGGAAAGAGATTTTGCAATTTCCTTCAAATTATCAATAACAGATTTAACAATGTCATTAAAATATTCCTCGTTAATATGCACTTCTTTTCTAGAGCGCCTGCCTATCTTACAATGGTACATTGGTATCTCATATCCAAGTACACAAATACATAAGTGCCCGCTTGTATTAAACTATAAATAATTATCAAGATTATTCAAATCAATAATTTTCTACCACATCAAATAATTTGTGCCTTCTTGTGTTAGATCTAGATATAGATGATCGAGAGCCAATCATGTAAGTTTACGTAGATTGGCATATTCATAAATATACATAGTTCTATCTTGGGATTTCTTCACAAGATTGTTCATCTCATCCAGCATGGGGAGAAGACTAGCTAAAGTCAAGAGTGTCTCTATATCGCTTAACATATGTAAGAGGTCAGGAGCATTGTCTACTATGTTGCGATGCTCGTACATCACTCTGATCAAGGATTGATATTCTAAAAGAACTCATTGTGATGGTCCACATAGGGAGATCCATCTAGTATCGACATCCTTCAAAATCTTGTTTCCAAGTGTTATTCCCTCAACAAAATGTTGAAATTCAAGGAAACATTTGGGACTTCGACAGAAGTATGCGTGGATCTTGCGAACTAGATTTTCAACTTTTGATACTGTAGGAAACTTGCTTACAATTTTGAATGCTAAATTAATTATGTGGGCCATGCATTGAATTCCAAGCATGTATGGTGCACAAGTAGTTTGTAACTTTATGCAAAGACCGCTCCTTTGACCTTGCATCACTACAGCTCGATCAACTCCTACAAACACCAACTTTTTGGAAATTTTCAACTCATCCATACCTACAATTTCATTCAAATGTTTCTTGACTAGTTCAAATAGAGTTTGTGATGTTTAACTTTCCTTCATTTTTCGAACATAAAGAAGATGAGCTTGGCGAACATGTTGTTCTACAGTATACAAATGCATACAAACCCAAGAAGTATTGTCTATCGCAGTAACTTCATCTAAATATAATGCAATGAAATTTGACTCTTTTAATTTCTCCTTTAAATCTTTTTTTTCCATTGCAGTAAGACAGTTCGCCCATTCCCATCTATCATTTACTGACCAATGTGAGAAGGGAAAGTGGGGAACACTCAAATAAGATACTCTCCATAATATTCAACATTTTGTAGAGGGAATAACACTCATTTTGCTGAGGGAATAACACTTATTCCATCAGCAAAATGTTGAAGATTAAAAAATGTGAAGGTACACTTGAGGCTCATTTTGGAAAAGCCATGGCAGCAACAAATCTGTCAAAAACTGTTCAGTTGAAATTCAAGGAAACATTTTTTAATCTGTGGCATACTTAACATGAAGACATTCTTCCTTTGATTTCCATTGTACGACTGATTGTTCCTTTCCATCTATGATTTGTTTTTCGTAAATTTTGCCAATATTATTTTCTATAGTGTTAAGCTTTAGCTGCATTGTCTTGTCTCTTCCACATTTCCAACTACAAATCTTATATTTGACCTTTGTTTCCCTTTAAATAATGTTTTTGTTTGATACCCCCACTACTTCAAGGAATGGGTACTTCAACAACCAACCGATTTAAAAATTCCTTGTCATTTCCTACTCACGCCCCAATTTCTCTTTGCCTTTTCTTTTCTTGCCACCAACATCATCCTCATCCAAGTCAATTATCTCATTTAGGCTATCCAGGGTATCCCTTGTGTTGATGGTGTTTTCTACACAACAACAACTCAGACAGAATATAATAGCCTATCTCTCTTGAAAGGTAAATCTCTATGGGAAAAGAGAAAACCCCAAGGTCTCTAATGTCAAGTCTTGATAATGCAGTGAAACAACTCAAAGATAATGTGAAAATGTTGGTAATCACAAAGGGACCTTACTACGAGTAGAGCTGGACTTCGAACTTATCAAATGTAAGCAATACATTGATACTTTTAACTTGATATAAATAAGATAATAAAGAAATGACAAAAGACAAAAGGTTTCAGAGATAATGTTAAGACTACTTCTAACCCCCAGATTGAAAACGCAAATGGATAAAATGCTTTAAAATGGACCAATCTCTCATAAACTACTTTCTGCTTGACCAAGATGAATCTACAATTCCACATAAATAGTGCAATCTTCTAAGGTATTGAAAGATTTTCAAATCATAAGCATTCATTCAATCAACCTTATAGCAATTGAGATGAACAAACTTTCACAATTGAACTAAGCACAAATATAAGTCCAAGCTAACTTTGCAACGTAGCTAACAATCAGCTAACTATGAAAAGTATGGACTAGAGATCACTACAAACATTCCAACATGAAACCCTAGGCATTTATCAAACAACTTAACTATGAACTCATAAGAAATTTAAAAGATGGAAGAACAATAACCATGCTAGATGAACTACACAAGATAGATACCAAAACACAATATCTTCCTTATATTCAATCACCCAAGATTGCAACAATTCCAATTTTGTATTACAATATTTTCCTGCCCATAAACCCTAACTTGATCTAATATCACTTGATCCACCTATCCTTCTATTTCTATCTTAAATCTCTCTATCTATCTCCCCCCTTTTTGAATGAGGAAACATGCCTATTTTTATAGAGAATCTATAAGATAGGTCAGCCCAAACTATAATTTATAATAAAACATGACCTAAAAGAGGTCGAGCAAAAGACATTCGACCATATGAAATGTGCCATTGGCACCAATTTCATACAAAACAACCAATGCACCAAAAGGGTCAGCCCAACACATGCAAATTAAATGGGAAGCACAAATATCAATGCGACTCTATATAGTCACTCCCCATCCTTGTCTTTATTTTTATCTTCTTCAGCATGTACAACGAATAAGACCCTATCCAACTCAGTAATAGGTGGCATAGGCAAAACCCTAATCTTCCTCTCGAGAATTTTGATGTCTTCCCTTGCTTGCCTAACTGTGCCATCCGAATCAGTTTTTTTGGTCAAATATTCATCAATGACTGCAATGTATTTTGCAGCATCATCCAACTAATGTTCAATTAATGACCCTTCGCTAACTAGAGAATACACATCTCTCCACCACCCTCTAAGCTACTCCAAACTGAGATGCTTTGCAGCAAACTTCTTTCTTCCAGTCATGACCTCGAAGAATGAAATGCACCTCTCATGGACACTAGTCAGAGTATCCTCAATCTGCTTCACCTATTTGTAAATATTTTTTAGGGCCTTCTACCTCATTCGCAAGATTTCATACCATTCCTAAGGTTCGGAAACCCTTGGAAAAAGAAGAAACTTGCACTGCACTAACTTTTCCTCGGTGAACCCCATGACTGTTGTAGTCTTTTGCAGCAAGAGGTTTGTATCCACATTATCCTATGCCAATGTAGTCTTTAACCAATGAATCAACCTTAGTGCATCCCCTCCAGTTGATAATATACTTTTGATGGCCTCATCTCCCTTAGCCTGGATACCTTGCAGCTAGGTAACCGTAGCATGTGAAGTGCCTTTCATCTTTTCCAACTCAGAAATTGTTTCTTGGGGTAGGAATCCTGTAGCTAAAGAGGAGGAGCTAATAGCTTGCAAAGTTTTCATTAAATCCTACAAGTACTTCCTTAGTTTTTCATTCTCTTTCTCTAGCTCATGTCTGGTTTGCACTACCTTCTTCAACCTCCCCACAATAATTGCACTAGAACCCTCATACTCTTCAATGTCCTGCTCAATAGTAGCATGCCCTAAATCAATAGTTTAGACATTATAGTCCTGAGCAGTCACATCATCCTTATCTTTATTTGGAGCAGGGGTAGCAATATGGACCACCTGATTACCTGACCTATCCCTCTCAATCTGGGATACCACCCTTGCCTTCTTCTTTGTTTTCTCCTTTTCCACATTAGCCATGAGGGCATCCCAATTAGGAGGGGCATCCTCCACTATTATCATTTTACTTGTCAATTCCCTCTCCAGCCAATCCAGAATGGAGGACCCAGTAGGAACTGTATCTGGTCCATCTTGTTCCTTTTCCACCTGATCAATAGTTGCATCCTTCTCAGCCGTAGGAATTTTAGGAACATCCACTATTGGGTTCTCTTCTTGTTGTTCCTGTTCTTCCATGACTACATGTTCTAGTGAAGGGGCCCTAGCCATTTCTTCCTGCTTTTGGGGAGACTTCTCCATTTGTTCCCTTGCAGGAGAGTCTGCATATGCCACCAAGAGGGACTGCAATACCTTATCAATCTCTGCCTTTGTTCTAAAGAGGTCTCCTTGAAATACTTCCTCTTGCAAACCTTTAGGAATTCCATCCTTCTTTGGTTCCTCTTGTTGGTTACCAACATCCTAGGAAATAGAAATACTCACCTATTCAATAACAGGAACGCTGACTGAGACTTTCTCCACTGCTGCAGTGTCCTTCACGAAAGGAGTCCTTGATCTCCTCATGTAAACCTAGGTCTCTTCCCCTGAACTTTCCACCTCTACCATAGTTGGCTCAATTTCCTTCCCAACCTTAGGAGCCTCTTCCCCTCTTTGTGACAATCTTATGATTCTTCTTTTCTTTTCCATTGGTGGAGCACTTTCGACTTCTCCTTCCTCCTGGTCTTTCTCAACTTCTTTTTTAGAGGCATGCTTCCATCTTCTTGGCGACAGGTTTCCTTTGTTTGACCACCTCTACAACTTTGTTAGCTTGTGCCTCTCTTACTTGAATTCTGAAAGGAGAGTCCACCTTCTCCTTACCCTTTTGTTCGGGGTCAATTGAAGCCTTAGAAGTAGAATGAGACTCTAAGTCTCCCATTAGCTCATAGGTGCATGGAAAAACTTTGCTTTCTAGCTCCATCTTCTTGTGTTTCAACCAAATTTTGGATGTACTTAATCACTACCGCCATAACCTGATCTAAGTCAGTCTTTTCCTCCTCCAACTAGTCAACTTCTCCCACTGGTTTGTCTTTCACTACCTCATAAACATGACCTTAGATCACATTTCCATCCTCCTCAATTTGGTCTAGGATGGCCTTTACTTTATACAATCTTACCAAGTCCACTGGCAGTCTAGAGCACCTTTTCTTCCTCAAACTCATCAGCAAGGTTAATCCAATAATCCTCAATTTGAGGCTTATGGCTAAACTCCCTATTAGCTTTCTTCTGAGCTCCACTAGTAACATCAAACCTTGATCTGTTGGAATGAAAAGAGATCCCAAGAGTACCCATCTCCTCCTCCGAAGCATGAGCAGACTGAATGGAGGCACAAACTTCACCCATTCCTATCTTCAAAGGGAAATCATTCCCAAAACCTGTCTTGTGCATTTCTCCCTTTACTACATTGTCAAAGTCACAAATTTGCCTAGTGACTTCCAACAACACAACATGATCAGTGGGATATCTAGGGAATCTATAAGGAGCCCTCTTAAAACCATCAACCCTGATATATGAGAAGGTTGGGAACTGAATAAACCAAGCTCCATACCTTCCTATCAATTCTTTTGCCTTGTCTGAAATTCTTACATGCTCTGCACCTTGGAACAATCGGGTGATATACATTATGAAGGCATCATTTGATCTCCTGTAGCTTCCACTAGTTAGGTGCAACTGTGGATATACTTCATAGATAGCATCCTACCCAAAGATACCTCTAGTGCTCAATCCCTTATACAGATGAAGTCTTGCCAATGAGTACACTAGGTAGGATGTCATAGTAAAAGTCTTGGTTTGCAAGACACTACATAACTGCTCATGAATCACAACACTGATGGCACCTTCCCAGTGATAGTCAAATCCTTGCTCCATTCTAGCAATCACATGGAACATCCAGGTCTCAAATACTCCTGCACTTTTTAATCCCACCAACCTGCTGAGAAGAGTGATAATATTATAGTATTCCTTCTTGAATTTGAGCCTGGATAGTTGCTTAGCCAACCTAGAAAAATGTGAGTTTGGTTTCTCTAACTAGGAGTTAATCACTTGTTGTGACTTGACCAAGTTTTCTTCATCTTATTTTCTAGCATCATTCATGCTAAAACCCACCACATGGGACCTGTCAGGCATGTCAAAGGTTGCAGCAATGGCCACAGGACTGGAACCAGCAAGGATCCTTCCCTAAGGGCCAACTATTCTATGTTTTCCCCTATCATAATGTATGGCACATTCCAATACCAATTCATAACACTGCACTGTAGGATGGAAACCTACTATATGGGCCAATCCAGACTGTACCATCCAATAGGGGAGGGTTTGGTGCTGACATCTCAACCTTAAATTCCTTGTAGTCCCACATGCCTACATTCATATATGTGATCCCTGACCAAATTGAAGTAAACTTGCTCTCAGGAATTCCGCTCTTTATATCTAACTTGACCTTTTCTGCATTTGAGATGGTAGAAGCCTCCACACCAAGGTCGGTTGTTTTTCCCTTACCTTGACCTGCAACATTTTGATCTGATCTAGCTTGCAAATACATAGAGGTGCATACAATTAGATCTACAAGAAGTAGTAAGTACAAAATGTTATTACCTGAGAGTTCGGGATTTTACCCCTCTCACGGATATTGCACTAGGAAGGATTTTCAGGAAAATCCGGACCAGGCAGATTCCCGTGAACCAAACATACAAAATCCCAAAATAACATTCAAAATCAATCTCTTAATCAAAGAAAATAATTATTAACACTTAGCATAAGTTCCTCAAATCACTCAAATGAATTACCAAGAAACCCACCATCTGTAACCATCAAATTCAACATTTCCCCAAAACACTCAAAAGAATCCGCTAGAGACAGATTCTGGCGAAATTAACAACAGTTATAACTAACTTGGGGAAAATGAAGGGAGACGAACTATTCAAGAAAATCCGGATGGAGCAAATTTTAGCGAAATACAAATATAACAGTATCAAAGCTTGAAATTGGTAAAACGACCCGACCACGGATTTCGGGAAAATCCGGAAGGAACAGATTTTGGCAAAGTCAAATGAAATCCGGCAAAAAGTGAAAGAGGAAGAAATGATAGACAATTCAAGAAAATTCGGACGAAGCAGAATTTTACGAAGACCTCATAAACCCGAACCTATCTACATCCTTGGTACTTTTACCAAATCAATTCAAACCACTCTGGATCCATGCCAAAACTCCGAAACCAACAAACCTAGGACTCTGAGAAATAAAACGTGAACTAAGGACACTGTTCACAGAGATTTGAAGAGGATCAGCCGTGCCCTAGGTCGAAAACCCAAAAATCCACCATGAAAGCATAGACAACTTGCTAATATATCTAAATGGAAAGTACAAAACCACAGCAAACCCATGCCATGATAAAAAGCAATACCAAAAAAAAATGCACACGCCCCATCAATGAAAACGGTATAGTGCAGCAC
The DNA here is from genome assembly GCA_007115665.2 of Sequoiadendron giganteum. Classification (NCBI taxonomy): domain Eukaryota; kingdom Viridiplantae; phylum Streptophyta; class Pinopsida; order Cupressales; family Cupressaceae; genus Sequoiadendron; species Sequoiadendron giganteum. Next base: position 665,748,999 of record CM021102.1, read on the forward strand.
ATGAAAACCCAAACGCCCAACAATGACGGTCATCCAGAGAAACCAGAAAACCCACGAGGGACTCCCCAAGCAACATGAAGAAAAGCAACTAAAATCAGGAGAGAACAGGGCATATTTAACATACCATGGAAGCGCAGAGGTTGTGATGAATGAAACCGATAAATGGTCGCTCAAAGCAAACTAGATACAACCCATGCACTTCAAATGCAAACACTCAGTCTTAATGGCCCCGAAAATCCAGATATCTAGCAAACACAAGAACCTTAACACGCAAGTGGAAATGAGAGAAAATGCACAAACTCAAATGACCAACTACTTAGTAAAGAATCAATATATGAAAGTCCAAAAACCTCCGCACATATGCCATTAATGTGCTCGATAAGATAGTCGTGGCCACAAAGAACTTCGGGAATTCGATGTCACCAAGGATTTCGGGGATTCGCCGTCACCAAGGATTTTGGGGAAATCTAGGATGTGCGGATTTTCCGTAAGGGAATGTAGAAGACCAATTTCAGAGATCAGGGGGGAACCAAGAGAATCCGGCCCAGGCGGATTTTCCCGAAGTAGTGAAAAAACTCGAGATAAAGCCAAAACTTCAGATTTTCAATATAGCTCAAAAAATGCCACTTCAATTGGAAAAATGATCGTCAAAGCACAAACCCAAGCAAGAAAAAACCCCCAAAAAAGGAAGGGCCAAAACACCAAAGAGCAAAGGAGAGGGTCCCCACCTTTAGTGGGGCATGTGTGCAAAAACTACACAACAAATGGCGACTCCATTGGGGAAATGCTCTAGAGCATTTCAGGAATAAACTAAAATCAAGAACCCAGAATTTCTAGTTTCAACCTTTCCATCAAGACTCCTGAGAACAAAGTTTTAGAAACCACAAGCAAGAAGACCTTTTCCTATACCAAGGTCCAAGTGTGTGAATTATGCATTGATCTTTATCATGTAGGCGTAAGAAGAACCAGGGAAAATTTAACCAAGCTACATAGGATTCAAACTTCAAAAGCAACCTGGATAGAGCCTCGATGCCAGTCAAGCGTCCATAGCCCCGACAACGTTATCGTTGTGATCCTCCCAAGCATAGCTCTACTGGTAGTCAAGCATCTATAGCCTCGGTAGAGGTGCTAGGATACTCCTGATAAGGTGAAAGGACTTAAAAAAGTAAATTCAAAATTTTCTTCTTTTCTCTTTTTCTTATAGAACTTTCTTGTTCACCTTTGTAAGTAATGAAACTCACACACAGGAATGAGGAACACAATGGCACTGAAGGACAATATAAGATTTTTCACTAGGCCAAATTACTCAAGAACCTTCTGCAGCTTCAGTAATTTATTATAACGTGAAATGTGAGACCCAAATATATTCCAAAGTGCATCTAAAACAAGCAGTTCTAATTTTGAGCACAAAGAAGATCAGATAAAAGAATTCCACCACCTGATTCTAAAAAATTGATTAAAGTTTATAAATGAAGTATTCTGAACAATACCAAACAGAACAGCCCTGGTGCACAGGCACAATAGCCCAAAGAAATTAGGAACCCAGAAAGCAAAACAAAATAGAAAAGAAAAACAACCCAAAGCAAACCTAATCTACCAAAGCGAAGCAGAAAAAAAGTAAACAAAAGCGAACCAACTCTAGCTATGTAGAAGATGAACTGCAAGCAATTCAAGATTGAAAATAATGCTTCAAATATTGCCCATTAACAGGCAGCGGGATATCCTCACCAGTGAGGGTTTTCAAATGAAAAGCATTATCTCCTAGAATTTCTGAAATCTGATAGGGGCCAAGCCAAAGTTTTTCAAATTTACCATACTCACCCTTACGATCATGGGCTTTATCCCAATAAAGAACTAAGTCAGAAATTCTAAAGGCCTTCACCTTAGCTCTTTTGTCAAACCATCTTTTCACCACACCCTAGTGTTTAGCAAAGTTCTCTAGGGCTTCATCCCTTTTCTCTTCCAAATGTAACAATTCAGCTAAGCAGGCTTCACACTTATCATCCTCATTATAATATTCATTAATGAACTGTAGGGTAGGGATTTTCAATCATATAGGAAATATAGGTTCCAGGCCATAAACCAGGTGGTAAGGAGAGGTTCCTATAGATGCCTTTTGTCTAGTACGGTCATCCCAGAGAGAAAATCAGAGCTAGGTGTGCCAGTCTTAAGGATTTTGTTCCAGCAACTTACAGATGACTTTCAGCAGGTTTTTATTGGAAGACTCAGCTAGACCATTACCCTGAGGATAATAATTAGATGAAAATTTGATAACAATTCCATGATCAAATGCCCAATTAGAAAACCTTAATGACACAAATGCTGGACCATTATCAGAAACCAAAGATAGTGGGCAACCAAAATGATTAATAATCCCAGACTCAAGAAAGTTGATTACCACATCTGAAGTACATTGTTTACAAGCCAAAGCTTTTGTCCATCTAGTGAAATAATTAGTTATGGTAAGAATATACCTATAGCCTATAGAAGATGGAGGGTTTATTGGGCCTATGAAGTCCATACCCCATTATGCGAACGGTTTTACCTCAATGACCGCTTGGAGTGGAAGAGTTGTGTGTTTCTCCTTACTTGCTGTGATCTGACATATGTGACAAGTTCTCACATGTTGCTGTACATCTTTGAACAAAGTAGGCCAATAATAACTTGCCCTCAAGATTTGTTGTGTAGTGGATGATGCAGAACCATGGCTTGTGCCATATTTCTCATGAAATTCAATCATCACTCTAGTAGCTTCATCCTTACCTAGACACCTCAAGTAAACACCCTCATGATTTTTTTTATACAGAATAGCTCCCTTCATCATAAAACTTCCATTCCTTAGGCACAAGGCTCATCTCTGGACTGTGTTAAGATGATCAGGACACTGCTGGTTCAACAAATAGGAAATGATTTCATCATACCAGTCTCCTGGGGACACCTCTTGGAGGTAATAATGTTGGGTCGTAAGATCAGGACCTGTTTTAGCCATTGTCTTTGTAAGTCCTTGTCCTCTTACCAATTTCATGGGCTAAATTTCCATATCATATTCTTGCAACATGGTCACCCATTTTTCCCTTTGTTCACCTAACTCGTTCTGCATCAACAACAGTTTTACTGCAGGATTGGGCACTATGGCAAAAAATTTATTCCTCAAGATATAATGCCTAAGATTCTTCATTGCTCAAACCAAAGTGTAGGCTTGTTTCTCCACATTATGATATTTCAATTCTGCATCTTTCAAAGGAGTACTCATGAAGGCTATAGGGTGTTCATCTCCTTAATCAAACTTTCGAGTTAACATTGTAGAACAAGAATGATCAGAAGCAAATGAATATATATAAAAAGGCTTAGCATAATTTGGACTCACCAATACAGGAGCTTCGACAATAGCTTTCTTGATTTTTGTAAATGCCTCCTTAGCTTTTGTATTCCATTCTATTTTGGCTTCTTCTTTCAACATGACATTCAATGGTTTAACTATCTCTACAAATCCAGTGATAAATTTTCTAACAGAGTTAATCTTACCAAAGAATGACTCCATTTCTTTCTTACTTGTAGGAGGTTGAATCTTCATAATAGCCTGAATTCTTTTAGGGTCAATGGCAATGCCCTGTTCTGATATAATATTCCCTAACAACTTTCCTTCGGTAACCCTGAAAATGCATTTCCTTGGATTAAGTGAAATGCTAAACTCTCTGCATATTTGGAATACCTTGCATAAATCTGATACATGATCACCTTGTTTCTTAGAAAAAATAGTCAGATCATCCATATAGATAATAATGCATTTGCCAAATATATCTTTGAAAGAAATATCCATGGCTCTCTGGAACATAGCTCCAGCATTGATAAGCCTGAATGGCATCCTTCTGTAAGCAAATGTTCCCCACTTTGTAGTAAGGGCAGTCTTGTGTCTATCCTCATACTGCACCATAACCTGGTTGTAGCTAGAATATCCATCTAGAAAGGACATCATTTGTGATCCATTGACAATCTGAAGCACTTCATCCAGCGAAGGAACTGGATAATTATCCTTTTTTGATGCTCTATTCAAACTCCTAAAATCCACACATAGTCTAATTTCTCCATTCTTTTTCCTTATTGGAACTAAATTCGCCACCCAAGTAGAGTGTCTTATTGGAAATATAATGCGTGCTGAAAGCAACTTTTGCACTTCCTTCTGAATAATAGGTTCTAACAGAGCATTGATTGGCCTTTGTCTCTACCTAAATGGTTTGACATCCGATCTCAAGGGGATAGTGTGTGTGATGATCAAGGTATCATATGTTTTCAAATCCTCATAACTCCAATCTATTACCTCATGATATGTATGTAAGGCATCAATAATCCCTTCCCTTTCTTTTGGAGTACATACCTTGCCAATAAGAACATTCTTCAAATCATCTGATGTCCCCATATTATATGTTTCACACTGACTATTAATAGAATCTTTTTTGATCTGCTGTTCTTGATCTCTTATTTTACCCAAGTCAAAAATTCATTCAAATTGCACCATGCCTCTTGGGATGGTATTAGTCTTTAGATTGATGATTCCTTCAAAATCTATATCTGCTTCCTGAGGCTCAACCTCATCAATAACTTGGGAGGCAAACACATCACATCTTGTAATAAAATCCAAAATATGCTTATCGTCTTCAAATACTTGAAAATTAGTGACATTATCGGGCGCTGAAGGGACTGGAGTGAGCTCAACTGTAAACTTCTTCAATCTTGAAAGCGATAATGGTTGTAGGGTGCTAGCAGCTTGTGCTAAAGAATTAGCGACCTGATTTTTCTTTCGAGAGATTAACTATATATTGAAAGCATCGAACCCTTCTATGAGATCCCATACTCTATGCCTATAGTTGGTCATCCTTCTATCACAGCATGAATATTGTTTTCTTACTTGTTTGATCACCAATTCAGAGTCCCAAAAAACTTGTAATATCTTCACTTTCTTCCTTGATGCCATCAATAAGCCATGGATTAAAGCCTCATATTCAGCAACATTATTAGTGCATTGAAATTGAAGTCTATTAACAGTGAAGTAATTCTTCCCTTTAGGACTAATCAATTCAAATCCTACTCCAGCACCTTGTTTTGATTTAGATCCATCAAATCTCAATGTCCAACAGCCCTCAAGTTCTTTTGTCTTCAATTTGTCTTGTTCTTTATTGAGGGTAGGAGATTCTTTGGGAAGCATAGGACTCTTTCCCTTATTTCTTACTTCCCCATGCATACTAAGTCCGATGAGTGGACCTAGGTTAATGCATTTCTGTATCCGTTTGATAGCATCTTGACATAACTTACACTCCAACTCAGAATGAGGTGCGTCATGTACCCTACACCAATTTGAAAGCAGCAATTCTTCAAACCTAATGCTTATTTTCAATTTGACTTGGTCTTCCATACACTTCTGAATGAATTCCTGAAAGTTATCCAACAAATTAAGCTATTTGTCTTCTTCATCACTTATTTCATTCTCTGGTTCAATCAAAATCTCAGGATCACTACTCTCCAGATGGTATTTATTTGAAGAATCCTGGAACATAAAAACCTCTTCATCTTCAGTAATTGATGCAGCCAACACATAGCTTCCTATGCCAACCTCGGACACCAATAACTCGTTTGAGATATTTTGGTATTCTGTGATCACATATTTCATCCTAGGTTCTCCTTCAATTCTGATCTGATTCAGAACTCATTTCCATGGTAACCACATGTGGGTGTGATCCGTGGATGTGTATCCATTCAAAGCTTTAGTGAAATCCCTACCTAAGATTAACCCATAAGTATTAGGGATGTCTGCAACTTGGATATTGGTCACCTGCTGCACCCTAGGATCTGATGCGAGCTACGTAGGGATCATGTTTAATTCTCAAACCACACTTACCTCTGTTTTATCCAACTGAGTAACCTCCTTTTGAGAAGCTATAGGAGTGATACCCAATGCCTTTTAGACAACGAAAGGCATAACATTCGTAGAGGCTCCTGAATCTAGAAGACAATTATGCAAGTTCTTCCCAAAAATATAAACATAAATTAGAAAAGGGGGGGTTTCCATCTTACCTTAACATAAGTTCAGATGAGTATCAGCTTGTGCAACCTGACCCTTATCCTTATCTCCCCTTTTTTCCACAGGTGGGATATTACTCCTGGATGCTTGGGAATTAGAAGACCTAATAGTAACCTCATTTGTAGCTCCCTTTTGTGATGTTTCATGTGAACCAAATGATCCCAAAACCAAATTTCTAATAGCAGGAACTCTTAACAATTCAAAAATAGAAAGACTTACCTTTACTTTCTTGAATTCCTCAATCACATATTCACCCAATTGTTCCACATTTAGGTCTACCTAGGACTGGTTGTAACCACCGGTCTGTTTATCTTTAGAGACTTCAGTGTTGTTCCCCTTTGATAGGCATTCTGTTGGCACCTGAGGATATGATGGGTTGTTACTAGCTTGTGGATCGGGTGGAGTACTAAAATTGTTAGGAGGGATAGAAGTAGTGAAAGGACCCCCAACCTGTGGACCATTGTTAGGTCTATTTCTCAAGTCATACTTCTTTATTGGTTTTTGAAACATTTGAACTTCTTCAATACTAACTTCCTCCTCATCCATAGGACCATTATCATTCGCATTTTCTTCATTAAACAACTAGGAGATCTCATCTTCATTCAACACTTGCTCTGCCTCCTCCTGTGTACTGGACACTTCTTCTGGTTCATTTTCCTCACTTTTTGGGAATGGAGCATGATTAAGTACCAGTACTGGAGCATCATAAGGGTTTGAAAATACTATTTCCTACCCAGTAGAATTATTTTCTACTTCATACTGAAAGATAGATGTTGCAGTCTAAAATTCAACATAGTCCAGCTCAAAGTGTTGACTTGTTTTATGGAGTCTGCACCACCTAGACAAAGTTGCTTCCACTAAGTACACACCATTTGGAGGTTTCTCTTGAGTAACAGGTTGATCCAGAGGAGTAGGGATCCCTCCATTATTAGGTCCAGTGTTCTGAGATCTATTATGCCTGGGTTGTTACCCTCTGTCAAATCCTTGTCCACCTTGTTGTTTTCTATCAAAATTTTGACCAGAACCCTATCTGCTGTCAAAATTTTGACCAGAACCTTGTCCTCTATCATAATTTTGATTTCTATCAAAGTACTGACCTCTTTCAAAATTCTTGTTTTCCTTGCCATAATTGGATTGTATATTTTTCTTAGCAGCCTGAAGCTGGCTATTCTGATTTCTCAAATAAGTTACCTCTGTGTTCAACCTCTTCACTTGTTCAGACAATTCATCCAATCTATCCTTATCCAGATTATTAGGTGGTATTAGATTACCTCCCAAAGGATGTCCAGGTACATTCCCAGAACCAACAGCCTGGTTCAAGACTTCCAAATTCTGTAAATATGTAGGGAAGCCAGCTTGTTGTTGCTATAAAGGTTGATTAACTCTTTGCTAGGGATAAGAAGTTGTATGTTGAGTTTGACTAAGAGGTGGACTTGGATGAGGAACCAAAGGTAGGGATGGTATAGGATTCATCAGTGGAGCATGACTAGTTAAGGCCTGATTATAGATGTTGCAGTCTAAAATTCAACATAGTCCAGCTCAAAGTGTTGACTTGTTTTATGGAGTCTGCACCACCTAGACAAAGTTGCTTCCACTAAGTACACACCATTTGGAGGTTTCTCTTGAGTAACAGGTTGATCCAGAGGAGTAGGGATCCCTCCATTATTAGGTCCAGTGTTCTGAGATCTATTATGCCTGGGTTGTTACCCTCTGTCAAATCCTTGTCCACCTTGTTGTTTTCTATCAAAATTTTGACCAGAACCCTATCTGCTGTCAAAATTCTGACCAGAACCTTGTCCTCTATCATAATTTTGATTTCTATCAAAGTACTGACCTCTTTCAAAATTCTTGTTTTCCTTGCCATAATTGGATTGTATATTTTTCTTAGCAGCCTGAAGTTGGCTATTCTGATTTCTCAAATAAGTTACCTCTGTGTTCAACCTCTTCACTTGTTCAGACAATTCATCCAATCTATCCTTATCCAGATTATTAGGTGGTATTAGATTACCTCCCGAAGGATGTCCAGGTACATTCCCAGAACCAACAGCCTGGTTCAAGACTTCCAAATTCTGTAAATATGTAGGGAAGCCAGCTTGTTGTTGCTATAAAGGTTGATTAACTCTTTGCTAGGGATAAGAAGTTGTATGTTGAGTTTGACTTAGAGGTGGACTTGGATGAGGAACCAAAGGTAGGGATGGTATAGGATTCATCAGTGGAGCATGACTAGTTAAGGCCTGATTGAGGGCTTGGATTTGTCCAGTGTGAGCAACAGGTCCCAAGGATGGTAAAGGTCCTGATAAATGTTGTTTTAAGTCTATGCTAACTTTCAGTGCCTCCGCATATGCAGCTAGCAGATTATTTGGAGGATTGGCCCTCTGTTTCAAGAAGGTGGCTATAAGGCTATCCAGAGCCTCAAGATATATCTCCAAAGCAGTATTTTCATTTCCAGCATAAGGTGCTTGGAGTTTGGTATATGCTCGATGCAACCTATCATTGAATGATCCTATCGGTTCATTAATCTCCCTTTTTACCCCAGTAAAATGCAAGTATAACTCATTAGCACTGATAGGAATTTTGAACTTTTGCAGGAATGCAGCTTCCAACTCGATCCAATTATGGACTGAAGTAGCGGGTAAGTGATTATACCAATAAAAGGCTTCTTCTCCTAGAGAATAAGGGAACAACCTACATGCAACATCCTCATCGTTAATCCCTCTATCTCTCAGACAAGTTTGAAAAATCCTAATATGCTCTTTTGTAGTTCTGTTAGGATCATGAGTATGAAACTTAGAATAAAAGTGCTCAGGATTTTTGGGCATAACATTGTAATTATTGAAAATGAATGGGGGTGGATTGGTAGCAAGGAAAGTCATTGGTGGAGGTGGGGGTGGTAATGGCTGATTTATGATGGGTTGTGGTTGTGGAGTGGGAATCCCTTCGGAGTGAGTTGAAGATGAAGATGATGGAGATGATGGGAGTGGATGAGCTGATGATGATTCTTCCCCTCTTCTGGTACTTCTTGACCTAGTAGGGGCTTTTAATTCATGAAATTCTTCTCCTCCTAGAGTGGATCTAGTTCCTCTTCTAAGTCTCTCAGGAGAGATGGCATTTAAGAAATGCTCCAGCTTGCTTGTTCAAAGGCCCTCCTTCTAGCGCCAATCTGTTAATGGTGTTTTCTACACAACAACAACTCAGACAAAATATAATATCCTATCTCTCTTGAAAGGTAAATCTCTATGGGAAAAGAGATAACCCCAAGGTCTCTAATGTCAAATCTTGATAATGTAGTGAAACAACTTAGAGATAATGTGAAAATGCTGGTAATCACAAAGGGACCTTACTATGAGCAGAGTTGGACTTCGGACTTATCAAATGTAAGCAATAGATTGATACTTTTAACTTGATACAAATTAGATAATAAAGAAACGACAAAAGACAAAAGGTTTCAGAGATAATGTTAAGACTACCTCTCACCCCAAGATTGAAAATGCAAAAAGATAAAATGCTTTAAAATGGACCAATCTCTCATAAACAATTTTCTACTTGACCCAGATGAAACTGCAATTCCACATAAATAGTGCAATCTTCTAAGGTATTGAAAGATTTTCAAATCATAAGAATTCATTCAATCAAACTTATAGCAATTGAGATGAACAAACTTTCACAATTGAACTAAGCACAAATATAAGTCCAGGCTAACTTTTCAAAGTAGCTAACAATTAGCTAACTACAAAAAGTATGGACTAGAGATCACTACAAACATTCCAACATGAAACCCTAGGCATTTATCAAACAACTTAACTATGAACTCATAAGCAATTTAAAAGATGGAAGAACAATAACTATGCTAGATGAAATACACAAGATAGATACCAAAACACAATATCTTCCTTATATTCAATCACCCAAGATTGCAACAATTCCAGTTTTGTATTACAATATTTGCTTGCCCATAAACCCTAACTTGATCTAATATCACTTGATCCACCTATCCTTCTATTTCTATCTTAAATCTCTCTATCTATCTCCCCACTTTTTGAATGAGGCAACATGCCTGTTTTTATAGAGAATCTATAAGATAGGTCAGCCCAAACTATAATTTATAATAAAACATGACCTACAAGAGGTCGGCCAAAAGACATTCGACCATATGAAATGTGCCATTGGCACCAATTTCATACAAAACTGCCAATGCACTAAAAGGGTCGACCCAACACATGCAAATTAAATGGGAAACACAAATATCAATGCGACTCTATATAGTCACTCCCCATCCTTGTCTTTATTTTTATCTTCTTCAGCATGTATGGCCAACAAGACCCTATCTAGCTCAACAATAGGTGGCACAGGCAAAACCCTAATCTTCCTCTTGAGAATTTTGATGTCTTCCCTTGCCTACCTAACTGTGCCATCCCAATCAATTTTGTTGGTCAAATATTTGTCAATGAATACAATGTATGTTACAGCATCATCCAACTGATGTTTAGTTACTAACCCTTTGCTGACTGGAGAATACACATCTCTCCACCACCCTCTAAGCTACTCCAAACTGAGATGCTTCGAAGAAAACTTCTTTCTTCCAATCATGACCTCGAAGAATGAAATGCACCTCTCATGGACACCAGCCAGAGTATCCTCAATCTGCTTCACCTATTTGTAAATCCTTTTTAGGGCCTTCTGCCTCATTTGCAAGATTTCATACCATTCCCAAGGTTTGGAAACCCTTGGAAAAGGAAGAATTTGGCACTACACTAACTTGTCCTCGGTGAACACCATGATTGTTTTAGTCTTTTGTAGCAAGAGGTTGGTATCCACATTATCTTGTGCCAATGTAGTCTTTAACCAATCAATCAACCTTAGTGCATCCCCTCGAGTGGATGATATACTTTTTATGGCCTCATCTCCCTTAGCTTGGACACCTTGCAGCCAGGTAATCATAGCATGTGAAGTGCCTTTCATCTTTTCCAACTCAAAAATTGTTTCCTAGGGTAGGAATCCTACATCAGAAGAGGAGGAGCTAATAGCTTGCAAAGGTTTCATTAAATCCTACAAGTACTTCCTTAGTTTTTCATTCTCTTTCTCTAGCTCATGTCTGGTTTGCACTACCTTCTTCAATCTCCCCACTATAACTGGACTGGAACCCTCATACTCTTCAATGTCCTACTCAACAGTAGCATGCCCTAAATCAATAGTCTTCACATTATAGTCCTAAGCAATCACATCATCCTTATCTTTAGTTGGAGCAGGGGTAGCAATATGCACCACCCGATTAGCTGACTTATCCCTCTCAATCACGGATACCACCCTTGCCTTCTTCTTTGTTTTCTCCTTTTCCACATTAGCCATGAGTGAATCCCAATTAGGAGGGGCATCCTCCACTATTATCATTTTACTTGTCAATTCCCTCTCTAGCCAATCCTGAATGGAGGACCCAACAGGCACTGTATCTGGTTCATCTTGTTCCTTTTCCACCTGATCAACAGTTGCATCCTTCTCACTCGTAGGACTTTTAGGAACATCCATTGTTGGGTTCTCTTCCTGTTGTGCCTATTCTTCCACAACTACATGTACTGGTGAAGGGGCCCTAGCCATTTCTTCCTCCTTTTGGGGAGACTTGTCCATTTGTTCCCTTGTAGGAGAGTCTGCATATGCCACCAAGGGGGACTGTAATACCTTATCAATTTCTACCTCTGTTCTAAAGAGGTCTCCTTCTTGAAATACTTCCTCCTGCAAATCTTTAGGGCTTCCATCCTTCTCTGGTTCCTCCAGTTGGTTACCAGCATCCTAGGAAATAGAAACACTCACCTGTTCGACAACAGGAATGTTGACTGAGACCTTCTCCACTACTGCAGTGTCCTTTGAGGAAGGAGTCCTTGATCTCCTCATGTAAACCTAGGTCTTTTCCCCTGAACTTTCCAACTCTACCATAGGTGTTTCAATTTCCTTGCCAGCCTTAGGAGCCTCTTCCCCTCTCTATGACAATCTTACGATTCTTCTTTTCTTTTCCAGGGGTGGAGCACATTCGACTTCTCCTTCCTCCTGGCCTTTCTAACTTCTTTTTTAGAGGCATGCTTCCTCTTCTTGGCGATAGGTTTCCTTTGTTTGACCACCTCTACAACTTTGTTAGCATGTGCCTCTCTTACCTGAATTCTGAAAGGAGACTCCACCTTCTCCTTACCCTTTTGTTCGGGGTCAATTGAAGCCTTAGAAGTAGAATGAGACTCTAAGTCTCCCATCATCTCATAGGTGCATGGAACGCCTTTGCTTTCTAGCTCCAACATCTTGTGTTTCAACCACATTTTGGTGTACTTAATCACTGGAACCATAAGCTAATCTAAGTTTGTCTTTTCCTCCTCCAACTAGTCAACTTCTCCCACTGGTTTGTCTTTCACTGCCTCATAAACATGACCCTGGGTCACATTTCCATCCTCCTCAATCTAGTCCAGGATGGCCTTTACATTATACAATCTTACCAAGTCCACTGGTAGTCTGGAGATCCTCTTCTTCCTCAAACTCATCAACAAGGTTAATCCAATAATCCTCAATTTGAGGCTTATGGCTAAAATCCCTATTAGCTTTCTTCTAATCTCCACCAGTAACATCAAACCTTGATCTCTTTGAATGAAAAGAGAGCCCAAGAGTACCCATCTCCTCCTCTGAAGCATGAGCAAACTGAATGGAGGCACAAACTTCACCCATTCTTATCTTCAAAGGGAAATCATTCCCAAAACCTGTCTTGTGCATTTCTCCCTTTACTACATTGTCAAAGTCACAAATTTGCCTAGTGACGTCCAACAACACAACATGATCAGTGGGATATCTAGGGAATCTATAAGGAGCCCTCTTAAAACCATCAACCCTGATATATGAGAAGGTTGGGAACTGAATAAACCAAGCTCCATACCTTCCTATCAATTCTTTTGCCTTGTCTGAAATTCTTACATGCTCTGCACCTTGGAGCAATCTAGTGATAGACATTCTCAAGGCATCGTTTGATCTCCTATAGCTTGCACCAGTTAGGTGCAACTGTGGATACACTTCATAGATAGCATCCTGCCCAAAGATACCTCTAGTGCTCAATCCCTTATACGGATGAAGTCTTGCCAATGAGTACACTAGGTAGGAATTCATAGTAAAAGTTTTGGTTTGCAAGACACTACATAACTGCTCATTAATCATGGCACTGATGGCACCTGCCCAGTGATAGTCAAATCCTTGCTCCATTCTAGCAATCACATGGAACATCCAGGTCTCAAATACACCTACACTTTTTAATCCCACCAACTTGTTGATAAGAGTGATAGCATTACAGTATTCCTTCTTGAATTTTAGCCTGCATAGTTGCTTAGGCAACCTGGAAAAATGTGAGTTTGGTTTCTCTAACTAGGAGTTAATCACTTGTTGTGACTTGAACATGTTTTCTTCATAATATTTTCTAGCATCATTCATGCTAAAACCCACCACATGGGACTTGTCAGGCATGTCAAAGGTTGCAGCAATGGCCACAAGACTGAAACTAGCAAGGATCCTTCCCTAAGGGCCAACTATTATGTGTGTTCCCCTATCATAGTGTCTGGCACATTCCAATACCAATTCATAACACTGCACTATAGGAGGGAAACCTGCTGCATGGGCCAATCCAGATTGTACCATCCCTTTTGCCAACAAGGGAGGGTTTGGTTCTGACATCTCAACCTTAAATTCCTCATAGTCCCACATGCCTACGTTTGTATCTATGATCCCTATCCAAATTGAAGTCAACTTGCTCTCAGGAATTCTGCTCTTTATATCTAACTTGACCTTTTCTCCATCCGAGATGGCAAAAGCCTCCACACCAAGGTCGGTTGTTTTTCCCTTACCTCAACCAACAACATTCTATCTTGATCCAGCCTGCAAACACATAGAGGTACATACAATTAGATCTACATGAAGCAATAAGTACAGAAAGTTATTACCTCAAAGTTCAGGATTTTACCCCTCTCACGGATTCTACACTGGGAAGGTTTTTCAGGAAAATCCAGACTAGGCGGATTCTAGTGAACCAAACATACAAAATCCCAAAATAACATTCAAAATCAATCTCTTAATCAAAGAAAATCATTATAAACACTTCACATAAGCTCCTTAAATCACTCAAATGAATTACCAAGAAACCCACCATCTGTAACCATCAAATTCAACATTTCCCCAGAACGCTCAAAAGAATCCGCCAGAGACGGATTATGGCGAAATTAACAACACTTATAACTAACTCGAGGAAAATGAAGGGAGACGGACTATTCGAGAAAATCCAGATGGAGCGGATTTTAGCGAAATCCAGATATAACAGTATCAAAGCTCGAAAACGGTAAAATGACTCGATCGCGGATTTCGAGAAAATTCAAAAGAAGTGGAATTTCGTGAAGACCTTGAAAACCCGAACCTGTCTACATCCTTGGTACTTTTACCAAATCAATTTAAACCACTCTGAATCCATGCCAAAACTCTGAAACCAACAAACCTAGGACTCTGAGAAATAAAACGTGAACTAAGGACACTCTTCACAGAGATTTGAAGAGGATTGGCCATGCCCTAGGTCGAAAACCCAAATGTCCACCATGAAAGCACAGACAACTTGCTAATATATCTAAATGGAAAGTATGAAACCACAACAAGCCCATGCCATGATAAAAAGAAATACTAGAAAAAAATGCAGATGCCCCATCAATGAAAATGGGATAGTGCACCACATGAAAACCCAAACGCCCAACAATGATGCTCATCCAGAGAAACCAAAAAACCCACGAGGGACTCCCAAAGCAACATGAAGAAAAGTGACTGAAATTAGGAGAGAACAGGGCATATTTTACATACCATGGAAGTGCAGAGGCTGTGATGAATGAAACCAATAAATGGTCGGTTGAAGCAAACCATTTACAACCCAGGCACTTCAAATGCAAACGCTCAGTCCGAATGGTCCCGAAAATCTAGATATCTAGCAAACACAAGAACCTTAACACGCAAGGGGAAATGAGAGAAAATGCACAAACTCAAATGATCAACTACTTCATAAAGAATCAATATATCAAAGCCCAAAAACCTCCGCACCTACGCCATTAATGCGTTCAATAAGACAGCTGCGGCCACAAAGAACTTCGGGAATTCGACGTCACCAAGGATTTCAGGGAAATCCGGGATGTGTGGATTTTCCCTAAGGCAATGCAGAAGACCAAATTCGGACATCAGCAGGGAACCAGGAGAATTCGGCCTAAGCGGATTTTCCCGAAGTAGTGAAAAAATCCGAGATAAAGCCAAAACTTCATATTTTCAATATAACTCAAAATATGCTACTTCAATTGGAAAAATGGTCATCAAAGCACAAACCCAAGCAAGCAAAAACCCCCAAAAAAGGAAGGGCCAAAACACCAAAAGAGAAAAGGAGAGGGTCCCCACCTTCAGTGGGGTGTGTGTGCAAAAACTGCACAACAACTTGGAACATTTTTTGTGGTATTGCCATTCTCATTTGATACCTTTTCATTTAGAACAATGAAAATCTCACCTTGACCTTCCTATGGCGTTGAGGTATTGTCATTTCCATCTTCAATAATATTTGGTGGAAGAGTCGGTGGTGTAGCTCCACCTTGATCTGATGGATTAGAAGCTTTTCCAATTCCAAAGTAAGACTGTATGGTACCTCCATGTTTTGGGCGTTTTGATGGTCTTCCAGTCTCTTCATTACCCTCAGGAGTCTTACCCTTGCAGTTGTTGCTCAACATATTAATATCTCACTTCAAATAAAAGCTGGAAAAAAGTGTCTTCTTGTTTAAGAAGGACAGACCAACAAAGAATATAGATCCCATTCCCTACTCAAAATCGTGTTTAAGACTGAAGCAAGAATGGAAAACAAATAAATAAATCTTATTATTATAACTAATAACTAATAATGTAGTATCAAGAAATGATCACTCACCTTTCAGTCTAGGTTTTCGGATTTCGCTCACTTCTGAATCAAGAAGTAGAAACGCATAACCGAATAAAATTTGTAAGAACAAATAAAAATTTCAATTGTATTTATAGCAATCCATATTTGGTGAATTCCAAGGGATTTTTAAATGGTATGTTAAAAATTTGGAGAATTACGCGTGCTTATACAACGATACCTTGTAATTTTCAAGGCGAAATAGGTCCTCATAAGCAACTATTTATAAATTTTAATTGGTGAATGGGTCTTCACAAGCAACTATTTATAAATTTTATTTGGCAAAATGGGTGCTCATATAATGTTGTTTTAATAGTATTAGCGAATATGTTGGTGTTTTATGACATGCTCCCCGGGATTCCAAGCAAAAATATTGATCAATCCATTAGAAATGCATATTATGTTATGACAAATTTATTGCCTAAACATGCCTCATAAAAAAAAACCACTGGTGAATGGACATGCATTGGACCGATAGTACGTGAAACCCGGGCGATTTGAACACCTTGCTGGATACCTAGAATTCGCAACATTCAATTTTCCCGATTCCTTAAATCTACCAATTGGCGAAGATTCACCATGAAATTGATCCCTTCTCCAAGTATAACCATGCATGGCAGAGGTACTCCAAGTAGAGTAGTCAGGTCTCCCCCTCAGTTATCAGCAACTGCTCTTCAACTAGCCGTATCCACAGGTCTGCCCCTAGATAATTTCACCTTCGACATAATTGATGCCTGTAGTAGTAGTGATGATGAGGATACCATAACCAACCTACCCACACTTTTTGAAGACTCCTCCTTACTCATGATTAGCACCTCACCCATTGAGTCATATCACCAAACTCACAAAATAAGCATAGTTTACCCCCAACTCATTGACTACGACCAACAACGACCATCGGTTCTAGATACATTCAAAAATGATGAGGCTCTCTCAGAATTCATGGGACTAAGAGATATAGTACCATGTAGATATCAAAAAGATGGATTTGACATCACACTGGATAGACAGGCTTATTATGGGGAGATGATTGAGTCATTTAGTCACAAAAGCAAAAGAATGAGAATAAGCTCAACGTCATTGAGTGAAAACCACACTGTTGCACTCTCTAACCATAGAATAGTAAAAATAAAGGACACATCCAATGGTGAAAACCTCTCTAAGGCACCTGAGGATGGAGGATTCAATCTCCCCCCTATTTCACTTCATCAAGAGAAATCAACAGTCTTAGCAGAATAGTACAATCCTATCAACCTAGGTAGGAAAGAGATAACACACATCACCTTCTATGTTGAATCACTTCTAATAGAATAACAATAACTGTTGGCTGCATTTCTAAGGGAAAGAAAGGTGAAATTTGCATGGACCTATGCTAACATGTTGGGTCTCAATCCGAAAGTCATGGTTCATCATTTAGTTGTCTACCCAAGGGCAAAGCCAGTAAGACAAAAATTGAGAAAGATGCGCCCTCATATAGCCTTTCTAGTCAAGGTAGAATTACAGAAACTCCTAGATTTTGGCTTTATATTCCCAATTGATAATGGAGAATGGGTGTCAAGTCTTGTGCCAGTTTCAAAGCCAAAAGGGGGCATCCATATCTACACTAATTTTATAGACCTAAACAAAGCATTCCTTAAGGATGACTTTCTGCTATCCGACATTGATATGATAGTGGACACGACAACCAGACATGAGATGCTATCACTGATGGATGGCTTCTTAGGGTAAAACCACATTATCATAGAAAAAGAGGACCAGCATAAGACAACATTTACATGTCCATGAGGCACCTACTATTGAAACACTATGCCATTTCAACTAAATAATGCGGGAATGACATATCAAAGGGACATGACACTAATTTTTCATGACATGATTCAAAAAACTGTTGAAGATTACGTGGATGATATATTGTCCAAGTCAAGGAAAAGATAGGATCACATAGAATCTCTAAGTGCCATCTTTGACAGATTGGAGAAATACAAGGTTAGGCTTAACCCCAAGAAATGCGCTTTTTGTGTGCAATCAAGAAAAATCTTGGGATATACAGTATCGATGAGAGGAATCAAAGTGGATCTCACCAAAGTCAAGGTAATCCTCGACATGGAAGCATCCAAGACACTAAAGCAACTCAGAGGCCAACAAGGCAGGCTCCAATCCATCCTCAGATTCATAGCACAACTAGCAGATAAACAGATCCCGTATTGTCATCTACTCCACAAGGTATTAACATACAAATGGGAAGATAAGTGTGGTCAGGCATTTATTAAAATGAAAGAATATCTATTTATGCCACTAGTATTAATGCCACCTATTCCAGGAATACCACTGATTCTATACATTTCAGCAACCATGGTAGCTCTAGATGCTCTGTTAGCTCAACATGATAAAGATTAAAGAGAAAGAGTGATATAATACATCAGTAGGATAATGATAAGGCATGCACTCAACTACACACCAATAGATAAATCTTGCCTAGTAGTTGTGTTTGCAGCCCAAAAGTTCAAACACTACATGTTGGCTCATCAGATCAAGTTGATTGCAAAGATAGATCCACTAAAGCACCTGCTCTCTAAGGCCACTCTCATAGGACGAACAACTAAGTGGCTCATGATATTGATAAAACATGATATTAAATATATAGAACACATGGCCATCAGAGGACATGTGATTGCAGACCAACTGGTAGAGGCTCCAATTTATGCCGACAACCCACTTATCTTGGAATTTATGGATGAGTCAATTTAAAACATAAGTATAGAAAATCATTGGAAGATGTATTTTGATGGGTCATACACACAAAATGGGTCAGGCACTGGAATATTCTTCATCACTCCCATGGGAGACTGCATACCTAAATCCTATAAACTATCTTTTTTGTGCATAAACAACATAGCAAAGTATGAAGCTCTCCTCATAGGATTAAGGGTTGCAATAAAATGGAATATTATGGCTCTCAAAGTCTATGGAGATTCATATCTCATCATCAACCAACTCAATGGTGAGTACCAAACAAAGGACGACAAGCTAACTCCATACAATAAATTAATGGAGAGCCTCAAATAATTCTTCATTGATGTCACCTTTCCACAACTATCTAGATAAAACAACAGAGCAATAGATGTTATGGCCACAATTGGATCACTCTTGGAAATCCAAAACAATGTTCCAAAACAAGAGTTTCTAGTAGAGCAGCTTCTCGTACCAGCGTTTGAGGTACTAGAGTCTAAATTCATGTGCAAAATCATTGGTCTCGGTGATCCCTAGTATCATTAAATCTATACCAACTTGAGAATAGGAGTCCTCCCAGCTGACATAACCCCAAACCTTAAATGAGCCTTTGTCAAAAGGTCCTTACATTTTTTCATCCTAGGGGAGACCCTATGTCATAGGAATATTGAGGGAACCCTATTGCGTTGCTTAAATCCTGAGGAAGCCATAACTTCTCTCATTGAGGTACACAATGGAATTTTAAGTTCACACTCAAGTGGTATGACCTTGGCTAAGAAGTTTTTGAGAACCAAATACTACTAGCCAAAAATGGAAAGAGAGGCACATGACTTTTTGAGAAGATGTTTACAATGCTGATAGCATGGAGACCTTATTCATGCACCATCTTAAGAGCTTCTAACTATTGTTACACCTTGGCCCTTTTTGTAGTGGGAGCTCAATCTCATTGGAAAAATCACACCCACCTCATCCAATGGCCAGAATTTCATCATCACCACCACTGAGTACTTTACAAAGTGGGTCAAAGCCATCCCAATGATCTACATAACAAGAAAGTAGATATCAAAGTTCATCTTGAACTATCTCATTTTTTGATACGGTGTCCCACAAGCTATTATCTTTGATAATGGGACACCTTTCAATAATCAAGATGTGCATGAATTTTTCCACAAATTCAATATCCAACATCATTTTTCCACTCCGTATTACCCGCAAGGCAATGGCCAAGAAGAAGCTACCAACAAAACCATCTTGAAAATACTTAAGAAGATAATCAATGATGCTGGTCGTGATGAGAATCTACAACTAAATCCCACCTTATGGTCCTACCGCACCAACATCTGCATGCCAACAGGCGCCACCCCATTCTCCTTGGTCTATGGATTAGAATTCATCCTCCCAATCAAGATTGAGCTCCCATCATTAAGGATATCACAGAAAAACCTCATTATAGATGAGGAATATCAAGTTTCAAGGTTAAATGAGCTGGAGTTATTAGATGAATGATGCATGGATTCCCTCAACCATCTACAAGTTTATTAAAATTGCCTAAAGTATAGCTACAAGAAGAAGATCAGGAGATGCACATTCCAAGTCGGTGAACTTGTGCTAAAATAAAATCAGAAGAACGTGCCAAATCCATAACGCAAAGGGAAATTTGAGCCCAACTGGTTGGGACCTTTTGTCATCACATTTTGCTATAAATTAGGGGCATATTAATTTTCAATACCAGAAGGTGAGCCTCTACAGGAGCCCCTGAACAACTCCCATTTCAAAAAAAATTACGCCTAAAATCTTGCAAGGTATAGAATCAAAAAATACAAAAAAAATAGAAATTATCCTGAAAAAATGGTAACCTTGATGAAAACTTGATAAACAGGTGTCTTGGTGACAACAAAAAAATCCAAACATACAAAATCCAAAAAAATCAGAAAAAGGATTGAAAACAGTAAAGAAAAAAAATCGTCCTCTGGTGAAAACCACTTCGGTGACACACTGGACAAGTACCTTGGTGAAAACCTGGAAAATAGGTGCCAAGTGTAAATAAAACACTCTCCATCTACTATTATCTTAATTTCCTTTTGCATGCACTCACTTATTCATTACATTTCATCTGCCCTTCCACCATACGTTTGTGACCATACCATAACTTGATCTTGTGTTCGTATCATGTTCCACCCTATTACTAGTTGGCATATTCCAAAGGTCAGTTTCTCCTACCTTCATTAAAGTAGTCTATCACAACATGTTGGGGGAATGTTCCTATACCTACATCAAATCGGACTTTTGTATATTCTTGTAATCTTCCTTAAATTCAAAAATAAAAAAATCCAAAATCCAAAAAGTGTCAAAATCCAAAAAATCCAAAAATAGAGTCATCGACTAAACTACATCATCTCTAAGCTTGAACATAGGCAAGTTTGATCTTTGATCATCCCTCGAGACACCCTAGGATAGTCCTTTAGGCATTCATTGCAATGGCAATCCGTTTGCCCATCTATCTCATCACTGAGTCAAGTTTGCCATAAGTCAAACTACGTGGTCTCTGTGTGTATAATGTAGGCAAGGCTAATCTATGGATCAGCTCTGGAGACCTCTAGGATACGTATTTAAGTCAGTATCTACATCATAAATCTCGAAAATACCAAAAATATTTGTAAAACATCTCAAAATTCCAAAAATAGCCTCAAAACATTTGAAAAAACCCAAAAGGGTGCACCTATCTCATCTCGCTTTCACCCACGATAATTATCATTCCTAATAAATCAATCATCACCTTCATCCTTAAGTGAGTTAGTCAGAAGAAATTCTAGCAGGTTCTAAAGTGAAAGCTTAATTGACAAAGTCCCAAGTCTAGATCAGTAGGTTAGCACGATAGTTAGAAGAATGATCAACTCAGAATATTAATATCTTATGATCCAATCAATCTCATCAAAACCCTAATCACAACATTTCCTAGGAATGTAACCTTCCTATGATGGACATCAGCATCAAGTATCACCGTAGTTTAGTCTTGGCTAGCGGTATGAAGAACATTATCTTGTTTGTTTACTTTATCTTGGTCTTTTTAGACTTATCTTATTTTGTTCTCATTCCAAGGACTTCTCGATGATGTCTAAATAGAAAGATTTAGAGAGAAAGGAATGGGGAAATTATCATTATCTTCTTATATGTTGTGCTTGTTGGATATTCTTGTAAAATAACTTTTGCATGCATGATTTGTTTTGTTTGTAGGGAGGATGTTCTAGGTGTCTTCTTAACCACATAAGAAGGCTTGCCTTTTTATTTTTTGGTCTAAGATGTATAGAATATCTGAACTATGTCCTGAATAAGGTTTGTATGCTAAGTGTGAACAGCAATACTCCTATCTGATTTTCTATTCAAAGTCCATCACACTAGGTGAAACACCATCCTAGTTCTTTATACCTTGATGCATCATACCTATGTGTGTTATCAAACATAAAGAAGGGTATGCTCTTTATTCCTCCCACCCCTAGATAAGCAATACATCATCATCATTCATCATCATATCCAATAAAGTCTTGATGACTAAAGGACTTGTTGGACTTTTTCATCTTCTTGGATTTAGGGGTTGATCCCTCTAATTCTTCTATCCTCTTTCATGCTAACATTGTATCATTTCATCAATGCATCCATCCTGAATCTGTACTCTCATCTTGCATAATCATGTCATATCATCATAGGACAACATCATCCATCTCATCCATCTCACATACATTGCATAATCATCTAAGATGTTTAAAATAATATAGATTTTTTATTCTAAGCATCTTCCAAACATCTCATTTGCATCATTGTTTAAGTTTTTTAAAATAATATAGATTTTTTATTCTAAGCATCTTAAGAATATCTCATCATCATTATCATATAGATCAGTTAGTCATAACCTTCCATGCATCTATTTTGAACCTCTTTGTTGTGAGATTGACTTGAAATTGACTTTTCACTCAATCTCTCGAGGGGGCAATGTACTAACATACTTCTCTCTACTGGGGCATCAGAAAAAAATCAGAATTTTTTTTAATTTCAATGTCAGCGACATCATTATTTGAACCAATGCAACAAGTACATTTCTTCAAATAGGGGAAAAATGTAGACATGCAAAACTAACATCATGCATTAATCATATTTAATCATATTCACCTATCAAATAAATCAAGTTTATTTGATCTCCTAAGGTTGTCACACTTAATTAAATAAATCAATCTATTTAATTAATCTCCTAAAGTTATTCCATATAATTAAATAAACCCAAATGTTTAACTAAATCTCTAAATGATAATTTTCATCTCATATGATTTAAACAAATCCAAAAATCTAAATCAAGTGTCACATCACCTAATAATCAGCTTAATTAATCAAATCCATGATTAAAACTAAGCCTAACCCATGTCCCATCTTCTAGCTTTTCCCACTTGCACAAATAAATCATTTAATTGATTTATTAATTTTTCTAATTTCCATCACATCGCATCTTTAAGAAATATTCCTCCAATTTGAATTTCC
The DNA here is from genome assembly GCA_007115665.2 of Sequoiadendron giganteum. Taxonomy (NCBI): domain Eukaryota; kingdom Viridiplantae; phylum Streptophyta; class Pinopsida; order Cupressales; family Cupressaceae; genus Sequoiadendron; species Sequoiadendron giganteum. The sequence goes on from CM021102.1 coordinate 665,772,290, forward strand.
CTCTCAAATGGCTTGTCCCTTCCAACATAGCATTAACTCCCCTCTTACATGTCCTCCACTTGGCATTTAAGACCCCTTTTTCTCCCTCCAACAAGTCAAATTTGAAATTTGAAAAGGCCACCTAATGTAATTTATTGGCACATTGACCAAAACATGTACAACCATGGCCCATTCACATAGCACGACAAGTGGCTCCTTCCTATTGGTTGAGGATTAGTCCCACATTCCTCAACTTTGAATCTTCTTCTCTCAATCTCACCTATAAATTCAAGAGGTTTTCTCCTTCATTCGCATCTACAATTTGGGCATTCTTACTATAGGCAAGTTGAGTTCATCTTGCATCTCTTTGTCTATCATCATCATTTAGCTTATTAAGGGTTGGGAAAGCACTTATTTCTACACAAAGGGTAGCACCAATCCAATATGGAATAGGTGTGCACCATGTTTTTTATGCTTTCAATTGGTTCATTTAGCATTTCTTTTTGTTTTAATGTATTAGTTTAGCATATATAACATGGGGTAATATTTTATAGGGGTGTTTGATTTTGTCATGTTGTTTTGACTTCCATAAAGGGACTTATCAATATACTAACATATTGCAAAACTAGCATCCACAATAACATTCAACATTCCTTCTATTGATAGAGTAGTTTGACGAATTTATGCATTCAATTGATTTATGACCAGAATTTTTGCAACTAAAACACTGACCATAAAATGATGAATGTATTGATTTCATTTTAATTCTACATTGAGTTGCCATATGACCAAATTTATTGCAAGAAAAATAGTGTCCATTAAAATTTTGAGCATTAGGTTGTCTTACCAGATACCTTCCACTTCTGTTCATCTGGTTACTTTGCCTAAAATTCTTTTGTCCAGATCTAGAGCTTTCTCCTTTTTCATATCTAAGACCTCATTTGTCATTTCCACTCTTATGTCCTTGAGTCATCTCATCAAGCTTAACTGAGTTAATATTAAAATTATCCTTGTATTCATTTGTAGTAGTAAGTTCATTCTTGATAATAACAATTTGTTTACCAAGTTCTTCATTGTTTATGGATTGTCGCAATTCACTTTCAAACTGAATTGATTCTCCTTTTACTCTTTTGCATTCATCAGATTTTTATTTTAAGGAATGAGCAAGGTTCTCCTCGCTCTTCTTCCTTTCTTCAATCTCCTTAGTCAGCTTCATCACCATGAATTCTATCTCATGTTTTAGAGTAGAATTTTCTCTAGCAAGATTTTCACATTCTCCAGTTATTTCCTTCAAGGTTTCGTTCAGGTGAAAATCATCCATGCTTATGCTCTCTTTTTGCTTGATCTAATCATAGAGATCCTTTCTCTTGTCTCTAGATTTAACAATCTGATCCTTCAATGTCTGAATGAATTTCACAACATCTTTAAGATTCTCTCTCAATTTCATGACTTCTTCTTTAGATTGATCAAATTCATCAAGTGCCGCCAGAAGTTGGTGTTGAAGACCATCAAAGTCCATTACATTCCAAGATCCATCTCAAGCTACTAAACTTCTTTCGAGGAACTAAGCTCTGATACCAATTGTTGGACTAAAGGGAACATTGAGAGGGGGGGTGAATTAGTGTTATGCAAAACTAAACTTTAGTAATCTCATATTTAAACCATTCTAGCATTAAATCAAATGAAATATGCAAGCATAGAAAGAAATCATCCACAACACCATAACACAAATATTTTTACATGAAAACCTTATTAGGGGAAAAAACACGATGGAGGTCAATCCACAATTTGAGTACTCAAATATAAGTTTTACAAAAGGGATTGCACTTACATTTAGGCTCACAGCCTTAAAAATATTCAGATTAAAACCATTTGAATATTTGAACTAAATTAATAACATCTACTTATGCCAGATTATAGTTCTAGTTGGGCTCATAGATTAGATTTTGGACCTGCTATTTGATTCTTCTCTTCGCTCTTCTCTACTTTGCTCTACTCCGTTGTGTAATTCCTAACATAAATCCATACATGGATAAATTCGCATCACTACCGTTGTGATTTTCACACCACAGACTTGAATAATTCACATCTCACACATTCTCATAGATAAAATGATACAATCGATCTCATATATATATCCACTACCAAGGATCTGATCATTCATATGTCAACTTTTGTAAAACAAAAAAATATTTTCAACTGTTGGCTAAAACCTCAACTAATTATTAATGTGCACCACTTATAGTCAGCCATAACATAGTAGGGACCTAGAATAAACATATTTGAAAATGAAAACATTTAACCAATTACTCCCTAGATATCCACAATGGCTATATTCGACAAGTCAGCCTTCTTAACACAGATAATAGAAAGATTAGTGTACTGGATCTCCTAGATCATACACCAATAAATGCATGCCTTGATACATCTTTAATATTGTAGTATGAAAACAATAATACCTTTCTCTAAGATCCACAACTCAAAATAAAAGTCTGGTGAAGTATATAGATTAGCATATTTTCCTTTAACTGGATAACCTATTATTATCCAATAATAATTTAGGTTTTAACTACTTTTTGATGAAAATTTTCCAACACAATCAAATCCAGAAGCAGTAAAAACTATTTCATATGGATTGTGGAAATCTAATTGCATTAATAATTTAGGTTTTTTTGGTTTGTGTCGCCCAGATTTAGTGATTTGGGAGTCATTTGCCACCTTGGATGAATAGGTCCCACCTAGATTTTTGTCCTAGACCTATTTTCACATATTTCTAAGTGCTTTTGATTTTTGGTCCCATACATTATGCCTAATGGGACTCATTCTCCAACTTGGGTGAATGATTCTCATGTGGCCTAAAACTAAAATTAATTTAAATTTATGGCAAAATTTTATTCTCCTAGATTTGATGTCAACTTGTAGTGTTGTAAGTTAGAGAATTCTTGCATAATTGAGTATAAATACAAGGTTCTTTCACAAGATAATTCAAGAATTCACAAGAGCATTCAAGAGAATTCAAGGGTATATTAAAAAACATTTTAGAGAATTCTTCGAGCAACAATCATCATGTCAAAAATTTCATGCATCATGTTTGTTTTTGTGCTAAAAATTATGATGTAGGGTTTATGATTCAAACAAGTAAATCATTCAATATCAACACCATTCAAGAAAGGATCAAAGATCTACATACATTGCAACCATCTCAACTATATTTGTAGAACTTTATTACTAGGGTTTGGTGAGTTGTAACATTTTTATTTGTTCATTCATCATTATTTATTCTTATTTGATTTAGTTTCAAGGATTGATTTCTAGAATGGGGTTTAACCAAGGAAAGCCCCTATTCAGTTACCTAAAAAAATTTTTCCCTCTCCTTTATGTGTGATTTGTAGGTATAGGTTACAAATTTCCCAAGGAGGAAGATTAGACAAAATTTGTCAAGTCACTCAAAATTGTTAAATTTGTCATCAAGCCTTGGAGAACCTTGGAGAAGACCTATAGGTCACAAATCAGAGATTCAAGTCCATAAACCAATAAGGAAGGACAAAAAAAAAAAAAAAAGAGCAAGATAAGCCTTTGAAGCTTCAAAAAAGCCCAACTAGACTGATACACCACTTCTAGTGAATGAGTCCTAGTTCTAGTCAGATTTCAAGTTTTTTGCAAATTCGGGTACCCTTTTAGTAGATTCTTTTTCCCGCACAATTTTCTAGAAACTCAACTAATTTTCCCAGCTTGGCAAATAATTCCTAGTCATCAATAAAGTATGAATTTCCAATGTTTTGACCCTCCATCTAGCCACTTCTAGATTCTCAAGTGCACACATTATGTTTTGTACCTTTCTATATTGTTCCATTTAGTTTTCTACATCATTTACTATTAGTTTGCATTCAATTAGGGTTTTTCATCTCATCTTGCATTTCACTATCTTTTCTAAGTTAAAACTTGGTGGTGAACCCCTCATTAGATCATATTCATCCCCTAGGACAACCTTATTACAAGATTTCTTTCTTTTTGGCATTGAGATATTTAGGTTTACCCTTGAATGAAATTGTAAGTGTGGGTGTGCTCTATGTCCTAAACCATATGATAACATCCATGTCCCACATTTTAATCATTTCATTTTGGTGAACCTACAGTTTGAACATCATAATTCTGATTTGGAATGCATCATCATCCTAAATTTTCCTTGCATTAACATTGTATTATGACCTGCATTGATTAATTTGTATTCTAGATTTTCAAATCTTGCATTAGTGAAAGTTCATTTATCTTGCATTTTTGCATTTAATTTTATTAAAAATCATTCAAAATCAGATTTGCATCTCAAATATAGATCATAAAACATAAAAAGAATAAAATTCAATTGAATTTTTTTAAAATTTTTGAAAACAATCCTCACTCGGACCCATTTTCCACCTTGGGAAAATCAGTCCCTTTGTATATTCTGCACAACATTTTTGGCATTTAAAATTTTAGTTTTTGATTTTCATTATTTTATTATTTCCTTTTTTATTCAGTTTCTAGAATTTCTTTTATTAGCATTTCATTATCCTTAGCTTACATTGCATTTGCATCCACCTTTCATCTATTAGCCCTTGCATGAGTATTTGGTGCCCTATTACTAATACTATCACGAGATTAAGTTTGAGACTCATTTCATCATGTGATAGCACAATCACTGTGGATCTTGGGTTGTCTAGCTCCTTCACTCCTAGGATTGACACTAGTAACCTAGATATGGACAATACCCTTAACAAATATTTTCCTTCAAGTAGTAGGCAAGTTGAAACAAGGAATGATAGTGTCCCACAAGAAAACATAATTCACATTCATGAGGACCAAGAAAACTTACAACATCAAGTGCAAAGTGACAACATCTCAACTACTGCCATTCCTACTATAGATAACATTCACCGCATGCTAAAAAGTGAAGATGAGCTTGACCTTTTGAAAAAACAGAGTTCAAATCTTTAGAAAACACCCCCCCCCCCCCCAACCACTAGTTTTCCTATACTTACAAAAAAATTCATGAGAAAAGGAGGAACTCCATTTCCTCCTCCCACAACAATAGCCTCAATACTTACCTATACCAACCCTCAAGTAACAACAACAATGCAATAAACTAGTAATGTGATTCCTTCCTTGGGTATTCCTTCTAGCATCCCTAGCTCCTATGTGGCATCACACATTATATCTCCAACCACTTTACCACCTATAATAATTCCATTCACTTTTCCTACAAACACATACACCCCTTCACCTTTTTCACTTCCATTTCATCCATCTTATAGAAAGTTTTCACCATCAACCAAAATCAAAATGGCCACCTACATATTATGTCAAAAGAATTTTGTTGTCCTTGGAGATATTGTAAATACCAATTCCACAAGGTGTAGAGGTTTCTAGATCTGAGAAATATGGAGGGAAGGGAGATTATTCTAACCATGTTAAAACCTATACTTCCTTATGTAGTGACTTTGTCCTTGATGATAAAATCCTAGCTAAATGTTTTCCTAGATCCTTGAAGGATACTTATTTGGAATGGTTTCCTTCTTTAGCAAACAACTAAATTTGTTGATTCAATGAACTTGTTGAGGCATTTGTAAACCATTTCCAATTGTGTATGACTCTTAAGACGGCCTTGGCTGATTTCATTGGATGCAAGAAAAAAGAAGAATAAATGATCACTGAATTTATCTCATGCTATATCCAAGACAAGCTTACAGTGATGAAATTCCCATCCCTCATGTACTTGTTGACTGCCCTCCATGATTATCAAAATTCAGTTAGTAGTTGAGATACAAAGTCCACTTCTAGCTAAATTGAGAAATTCGAGCTCATAAACCAAAAAAATTCCCAACCTTTTAGAAAATAAAATAAATTATTCCTTCAATTTAATCCCCCTCAACAAACAACTCAAAATTTCAATAACCAAGTAATTTTTTTAAAATCCATGATACTCTTTAGCTATGGGGACCCAAAAAAACAATTCACTCCAGGTTACCTGATTCAGCCCTTCATAACACAATGCCCCAACTTTTAGAAAATAAAATGATTACCTTTCCTAGGCTATCAAAACAACTGATCCTAATAAGCCTTTACCACCAAGCTTTATATCATATGTTTACTTCCATTATCACCAACACAATGGACATGACATGAAACATTGCAAGCATCTTAAGCATCTTGCATGCAAGACCTTGTTGATTCTAGTTATATTTCTATTGGAGGTGTTAGTGATCAAGGAAATATGTTAGTGTGCCCCCCTAACCAAAACTTGCAAATATTCACTAACCCCATGCCAAAACATAATATTTCATTTTTCAAAACAAGTGAAACTACAAAGAATGATGTAATGAATGTTGAAACAAATGATGCTAAAAATAATTCTATTCAACATGATACTATAGATAATGATCCTATGGATGACATGGTAGGAGTGGTAGATGCCATTCCTTGTAAGGTCCAAACTAAAACTCCTCTTGAAATTTATTTCTCCTTTAAGGATACACTCAAACATGCACCCAATGGTCGTATTTACATAGCTGACTAAATCTTTGGCAGACCCACTAATGGGATACTAATAGATCTTGCTTGTGGAGGGAATGTGATCATCGAGGAATTTCTACTTTTTCATGAGCTCTATCAAGATATATACAATAAACTGAAAGAATGGATCAAGACACATAATGGTTTTGCTTTCCCTATGATGGGATTGATCACTATTCCCTTGCAAATAGGAGAAAAGAAATTAGATGTATCATTCTTTATCATCCTATATTCAAACCAGTTTCATGTGAAGCTAGGCCATCCATGGCTTCACTCCGTGAAATTTTTCCCTTCAGTTGTCCATAAATTCTTAAAGTTCCCCTTTGAAAATGAAGTATTCACTATCCACCATAGTGGATTGAACCCTTTATTTACTCGTGGAAACTTTTCCCTAGATTTATTTTGGCCCGAGCCCATGGAACTCATAAAACAATGAAGAGACTACTTTTTCTTGTCTTATAAAAATTTCAAGGCAAAGAAGATAGTAGAATTACCCCTTTGAAACATGTTTCCACCCACCACTGAGCCTAAAATCCTAGATGAAACTATGCTTGAACCTAAACAAGTCCCAAATGACTAAAAACAACCTTAGACAAAACCTTCACATACCTCCTATAGAAGATTAGGATACAATGAAAGGAACCCTGTCACACCTCCTAAAATAAAATAGGTTTACAAATTCAAAGAGAAAGTGGTTGAACAACCTCTTGATGTTCCTTCCATTCTCCCCCTTAGGGAATAAAAGAAACCTATGGTTGATCAACCTGCTCTTACACAAACACAACTTGAAAAAAAACTAAAAGAAATAAAGGTGCTAGAGAGTGTAGGCATAAATTATGTGCCCTTTCTTGTAGGTTACATGAAGATTTAAACAAAGAAAATCAAGATCCAAACTTGACTGAAGCAATGCATGATGAGTCTACCCCTACCCCGAAACAAAACAATTGAATACAGCAACCACAAAAATAGTTGAACTCTTCCATGGACATTATCCTTTGACCTCCTATCGTGATTGACTTGGATGTCGATGACAAGGTTGCTAAAACTGACGAATAGGTGAATAATGAATTGAATACATTGCTTTCATCTTCCACGAGCATAAACAACAAATATCCTACAAAGAGTGTTGAACCTGGTGCTTCTACTAATTCGACACTTTCTCTTGTTCCTTAGGCTAGTTTCCCACCCTCAGTATACAATGAACATGACTTGGACGAAGATGACCTACTTTAGGTTGACTTGCATGTGCCTTACTAGTCTTTTGCATTACTTTTTTCTTTTTCATTTTCTTTTTTGTGATTGCATGTGCATAATGTGATCCCGCATGACATTCAATTTGATATTCTCTCTCTTTTGATGACATTCCTCTATTTGTACCTTCATTCTTCACTATGTCATACATTTTTTAACCTTTTATTTATTTTTCTTTGTCTTGTGTTTTCCTTTTGGGGATGATGAGAAATGTCAAGACATTCATGTCTCTTCCATGTAGACCCAAAATACTTTTCTTTATCTTTTCTTTTATCAAGTGTTTTCCTTTTGGGGATGATGCAAGGAATCGAGACACTCATGTCCCTTCCATGTTGACCAACAAGGATTTTTCCTTTATTTTCACTCTCTTTGTGTCATTCGTCCAGTTCTATGTGTAATTGGGGGATGATGACAGTTTTGAGATCTCTAAAAATATTGCAACAAGAACATATTGACCCTAAATCCATAGATACCTTATATGTTTAGTGTTTTCATTTTGGCGGAAACCCCTCTCTTTAATTTTTCTCTTACATGATGTGGCTTTACTTGGAAACATATGAATTGGCATAGGGCTTTCCAAGTTACCGCTCATTTCTTCTTTGTTTCCATTTATCATTTACTAATTTAAAGTAATTTCTCATAGTATGGTGTTTAAAAATTCCTTTAAAATTGGGGCATACCTTGGCATTATTCTTTTTCATGGTTCATGGTGTGTTTTTCTTATTTCATACGATGCGTTTGTCACTTCGTGGTTGATAAATTGGGTGTGATGTCCTTCAAGAGTGTGATATCTCTTAGCATATTACATTCCTCTTAGTGGCTTGATGTGACACACTGCATCCCCTATGTTGTGAATTTAATATTCTTTGATTGGTCCTCTCTTGGACACATTAGGTACAATGTTCCCTAAGTTAAAGACCTCACATGAACTAAGCAAGACACCTTTGAATATTCTTTACACTTTTCATTTTGCATCATGTATTCATATGTTCATCTTGCATAACACAACTTGTATGCCCATCGAGCCATCTTGTTTATTCATGATCTCCAAGCATAAAAAGTTTTTTTTGGCTCATGAAACTCAAAAATTATTTTTTGATGGCACCTTATTAAATTTATTAGGAGGTATAACTTTTTTATGGTTTGAGCGGGATGCCCGACTGAGATATGACTTTCCCCATAGCCACTTGCATGTGTGAGAGTCCATACCAGCCATGAGTGTATGTTTCTCATCTTTTTGGACTTCTCACCCAACACACAACTAGGGTTTTTGTTTCAATAGAGTGAGTATGCATTTTTTGGACAAGCACCCTATATCTAATCCACATCGCATTGGTATAACAAATGGTCGAAGCTTGATCTACCCCCCTTCTTTTTCCTTTTCATGTTGTTTCATTTTCTTTATGTCTTTGATAGTGCATGTTTGTGCTTCGTTGTTTCTCTTTACCATTTTTGTGTGTGTTCTTTTGTGCTTATGTTGTTCTACAATAGGACCTTGGTCCTAGGGGCTTGCACAATCCCCTTGGTCATGGTTATCCTATCTTGTGAAAATTGGTGCATTTGAACCCCTTTTGGTCATTGTTGCATTTGGTCTACTTTACTGTGATTTGGAACCAAGTTCCTCCTCTCACTAAAGTGGGGGCTAGATGTAATGATGAAAAAGGGTCCCCTTAACTTGGCCTTGATTTAGTGTTGTATTATGTATAACATATTCACATTAGGTCGTAGGCCCTTATGAACTAATTTATTTAAATGCTACCTTGATAAAGTGTTGTGAAGTGTTGTAACACACTTTCACACTTTTCTAAAGTTTTATTAATTAACTGGACCTAATAAACCTCTTTTTAATCAAAATAAACATTAATCTTTCCTTTTATGAAGTGTTGTAAAGTGTTTTAATACACTTTCACACTTTTCTAGGCTCTTCATTAATAATTGGGCTTTCTTATGCTTTAATTTTCCCTATTTTGCATATGCAAGCCACATTTATTGCATCTTTTTGAGAGTAATCGCCACACCAATCATTATCCAATTATTATTCACGTATTTCTAGCTTGTGTGGCCTATATTTAGTGATTTGGGACTCATTCACCATCTTGGGTGAATGGGTGCTACCTAGATTTTTGGGTCCCAAACATGTTTTCACACATTTCTAAGAACTTTTTATTTTTGGTCACATACATTATGCCTAATGGGATTCATTTTCCACCTTGGGTGAATGATTCCCATGTGGCACAAAATTAAAATTAATTCAAATTTTTGCTAGGATTTTATTCTCCTAAATCTGATGTCGGCTTGTAGTGTTGTAATCTCGAGAATTCGTGCATAATTAAATATAAATACAAGGTTTTTTTGCTCATATTTTCACCTAGAAATCTAACAAGCAATCAAGAGTTCACAAGAGCATTCAAGCATTCACAAGAGTATTCAAGCATTCACAAGAGTGTTCAAGCACATTCAATGGTAGATTATCAAGCAATTTAGATAATTCTTCAATTATCATTCATCATGTCAATGACTTCATGCATAAAGTTTATTTTTGTGCTAACAATTATGATGTAGGGTTTATGATTCAAGCAAGTGTTTCATTTAAGATCAATATCATTCAAGCACAGATCAAAGATCTACATCCATTGTAGTCATCCCAGGCATATTTCTAGCCCTTTCTTGCTAGGGTTTGGTGAGTTGCAAAAAAATTATTTGTTCATTCATAATTCTCTATTCTTATTTAATTTCTTTTTAAGGATTGATTTCCAAAACGAGGTTTGACCAAGGAAAACCTCTATCCACTAACCCAACAACATTTTACCCACTCCTTTGTGTGTGATTTGCAAGGCTAGGTTGAAAATTTCCCAAGGAAAAAGATTAGAGAAATGTTGTCAAGTTACTCAAAAATTTCAAAGTTGTCATCAAGCCTTAGAGAACCTTGGAAAAGACCTATAGGTCACAAATCATAGATTTGGATCCAGAATCCAATAAGGAAGGATATAGCAGATAAAGAAGAGCAGGATAAACCTTTGAATCCTCAAAAAATCCCAAGTGGACCGATTCACCACTTCTAGCGAATGAGCCCTAGTTCTAGTCATATTTTAGGTTTTTATATATTCAGACACCCTTTTAGTAGATTCAAGTTCCCGCATAGTTTTCTAAAAATAGGGTTGATTCGCCTAGCTTGAAAAATGATTCTTATTCATCAATAAAGTTTGAATTTCTAGTGTTCCAACCCTCCATCGAACCACTTCCAGATTCCCAAGTACACACATTATGTTTTGTAGCTTTTTGTATTGTTACATTCACTTTTCTAGGTCATTTAGTGTAATTTTCCATTCAATTAGGGTTTTACATTTCATCTTGCATTTCATTGTCTTTTCCAAGTTAAAACTTGGTGGTGAACCCCTCATTAGATGATATTCAGCCCCTAGGACAACCCTATAACAAGATTTCCTTCTTTTTGGCGTTGAGATTTGCTCTTGAATGAAATTGGAAGCGTGGGTGTGCTCTATGTCCTTAACCATATGATAGCACCCACTCCACATTTTCATCATTTCATGGAGTATTGATCTAGTTCTAGAAAGATATTTGGTGGATAAAATAAAAGTATAAATAATAAATAATAGATGAGCCTTCATTAACAAAATAAACATATAAGAGATGCTAGAACTTGAAAAAATAAGTTATTAATATGAAATTCTTTACATATATTCTCTAGGGAGACACATAGTTCTTAAAATTCCCCTGATGATTTCCAAGCATGACTATAGAATCATACATAAGTTTTAATTTGATTGTAGATACATATACATTATATTTATCAAGTCATGAAGCTAAAATAATTATGTTGAAATTCAAAACAATGGCTTCCATCACCTTCTAATAGTTGATATGTGCAAAAATTTAAATGTAATAGTCTAATCTATCCCATAGTTTTCAATGTTGCACCATATATGGAGAAACCTTTGATTCATATGAAAGGTTATGAACTTACAATTTCAATAAGTTTTTGAAACCTTAGAGCTTAATGGTTAAAAAGATATAAAATTTGGTGTGTGCTTGGATCTAGTTTTAAATTTGACCTTCCCAATTTATTTTGTATCATTAAAAGAAAATAAAATAGATTTTGGAGATATTCTAAAATATTTTAACCAATAAAACATGAACCAACATTCCTATAGGCCATACATATTTTAAATAGTTTTTTTAGTTAGTTTTCCATGAACGATACATTCTAGAAACCCATATATAAGAGTCATCATAACACTACGATGAGATCCCTTCTTAATAAGGAAGGGTAGTTTGAAATTGGGGGTCATCATAACACACTACAATGAGATCCCTTCTTAATAATGAAGGATACTTCAAAATTGAAGGTTGTTGTGTCGTGAGGCTTACATTTTATACTATTTATACTTTGAGATTAGAGTCCATGTTAAAAACCAATATTAAGAACAATTTAAATCATAAAATTATATTATTTGTTTTTTGATTATCTACTATTGATAAAGGTTCCCTTTAGTTAACTCAACTAGCCAAAACTATATATAATCTTTAAATTTTTTATCTAGGTTTACAGCAAAAGCATATAGTGAACCTACTTTCCTATAGAAGTGTCTCATGTGATCTAATCAGAAAGCTACAATCAATACAATAGAGACTTGTATATGAAAAATAAGATACAAACTAGCAATTGCACCTTGGTGTGCAATGGGTACGTCGAAGAGGTATGCAAGGTTAATTAGGGGGAAATTGATTTAATTTTTTTGCATACATTTGTACAATACATAAGATCAAATTGATTGGTCATTTAAGAAATGATTTTGTTGATATATTATTATTAATATTTTTATTTCTATTTTTATAATATTATATTATTACTATTAATTTAGTTTTTATTATATTTTTTTATTATTTTAATATATTTACTATTATATTATTATTATTTTATTAATATATCAAGTTTTCATTATTTTACATTATTATTATATTAATAAATGATTGGATTAGGTACTATATATTGTTAGTATTATATTATTATTGTTATATATTTTTATAATATAATAATAATATTAGTTTTTGTTATATATTTACTATTATAGTGGTATATTTTTATTAATATATTACTATTAATATTAATAATATATTAATAAAATTTAAATTATTATATTATTCATAATATTGTATTATCACTTTGATATTACTATTATATTATTCTACTATTATAATATTCTATTATTCTTAGTCTTATAATATTATTATTCTTATTATATGATTTTTTAAATATTATACTTAGTAAATTATATTTATCCTTAATATTATATTATTAATAAAATATGATTAATTGTAGTATTAAATTATTAAATTATTATATTATTGTTTTATTATTATACTAATGTTATTATGTTATATTATATTAATTTTTATTATATATTTATTATTATTATTATTATATTATGTATATTATATTATAATTATATTATATTTTTATTATATTATATTATATTATATTATTATATTATTATTATTATATAATGTATATTATATTATATTATATTATATTATATTATTATTATATTATACTATCTTTATTAAAATCATTTGAATTAGAAACTAAAATCAAGGAGATGAATAGATCAACGACTATGGATGAAAGATCCGTATTGCATCTCCTCTTGAATAGCGTGCATCATGGATGGACAAACTCAATTGGCTATTCTCAAATAGGACACGCCTTCAGCGTAACAAGTAGAAACTTAAATCTAATTGATAAGTAGGAGGTTGGTTTCTTCCACAGCATGTCAAATTATGATATTGCTATAAGGATTCAACTGTGTAGTTCTCGAATCAAACTCATTGACCCATGATTCATGATAGTGGTTCACAAGAACCCATCTCTCATGTTAATGAATCTAATTGCCGTGCATCTAATTTCTAAAATCAGAAATGATCTGAGAATTTTGGCATGGATAGATTGAAAAGATTGAGTAAAATTAATTATTTTATTTCTAAAACCTGTACAAATGAGGAACCGACAGGATTTATTAATTGCTAGCATAGACAGAAACAACGTTTTCTTTTATCTTTCGTCTTCAAATTTACTTTATGTTTTGATGATGGCGGTGATCTTGAGTACGTAGAAATGGCTTTTCTAACATCCTTGCACATGGCTGCAATGTGACAGAATTCTAGTAACTTGTAAAGTTCTCTGTCCTCTAAATCACCTTGAAACCTCTTAATTAGAACCCCATTTTCAGGCTGGAATTGAAACGCACTAGGATTATGGTCCACAATAATAAAATCCCTCGGATGAAATTCAGAAAAAGCCTTGGAAAGATCTTTTACACAAAAACCATCAGCAACTCTTCTGCAAGAATCTATGAAAAGCCGTTGTTTTAAGTGAAAATTTACATCAAGCTTGTCTAGAATCAAATCTGCACAACCTCTGTGGATGTCAGTGAAAATTATGATATTATAACTTTTATTCAATCGATCCAAAAGCTCAAGGACACCAGGCCTTTGTAACACATGAAAAGTCATTGCACTTCCCATTTCAAAACAGCATACAGTAAAATCATGGTAAGCATGAGGATCACTGGTTACACTAAATAAAATGCCATTCATTTCTAACACAATTGTCTTCTTTCTCTTTACAAGCCTTGCAGATTCATTATGCACACTATTTTTCTTAATATTGGTAATGGCTTGTTGTACACATATTGAGTTTCTTACATCTTCAGTTGTTGAAATGTTATTACACAATTTTATAATCTTCCAAAGCTCCCTGTCTGATAGATCGCCCTTGAAGGACTTAACTTCAAATACATTTTTTCTCTCACTTTTATACCCATCTGCACTCTCATCTACTATGATAACATTTCTTGAAAATCTCTAAATACCAAGACTAGATATGTCCTTTGTTCTTTGTTTCTGGTACAAACGGATATCTATGGTGGTTTCGCTAAGTTGTTCAATTTTGTCTATGATCGCATCAGCTTGTTCCTTGTGGGCCGACGTGAAAACTATAATTTCATAGTTATGTTTTAAAAGTTCTTGCAATAGGAGGTCTAGTCCAGGCCTTTTTTGAACATAGTAAATAAATCTGTGCTCACTTGTTTGGGGTGCTTTGATAGAGACTGTAAAGTCATATTGTGGAAGAGGAAGATTACTCACATTGACAAGTGTTCTGTCAAGATCTAAAACAATGCTTTTTCTTTTACTGTGACTTAGCGGCATGAAATCCTGTTTCTTGCTACCATTCTGTTTGGTTTGTTCTTCGTTGCTTTCGTCCATGAGATCCAGTAGTAAACTTTAAATGCAAGAGGGATGGAAAACCACACGGCTTTCACAAAACATTGGTATGCTAGGTTTGATTGTTGATTTCATTTGAGGTCATATATAAATCTTCCCTGCGCACAATTCCATTGGGACGCAACGGTATGAAAACGAACAAAGTAAAAACTCCTTAATTTCTTATTTTATCATTTTTTTAGAGCCAAGCGACCTTCTTACCTCATATGTAATCAATTCGATAAGATCTAGTTTTGTAAGATTCTATTATGAGATACGATGTCACACCCTACCCGAATAAATGGTGAAATTTGTATTCTTATGTAAAATATTATTTAATTTTAAACTTATTTTTACAGATTTTTTATTTTTTTTTATAGATGAGTGTTACCAAAGAAAAGGGGGTAACTCCCCAGTACATAGCATGATTTTTAATGTCTATCAGAGCGCAGCAAATAAGCTCATAAACCTTGCCATTGCACCAATACTGTTCAAGGGAGAGAACCGTAGAGACGAGATTGACAATTGCATTCCTTCTGGCAGGATCCGGGATGTTGAACAACTGTTTGCACTGAGCCATTGCAGGCTCTTTGATGCAATGACATTCGACACCAAATATGAATACCATTCTGCCTTCTGATAGACTTGAATTTTCTTATGGTAGAGATCGATCTGTTTGGCTATAAATAGTCGTTCCCCTGTTAGGAAAAGTTTATTTATGGAAAATGAGTTTGACGATTTGTTCAATTCTTGATCCCGAGGGTTAGGCCCAAGACTCTTGAATTTTCAATTCTGTTATGGTTTATGGTTCACGTGATATAGGAAATACAGTTCCAGACACCATGACTGCATACGTTACAGCCCTGTTGCAGGTTCTTGTGATATAGTGCTAGGGGCCATGTCCACAGTGAGTGCCATTCAACTTCCTAGGCACGCGCAATGTACTGTTGCACCGTCAAAAACAATAAACCAACCCATCGGCCAATTAGGAAAGGGATCATCCTGAATCTTATTGGGAGTGTGAAACCTTTTTTGACATGGCTTTCTCGACGATGTGATTTATCCAATCCTAACTATCCAAGTTGGATGCTACGATTAGCTTGATTGATTGCCCTACACCAGCATTTGCTAGACAGTCTGCCACCTTGTTTGCTTCTCTAAAGGCATGCCCAATCTTGAAATTGGTGATTTTATCGAGTAAAGTTTTTATTTGGCCTACCCAGTAGTTGATTTTCCAATTTGGGGATCAACCATTGATGACTGCTTCAATGCATACCTTGGATTCACCTTCAATTTCCACCAAACTAATCCCTTTACGAATGCAAGTCTGTAATCCCAGTGTCAAAGCTTCTAGTTCCACAATATTATTTGTACAAACTCCAATGTTTTTTGACATTGCCAACACACACTGCGCGACTTGATCCCTAATGATACAAGCAGCCCTTGTCATGCCTGGGTTGCCCTTGGTAGCTCCGTCGAAATTCATCTTCCAAGGTAAATCTTTCGGTCACTTCCAGTGGACTAGTTTTAAGTCCACTTTCTTCTTTTTTGAAGGGAGTTCCTTAGGACATTTAAGTTTTCTCCATTCTTTTTGGATGTCTTCATCCCATTTTGAGAATTTAGATTTTGCACTGATTAGAGTCCTATTGTTGGCCACTTCTATTAGTGCTTCCTTTATTTTTTCTATCAGATGAGTGCAACAGAGGGCTTCTCCCTTGAAGATTCGCCTATTTCGTTCTTTCCAAATGTGCCATACTACCATCGAGGGAGCAGAGACTCGAAGGCCATGCCAGTAACTATTCCTATTGCCTATTTGCCATGAATTCAAAAACTCACAAAATTTCGCCTATCCTTGCCCCAGAATTCGGAATGAACTTTGAAGCCAGTCCCAACATTTTATTGCTATTGGGTATAGTAGAAATAGGTGGTCAGTGTCCTCTACCTGCTCACACATTACGCATCGAGAAGGGCCGACAATTCCAATTTTATTCAACCTATCTAAGGTAAGGCACCGATGGTTGCTTACTACCCAAAGAAGTTACGCACCTGCTTTTGGTAGCACAAAGTGATTCCAGCAAAGGGTTGCCAACCAGTCTATTCTAGCTCCAATTTCTATTTGCAATTGGTAGGAAAGTTTGGTAGAATACTATCCAGATTTCACACCACACCAGATAATGTTGTCCACCTCCCTCGATATGCAAACAACATGATTGTTTAGCTCTTCCATTATGGTTGTCACAACCTCTTGAGCTAAGGGCAAGTGGGAAAGATTCTTCCAAATTGCTCTCCCCCCGCCAACCCCATTTTGTGTATTAATGTAATTAATTACCACACTTTTGTATTCCACTTCCAATCTCTCAATATGTTGATCTAAGTCGAATAGGTCAGAAGACTCCCGTATCCATTCCAGGAGTCAGTCCAAAACTTGGCTAACTGGCCATTTCCAACCTTCCAAGAGACATGATTTCTGATCACTAAGAGACATTTCTTGATGAACCTTTAGGTGGCCTAGCCTCCCTGAAGGTTATCAATTGTCAAAATCCTTGATGGGGAGAAGTTGTCTAGATACTTGTTCTGGAGAATACGACACCATAGCTTCTTTGGTTGTCTATACATTTTCTACACTAGCTTGGCTTTGAGTGCAAGGTTTTGAAGACCGATTCTCCTAAGACCTGTTCCCCCCTCATTTTTTGTTTTGATTGCCAATTCCTAGCCAAATAGAGGTATCTTTTTTTTGCCTTTGGAGCCTTCCCATAAGAACCGCTTCAAGGTTTTTTCAAGTTCTTCTTCGACCTTTTTAGGGGCTTTGTAGCATATGTGAAAATTGGGATGGTTGATAAAACAGCCTTGGCCATAGTTATTCGGCTAGCCAACGTTAACCAGTTGTTTTTCCAAGACATGGCCCTATTTTTTCTGTTGCTTACCATTGCTTCCCAGTGCTTGGATCTACATGCTCCCACTATAACTTGAATCCATAGAAATCTGGCCGGGACTTTTTTCGATTGATACCCTAAAAGACTAGAGATTTCCTTTTGAACCGGTAATTTGGTATAAAAAATATATATTCTAGATTTTTCTTTGTTCATTTTTTGTCCTGATTGTTCTTCATACTCATCTAGAGTTTCTTTTATGCATTTTTCCTCTCACATGCTCACCTCCTCGAATAGAGTGGTATCATTTGTGAATTAGGAATGAGTGACCCTTTCCACATTTGGGGCTATAGTTATCCCGGTCCACTCACGCAGTTGTTTTCTCCGCCTGATGTCACATCCTAAAGTCTCAGCCATGATCATAAATAATATAGGTGAATGTGGGTCTCCTTGATGGAGACCATTGGTGGCCACGAAGAAACCATGTAAGGACCCATTTAATAATACTGAGGACCTTACAGTTTATATGCAATGTTTGATCAAGGAACACCAATGCTCGTTGAAACCCATGTGTTCCATCAATTTGAGCAGAAAATCCCAAATTACTTTGTCGTAGGCCTTACTTACGTCCAATTTGATTACCATTCCTCCCAAGTGATAAGCTTTGAGTGAGTGAACCAATTCAATATTAAATAGGATACAGTCAGTGATTTCCCTCCCTCGGACAAATCCGTTTTGCTCTGGTGAGATGATTTTCCCCAAGATGCATTTCACCCTATTTTCTAGGACTTTGGCAATGAATTTGTAGACTGTGTTGCAAAGGGATATGGGCATGTAATCGCTAAATGATTTGCATTCCACTTTTTTGGGGATGAGGGCAATGACCATGTTGTTTAGGTCTTTGATGAATCTTTTTGAATTCCTAAAGTCCTCCACCACCTACCATAGCTCCTTGCCAAGAAAGCTCCAACAATTCTAATAAAATCTTGTCAGGAATCCATCTGGCCCTGAAGCCTTATCAGGATATAATTGGAAGAGAGCGGACTTGACTTCTTCTAAAGAAATAGGTTGGCATAGCATTGCATTATCTTCTTCTCCTACCCTTCTATCCATTGTTTCTAAAATGCTCCATCCAGCACTGCTACCCACCCGTGAACCCAAAATATTTTGAAAGAACTCAACCGCAGCTTGGCTTACTTGCATGGTGCCCTGTTTTTGAGAGCCATCTTGAGCCTGGATACTTTCAAATTTTTTTGTGGCCCTACGAGCAAGGACTGAGGCATGAAAAAACTTTGAGTTGGAGTCCCGCTCTCGAAGCCAGACATCTCTTGATTTGTCCCTCCAATAGATCTCCTCACGTTTCAACATTTCTGTCAGCTTGGCTTTTCTCCCTCTGAATTGTAATTGGTTTGACTTTGAAACTTAATTAAAGAAAAAATATTCAATAAAATTTATCTAACCAAGTGGAAGCACTAGATACCAGAGTTAAAAATTTAAATTTTAAAAAATTACAATTTTATCATTCATGGAAAAAAATTTATACATTATATGATGTGCGTCACTTTCTAAAAATGCTATTTTTTGAAAAAAAAAAAAAATTTCGTGGGATATGGAAAAAGAAGTGCAATCTGATTTCAAAAAAATTTAAAAAATAAATTTTTAGAATATACAGACAGAATGTGACGAGACTCTAGTTTTCATCATCTTCAAATTCCTCATTGTTGAGCCGCTATAGATGCCCAAATGTGAAGATTAATTTAAAAATAATAATTTCAGTGTCCAATTTGGCCAAAAATTATAAACCACTATTATGGGATCACCCCTAAGAATATTTGGCCCAATGCTCACTTCTCTTTTATTGATGTTGATAGAGCCTCAGGAAGCCTTTCTATTTTGTGGAATCCAAACAAATTATGTGGTAGTGAATTATTTCAAATTAGGAACTGCCTGGGAGTCCAATTCACCCATTCTAGATTTACTTGGATTCTAATCAATATTTATGCCACCAATATTAGGAATTATAGGAAGGCTCTGTGGCTTGAAATTATGAATTGGATTCTAAATAATAAAGAAGCTTGGTAGTTGTTGGCAAGGGACTTTAACTCTCCTTTATATACATTTGAAAATTGTGGGGGTCTTATAGACTATTCTAATAGTATGGCAGACTTGCCAGACCTATTAAGTACTATAGGGATTGTGGATATGGATTAACAAGGTTAAAAATTACATGGACCAATATGAGATTGAGTGATAACCTCATTTAGGTAAGACTTGAGCAATTCCTTTTTTCCCCTGATTGGGTGGATCTCCTCAGCTCTAACTTGTAGGCTCTTCCCTAGATTGTTTTAGATCATAATTCCCTTCTTCTTATCTTGAATGAACACTCTATTATTGGTCTCTTTCCCCCCCCTTTTTAGATAATTTGGGGTTATCACTTGGAATTTATAAATAAAGTTGCTAGTTGGTGGAATGTCTCGATTCATGGATCCCCCATGTTCAATGTTCTCAAAAGCTCAAGATTGTTAAAAATAAGGTAAAAGACTAGAACAAGTGGGTTTTGGGGGATGTCTTCCACCAGAAAAAGATCCTTTTGGTAAACTTAAAGAGACCCAAACACGAATGGAGAGTGGGGATGTTAGTGAATAGACCTGATAGAGGGAGAAGGATTACCGTACTGAATGAGACAAAAATTTGAAAAAAAAGAAGAAATGTTTTGAAATTTTTTTTCCAAAATTCAATGGTTGAAAGAAGAAGACCACAAATATTCCTTCTAAACTACATCTCTTCTCTCAAAAAAAGAAAAAAAAGGAACCAAATAAATAAGCTAAAGGAAAATTTGAGAGTGGAAGCCACCACTCTGGCCTAAATTGTCTAGTTGACCTCAAGTTATTTTCAAAATACCTTTGTCAAGCCTGCGGGGAACCCTAACTCTCCTACTAATGACCACTTGTTAGAATACATTCCCTCCATTCTAACTAATTTGGATAATATTGCTATTCTTAGGGTTGTCACTCTTGAGGAATTCAGAGTGGTAGTCTTTAACATGGGAGCTTACAAGGCCCCTAGACTGCATGGCTTCCCGCTGGATTTATTTTAGGAGTATTGGGAAATTATTGGAGATGAATTATTCCTTGTTTCCAAAGACTTCTTCAAGTCTGTAAAAATTATAAAACAGTTGAACCATACCTTCTTGGAACTCATTCCAAAACATGAAGACTCCTAAACCAAGGCTGACTTTAGGAACATTAGCTCGTGCAACACAATTTACAAGATATTCTCCAAAATCTTGGTTAAACGCTCGAAACCTTTTCTTGATAAAATGATTAGCCCACGCCAAAAATAATTTTTCCTTGGTCACCACATTTTGGATTCTACAATTTTTGAATGCATATCTACTATCAAATTCTTGGTGTTGATCAATGGGGTCCCTATGGGTTCTTTAATCTTTTTGAAGGGATAAGACAGGGTGATCCCCTTTGCCCCTATCTCTTTATCATGGTTGTTGATGCCCCAAGCTGAAATTTTTCGAGAATCATAAGGGATGGGTTTATTAAAGGTGTCAAAGTCACAACTTCCCTTGAACCTTTAGCTATCTAACAATTTTTGAATGATACCATGATTGTTTGGAAATATTTTATGGTGGAGGCTAGAAAATGGAAAAAATGTCTAAACATTTATGCCTCCAGCTCGAGTCAATGCATAAACTACAATAAGAGTATGGTCAATTTCTTTAATTGCACACAAGCCCTTTAGGATAAACTGATTATTTTCCTTGGTTGCAAGAGTGTGTCCCTTCCTTTTGTGTACCTTGGGATCCATCTCAAGTTATCAAGAAAGTTTCTCCTAGATTTTGAAACTCTATCCTTGAAATAATGTAGAGAAAATTGGTAGGTTGGAAAGGCTCTACCCTTAGTCATGTTGATAAATTGCAACTCCTCACTGCAAATCTCCAAGGAATCCTAGTTTTTTTTTTTCTAGTTTCAAAATCCCTAGATATATTGCTAATAAATTTGAAATAATTCAAAGGAACTTTCTTTGGTCGAGTATGGAGGAAAAGAAGAAATTGGCTTTACTAAGTTGGGATACTGTCAGTCTTCTTCAATTTTGTGGGGGTATTGGCATAATAAAAATCCAATTGGCCAACAAAGACTTTCTTGTGAAGGGTGGTTGGGACCTACTAAGGAATATAAAGGAATGGTGTAGGTTTCTGAATGTGAAATACTTCAACAACCTACCCATAAGGAATAGGAAGGAATAATGCAAGTTTTTGAATGTGAAATATCTCAACAACCCGCCTATGATCAATGGCCTCTCGGATATTCACCCTAGTGGCTCTCTAGTTTGGAATAATATTTGTAGAATCAAAAATCTATTGAAATCTAGTTTGAGATGTAAACTTGGTAATGGCCGAAAAATTATGTTTTGGGAGGACCCCTAGCTATTTGAAACACCCCGCAACCAATTTGACTTCAGGAATCAGATGGCCCCTACAATGATGTTTTTTGGAAAACATATGAGAGACTACTTGTGCAAGAAGCTTGGTTCCTTGAAATGGAAAATGATTGCTCATTATTTCTCTCATTCGAAGGAGTTAAAGCACCAGGATAAGACTCTTTAGGACATTCTCCTCTAGCTAGGATACCCACTTCTACTCAGTGGATGAATTCTACTCATCCAGGGAATGTAAGGGTAATATCTCTATAAATTCTTCCTGCAATTTCCTATCCTTACAAGGAACTCAAAATAGTATTTGGAAACATGTGTGGAATAGGCATTTGACATAATTTATTTTTTTGGTGGGCAGTGAATCATAACAGGATCCTCACATAAGAAAAACTAAAGAAAAGGGGATTTCAAATACCTAATAGATGCATGCTATGTAAAAATGATGAGGAATATGTCCCTCATCTACTACTCCATTGTCAATTTTCTTTGGGATGGTTTTTTTCAAAGGTTAGGTATTCACTGGCCCATGAATGGTGATCTTAAGAGTTTTGTTGAGAACTGGGTCAGTCCCTTTCACCACCCTCTTCCTAAAGAAATATAGTACCAATTCCCTCCTATCGTATGTTGGTGTCTTTGGAAGGAAAGGAATAACTAGATTTTTGAGAATGTGGAAAAAAATCCAAATTAGGTCTTTAGTATTGCATTAAGAATTATCACTAGAAAAGTCTCCCTCTATGTTTAGAAACCCCCAAACAAACCTCGAACCTTGCTATTGGATATTACCATGGCCAAATCCTGCAACAAGACCTTGGACCCCAACTCATTTGATAATTCAAAAGTTATAGGTAGGCTTAACACTATTTGGAAACCCCCTGCTAATGGTTGGTACAAACCTAATTTTGATGGTGTAGCGAAAGGAAACCCTGACCTAGCTAGTATTGGGGGCATTATTAGAGATTAGAATTGCATGTTGGTGGTGGGGTTTTTGGTGGCATTAGGATAAAAACCTCCATGACAACAAAGTCAAGGGAATTGTTAAGTGACATCAGGTTTGTTGTTACTCTTGGGATAAAGAACCTACATATAAAAGGGGACTCCAAAGCTTTGTTTGACTCTATCAATAATAATTACTATCAGGGGTCAAATATTAGAGATATTTTGTTGTATATTCAATTCTTACTAAACAAATTTGAAACAAATAAATTAACCCACATCTTTTGTGAGGGCAATAAAGTGGCTGACTCTTTAGAAAATTTGGGTTCTTCATGGGAGTCAACTAAATGCTAGAGAAATTTGGTATGCCTCCTTGTGAATTTCCAAGGTCTTATCCTTGAGGAGCAAATGAAAATTAATGGTTTATGATGATGATCAACATTTCCTTCATAGGTAGGTACACATGTCTTCTAACCCTTGCTCTATATATGATGTGGAATATGTTTGATGACTTAGATGGGTTCCTAGGGATGGCTGAATTGTGGTGGGGTTTATTTATTTTTCCCATTAGGTTTCCCCACAAGTTTAATGTATGGTCTTTCCATCTATATAGCACGTCCACTTATATTTCAATCCTTTTCATCTGGAACGTGTGGATGGATGAAATACTACTCGAACATTTATTTAATTATGGGTTGCTAAAGGTAATGATGGTATTTCTAAATGCCTTGATGTACTTAATCAATACTTGCAATGGCTCCGCAAACCTAAGCTTCTCGAAAATTCCTTCTTGTACATGGGAAAATCTTACATTGCCTTAATTAGGAAATATTTATAGATATTTTATGGTGGTTATCTCTTTAATAAGCTGATTGAGTTCATTTCCCATCTACATTTTGAAAAATTTCTCCATTTTCTAACTCTTTTGATTGTTTTCTATCTGAGTGTGAAAATGGGAGGTGATCACATGCACATTGAACGAGGTTCCTATGAAGAATTCTACTAGGATCCATTGGTTTGGCATATTTTTGTTGAAGAGGGCATCACTCCTTTGATGGAGTGTCACCTAAATAGGCACAATACAATCTTTGTACTTAGTTTGTGATATCTTGGTGTGACAAGAGGGTCATGGTGGGAGTGATTTCTTTTGACATAAATGAAGAGGTGATCACAAAATCTATGAGGCTTCCCTATTCAAGAGAAAATCTTAAAAAATATACGAAAGAGCAAGATATGGAGAGCTTGCAAACTTTCTTTAGGGAAAATGAATGGCCTACAAAGTTGCATGCGGGTTTTGATCAGACCAAGCTCCCTACTCCATGGGATAAAGTGTGTCTAGTTTTAATGAAGTCTATCACTCTTGAAGGTTGATTTAAATTTTTTTACTTATACCATTTTTCTTTGTTGAACCACCTATGCCATAGAATGATTATTAGTTTCCCCTTGTTATTACTCTCATCCATTGAAATTTTGGTTAAAGAAACCATAGATCTTGTAGAAACAAATCATGATAAACCAACCCATCTTCCCTTTTATCAAGGGTTTATCCCCATTCTTTATCATTTCCACCTTGTTATATGCTCGTCGAAACCCATTTCTACTATTAGAGTCAAGGAATTTGAACCCTCTAATCAGTCCCCTCCTAAACCCTCTCTAACTACATCTATTGGCCCTAAAAGAAAGAAACCTCCCACAACTAGCCAGCCTCCTGAGAAACCTATACCTAAACCACCTACCAAAAATAAGAAGACTGGAGCATATTTGGCCCAATCCAAGGTTTTCACTGGTCTAAATGTGACTAAAGAAGGAAAGTTTCTCATCAAAGCTAAGCCTGAATTAAAAAAGGAAAAAAGGACATCAGCTTTCATGTAGAGGAAACTCTACACAGACAATGATGAAGATGAATCTGCTACTAAAGACTTTCAAGGGGATATAGTGGTAGTTGTTAGTACTAAGATGGGGGTGGAATAGACGAGTGTCCAGAGATCCAATAGGCTAGATAAACATAAAAAAGAGGTACTGGTTGATGATATATCTAATATCTCAGAATAGGAAAAAAGGCTAGGAGGTGAGAAAACATGAAACAATTGAGGATAGTGAATAGTACATGGAAGGACCTAGTCTCTTCCCTAAGATGAATCGTATGATTCAAGAGGAACCATGCCAGATTCCTCCAGTCATAAAGATTAGGTGGAAGAGACCAACAAGTCTATTTCTAAAAAGGATGAAGACCCCCAAAACTTGGTTGCTTGTGTTGCAAAGTTGGAAAGGAAGTCTACGAGGCTAACTCTATTTACCATCAAAGCCATCCATCATTCTGTTGTCACTTTTTGAAAAGTTTTGAAAGATGAGGTGAACAGGAAGACATGAGGAACAAACAAGAGGAAAGATTAGAGAAGTAAAAATCATTTTCATGATATATTCTAGTCGTTATCCCATTTCAATAAGTATAGAGTGAGGGTAAGAAACAAGAGGATTTACAAATATCCTATGGCCAATTTCAATAAATAAGTTCAACTAGATTTTTCTCTCCCCCTTAATCCCAAGGTTCTAAATATTTGTGCTTGTATAAGTGAGGAACATGTTGGTGAAATAATTAAAATTGAATATTAACTATGATGGTCAATAATTTTGATACATATAGATCAAGTTTTAAATATTTCAATATTAAGTTTCACAATAAATCAAACATTCAACCTAGCTCTTTATCTATTAGTGGATTTGATAACATGGGAAAACAACTGCTTGGTGCAATAACATTACCTATTATAGATGGAAAAGTTACATTACAATCTACTATTCAAATTATGCTTCATGATCTTTCATACATTCTCCTTTTAAGGAAGACCATGGATTCATGGGATGCATACAGTGCCTTCTACCCTTCATCATGTCTTGAAATGTATCTACAAAAACAAAGTATAGACAATTGAAGCTGAATCTGAACTAAATAGTTATTTGAACATTGAGAAAGGCAAGGATAATCCTTTGAAAACATTGACACCAACTACACAAGTAGAACCCATGCAATAGAAAGAGAAAGAAAAACATATTGAGGAAGTCACGAAGCTATTAGAATATGATTGGGGCTCCTTGGATTTCACATCAAGATTCATGGGAGAATACAAGATCATAAACACTGATTCTAAAAATGGAAAACAAAAAGTGGTAATACCAACAAAAAATTTAGAAGACCCTTTGAAAGTATCCATCTCAAACACTTTAGAAGAAGAAGAAAATTCTACAACAAACTTTGATGAAACTAATTACACACAACCACCAGATCCAAAAGAACTAATTTTTTTTCATGGAAAAGGTTATGAAATTATGAAACAACTTGGATATATAGTGGAAAAGGATGTGGTGCTAGAGAACAAGCTATCCATATCTCTATAGAACCTAACAAACAAGAAACGACAACTAGTCTTGGTTATTGTCCCTTGAAAGAAAAAATAAGCGTTCACTTAATATCAACACTCTTACAAAATATTCTTCTTAGCCAAATTTAACATTAGTGCATCCTGAATTGATAACTTGCTAGTGGTATTAGTTCTTGTCCTTTGAAAGAAATGAAAGAAAACAATTCCTTGATTAACTTCAATTTCATCATGCAAAACAAGTTAAAATGATTTCAATTTGATAAATTTTACACCCTCCTATAAAGGAGAGTACAAAATATCACAATCTAAAGAGCCTTGTGTAAGTATGACAACTTGTACTAAGCAAGAGATATCTTTGTTGCAAAATAAAGGAACATCCTCTACTATTGATCAAGAGAGTTTCTAGTTGAGACTCCTCCAAGATCATTTGATAATTCTCCCTCCAAGAAAATGAGAGAAATTTTACTACAAGAATTCTTTTTATGCATATCATAGAGCTCATGGTCATTCTACTAATGAAAGTAAGGCTTTGAGTAATCAAATTCAACATCTTAGGGAATGTGGTGCTCTTCCTTGTGTTGTAGCACCTTGTTCCTCTAATTGATACAAATTTTCATTCTATTATGTTCTCATCAATCATCTCAACTCATCCAAGTGTCTTGGACTAAGTGGGGGCAAAGCGTTAGGTATCCTTGTCCTTGTATGACACTTGTTGTCTCTTTTTTCTAGTTGACTACCTTCCATGTATATATGGGAGAAATCTTGGGATGAGGGCAACATGCCTTAAGTTGGCTCACATGTGACATACTAAGTTTTGGGGGCAACCCCATTTAATGACGTAGCTTCATTTGGAAATGTATGACTTGGCATAGTGCTTTCCGAATAAGTGCTCATGTCCTCTTTATTGTTAGCATTTATCATTTGATACTTTAAGTAATTGCTCATAGCACAGTGTTTAGCAATTTATTTAAAGTGGGGGTAATACATTGGAATTATTCTTTTGCATTTCATGTTTCATTGTGTAGTCTTCTTACTTTAGGTGATGCATCTTTCTCTTTATGGCAACATTGGGTGTGATGTCCTTTAAGAGTGTGATCTTTGTTAGCATATTATATTCCTATTAGTGACTTGATGCGACACACTTCATCCCCTAAATTATGAATCTTCTATCCTTCGATTGGTCCTCTCTTGGAGATATTAGGCACAATGTCCCCTAAGTTAAGACCTTACATAAACTAAGAAAAAATCCTTTGAACATACGTTACACTATTTTTCAT
This sequence comes from Sequoiadendron giganteum, assembly GCA_007115665.2. Lineage (NCBI taxonomy): Eukaryota > Viridiplantae > Streptophyta > Pinopsida > Cupressales > Cupressaceae > Sequoiadendron > Sequoiadendron giganteum. Next base: position 665,800,256 of record CM021102.1, read on the forward strand.
TTACAATATCTATTATATAATCACATTGCATAACACACTATTCCTACTTATGGAGCCATCCTATTTATTCATGGGTTTCAAGCATATGAATTTTTGTTTTCTGCATGAATCCTACTGTTCATGTTGTGTGACACCTTATCAAATTTTTTAGGAGGTATAACTTTGGTATGGTTAGCATATGAGAGCCAAAATTAGGTAAGACTTTCCCATAGCCACGTGCTTGTGTGTGTGAGTGAATACTGATTGCATGCACATGTGTCTCACCTCTCTAGGGGCTCATCTATTGGATGGCTTGAGGTTCTACTAGCCCTTGTGAGCATGCATTTGGTTTGCATTGTGGATATTGTTTTCCACTTGTAAGCCACCCTTTTTGGATACTCACCCAATGGACAACCTGAATTTTTGTTGCCTCAGAGTGAGAATATATTTTTGGACAAACAATATAGATATTGTAGGATGGTAAAATCTTACACATTGATTGTGTAGATTCAGCCATTCTCATAGAATAACATAGTTCATTTACTCCAAACAAAATGCTAAAGCTAAACCAAACATGTAATAGAGAAAATGAAATACAACCTATTCTATTCTATGATGGATTGGTGCCCTCCATGAAGATGTGAGAGAGCCCTTTCCCAATCCCTTTCTAAGCCAAATGAGATAGACAATGAGTTGCTATGAGCTCAAGTTGCCTATAGTTTAGATGCCTTCAAAGTGTGTTCTAGAAATGAGAGAAGATGCATTGCTTTTATAGAAGAAGTTGAGTGAAGAGAGGCCAAGTTTAGCCAATGTGGGACTAAATCCCCTCCAATAGAATAGAGCCACTTGGCATGATGGGATTGGTCAAAGCTTGTGCAAGTTTTGGCCAATGTGCCCATTCAAATTTGAAAAATATCAATAAATGCATATTGTTGAGAGTTTTGGGGGGAATTATCTTTGTACAAAAAAGTCAAGGATGAGAGTTATTGAGAGAAAATAGGATTTTTAATAAATCAATTAAATTGATTTATTGATGCAAGTGGGTAGGTTAGTTAGGAGTTTAGATTTGACTCTAGTTGAGTCAAAAGCTAGAGAATGGTAATTGTGATTAGAAGTTAATTAATTTAGGGGATTTTAGGGATTTGACATTAAATCTGTTTGATTTATTAAATCAAATGAGAAGAACATAAGGATTAAATAATTTGATTTATTTAATGAACCTTAGGAAGTTAATCAATAGATATTTTAATTGATTAATAGCAGAAATGAATGTTAATTTGTATGATGCCTGATTGTTATTTTTGCATGTCTACATTTTGCCCCTCTTTGAAGCAATGTACTCGTTGCATTGGTTCAAAGAATGATTCTACCGACATCGAAATTAAAAATTCTTTGGTTTTTTCAGATGGCCCAGTGGAAAATAAGTACGTTAGTATATTGCCCCCTTGAGAGATCGAGCGAAAAGATACAATTTGAGGTGGATCTCGCGACAAAGAGGTTCAAAATGGATGTATGGATGGTAATGATGATGTAGATGAGATGTTTGGAAGATACTTAGAATAACAAATTTGTATTATCATAAACAACTTTAAATGATTATGCAATGCATGTGAGATGGATGAGATGGATGATGTTGTCCTGATATGATGGTATGACATGATTATGCGAAATGAGAATATGGATGCAAGATGGATGCATTGTTAGCGTGACAGAAGATAGAAGAATGAGAGGGATGAACCTTTAAATCTAAGAAGAATGTAGAAGTCCAATAAGTCCATTAGTCAATTGAGACATTACTGGATATGATGATGAATGATGATGATGTGTTGCATATCCAGGGATGGGAAAGGAGCATACCTTTCTTTATGTTTGATAACACACATAGGTGCAATGTATCAAGGTATTAAGAACTAGGATGGCGTTGCGCCTAGTGTGATGGACTTTGACTTGACAATCAGATAGGAGTACTCTTGTTCACACTTGACAGACATAACCTTATTCAGAATGCAGTTCAGATATTCTAGACATCTCGGGCCAAAACATAAAAAGGCAAGCCTTCTTATGTGGTCAACAAGATACCTAAAACATCCTTCCTACAAATAAAACAAAGTATGCATGACGAAGTTATTTTACAAGAATATCCAACAAGCACAGCAGATAAAAAGATAATGATCATTGCCCCATTCCTTTCTGTCTAAACCTGTTTTGTTTAGGCATCATCGAGAGGTCCCTCGAATGAGCGCAAAATAAGATAAGTCAAAAAGACCAAAATAAAGTAAACAAACAAGAAAATGTTCTTCGTATCGCTAGCCAGGCTAAACTAATGTGGGGTACCTGATGCTTATGTCCATTGTGGGAAAGCTTCATCCTAGGACATGTAGTGATCAAGGTTTTGGTAGGACTGATTGGGTAATAAGCTATTGATACTCCGAGTTGACCAGCTTGTTGACTTATTGACTTAGACCTTTGAGACTTTGACGATTAGGCATTCACTTGAGAACCTACTAAACTTGCTTCTGACTAACTCACCAAAGGGTGAAAGTGACGATGATTTATTATGAGTGATGACAATCACGAGTGAAAGCGAGATGAAATGGATGCACTATTTTGGTTTTTTCAAATGTTTTGAGGCTGTTTTTGGTATTTTTGAAATTTTACAAATGTTTTTGGTATTTTCAAGATTTTCCAATGTTTTTGGTATTTTCAAGATTTTCCAATGTTTTTGATATTTTCAAGATTTTACAATGAACAGACTAACTTAAAGACCTGTCCTAGGGGTCTCGGGAGCTCATCCATAGACTAGCCTTGCCTACGTTATATACGCAGAGACCACGTAGTTCGACTGGTGGTGGACTGGCTTGATGATAATATGGACAAATGGATTTCCATTTTATTGCCTAAAGGACTGACTTAAGATGCAAACTAGATGGGCAAACGGATTGCCAATGCGACGGACGCCTAAAGGACTGACCCAACCGTCTCGAGGGATGATCAAAGATCAACCTTGCCTACGTTCAAGCTCAGAGACGACGTAGTTCGACAAGGTAGAAAAAACTGACAAGACTTAATGATGAAATTTTTGAAGATTTTCTGATATTTCGACATGTTTTTGGATTTTTGATGATTTTTCTGAATGTTTTTGGTTTTTTGAATGAGTTTTCTGAATGTTTTTGGTGTTTTGAATGAGTTTTCTGAATGTTTTTGGTTTTTTGAATGAGTTTTCTGAATGTTTTTGGAATTTTTTGATGAATTTTGAAAAAGATCACGAGAATATACACGAATCCGATCCGATGTTGTGAGAACGTGCCCCCAGTGTGGTGCGATAGACTACTTAGATAAAGGCGGGACAGACTGACCTTTGAAATGCCAAGTAGTTCCAATGGTGGAATATAGTACAGATACCATCGCAGGCTATGGTATGGATGCGAGCGGATAAGTGGAATGTGATGGAGTGGATGAGTTGTGCAGATCCTGATAGATGGGGAAGGTACTTTATTTACACTTGACGCCTGTTTGCCAGGTTTTCACCAAGGTATTTTCCCAAAGCGCCACCGAAGTGGTTTTCACTAGAGGACGATTTTTTCTCTTTACTATTTTTCAATCCTTTTCTGATTTTTTTTGGATTTTTTGATCTTTTGATTTTTTTTTTTGTCACCAAGATGCCTGTTTGCCAGGTTTTCATCGAGGTAACCATTTTTTCAGGACTTTTTCTGATTGTTTTTGTATTTTCTGGTTCTATACCTTGCAATGTTTAGGCATAAAACTTTTTGAGATGAGAGCTATTCAGAGGCTCCTGCAGAGGCTCGCCTTCTGGTGTTGCTAGTTGATATGCCCCTGATGTGTAACTTGCAGTGATGACGAAAGGTCCCAGCCAGTTGGGCTCAAATTTTCCCTTTGTATCTGGATTTGGCACGTTCTTTTGGTTTTCTTTCAGCATGAGGTCACCAACTTGGAAAGTGCGTTGTCTGATGTTCTTGTTGTAGCTCCTTTTTAGGCGATTCTGGTACACTTGTAGATGATTAAGGGCATCCATGCGCCTTTCATCTAGTAATTCCAGCTCATTGAGTCTTGTGACCCTGTATTCCTCATCTGTGATAAGGTTTTGCAGTGATATCCTTAGTGATGGGAGCTCGATCTCAATGGGGAGTATGGCCTCTGATCCGTAGACCAGAGAGAATGGGGTGGCGCCTGTTGGCGTGCGGATGCTGGTGCGGTAGGCCCATAAGGCGGGATTTAACTGCAGATGCCAGTCACGACCAGAGTCATTGACTGTTTTCTTGAGGATTTTCAAAATGGTTTTATTTGTAGCTTCTGCTTGGCCATTGCCTTGTGGATAATATGGAGTGGAAAAGCGATGCTTGATTTTGAATTTTTCACACAAGTCACAGACATCCTGATTCTTGAAGGGCATCCCATTATCAGAGATAATGGATTGGGGGACACCGTATCGACAAATGAGGTAATTCAGGATAAACTTGGATATCTGCTTTCCGGTGATGTAGGTCATGGGAATTGCTTCGACCCACTTAGTGAAGTATTCGGTGGTGGTGATAATGAATTTATGGCCATTGGATGAGGTGGGTGATATTTTACCAATGAGATCAAGCCCCCATTGTGAAAAGGGCCAAGGTGTAACAATAGGATGCAGTTCTTGAGCTGGTGCATGAATAAGATCTCCATGCTGTTGGCATTGCAAGCATTTTCTGACAAAATTGTGTGCCTCTTTTTCCATCGTCGGCCAGTAGTACCCTGTTCTTAGCAACTTTTTAGCCAAGGTCATACCACTTGAGTGTGACCCACACGTGCCATTGTGTACCTCAGTTAGAGCAGTCAGGGCTTCCTCGGGTTTTAAACAATGTAACAGGGTTCCATCGGTACTCCTACGGAAGAGGGTCTCTCCTAGGATGACGAATCGTGAAGTTCTTTTGATGAAAGTGCGTTTTAGGTTTGGGGTGATGTCAGTGGGGAGGATTCCTAACTTTAGGTAGGTGTATATATCATGATACCAAAGATCACCGGGACCAACGAGTTCACATGCGTATTCTGACTCTGGTACCTCGAATGTGGGTACGAGAAGCTGCTCTACGAGGAATTCATGTTTTGAGACGTTACGAGGGATGTCGAGTAAAGATCCAATTGTCGCCATTGCATCAGCTGCTCTGTTGTTTGTCCTTGGTATCTGCTCAAAGGTAATATCGATGAAAGATTCCTTGAGGCTTTCTACCACTTTCTTGTATGGTGTGAGCTTATCATCCTTGGTTTGGTATTCGCCGTTGACTTGGTTGATGATAAGTTGCGAGTCGCCATAGACTTTTAGTGCCATGATCCGCCATTGTGCTGCAATCTTGAGTCCTATGGTCAAAGCCTCATATTCTGCTATATTGTTCGTACAAGGGAATGCTAGCTTGTATGATCTAGGTATGCAGTCTCCTTGTGGCGTGATGAAAAACACACCAGCTCCTGATCCATGTTGTGTGTGAGAGCCATCAAAGTATAGCTTCCAGTGGTCTGTTGCATCAAGGTTAAAAAGGGACTCATCTGGGAATTTTGATATGAGTGGATTATCTGTGTAGAGGGGAGCTTCTTCCAGCTGATCCGCAATGACTTGTCCTTTTATGGCTTTTCGTTCTACATACTCGATATCATGTTAAGATAATATCATTACCCACTTAGCCATTCTACCTGTAAGTGCTGCTTTTGTCAATAGGTACTTTAGAGGGTCTATTTTGGCAATCAACTTGATTTGGTGCGCTAGCATGTAGTGTCTGAATTTCTGAGTCGCAAATACCAATGCTAGGCAAGCTTTCTCTATTGACGTGTAATTGAGCTCATGTCCCACCATTGTTCTGCTGATGTAGTAGATAGCCCGCTCGGTTCCCTTTTCATCATGTTGGGCTAAAAGGGCCCCCAGGGCGGCTGTTGTTGCAGAGATATATAGGATTAGTGATTTCCGCACAATTGGTGGCATCAATACAGGTGGTGTAAGTAGATATTCTTTTATTTTGTTGAATGCTTGCTCCCATTTGTCATCCCATCTGAAAGCTACTCCCTTGTGAAGTAGGTGTGAATAGGCAATCTGTTTATCTGCCAATTGTGCTATGAATCTTCGGATGGACTGGAGTCTTCTTCCTTGCAATCCTCTTAGTTGTTTCAACGTTCTTAGTGCTTTCATTTCAAGGATTGCTTTTACCTTTGCAGGATCTACCTCTATCCCTCTCATTGAAACTATGTATCCTAGTAGCTTCCCTGATTGCACACCAAAGACACACTTCTTCGGGTTGAGTCTAACCTTATATTGTTCAAGCCTGTCAAAGATAGCACTTAGAGTTGCTATATGGTCTTGTCTCTTCTTTGATTTAGCAAGTATGTCATCTACATAATCTTCGACTGTTTTGTGGATCATGTCGTGGAAGATTAATGTCATGGCTCTTTGGTAGGTAGCTCCTGCATTCTTCAACCCAAATGGCATTACATTCCAGCAGTAGGTGCCCCATGGACATGTGAATGTTGTCTTGTGTTGGTCTTCTTTTGCGATCAATATCTGATTGTACCCCGAGAAACCATCCATTAGGGAAAGCATCTCATGTCCGGCCGTCATATCCACTATCATGTCAATGTTGGGTAGTGGAAAGTCATCCTTGGGACATGCTTTGTTTAGGTCTCTGAAATCAGTGCAGATGCGGATGCCCCCTTTCAGTTTTGAGACTGGTACGAGGTTAGATACCCATTCTGGATAGTCAATCGGGCATATGAAGCCAACATCCAGAAGTTTCTGTAGCTCAATTTTTACAAGCAAGGCTATTTGTGGGTGCATCTTCCTTAGCTTCTGTCTGACTGGTTTTTCTCCAGGGTGAACGGCCAAATGATGCACTACTACTTCAGGATCCAGGCCTGGCATGTCTGCATAGGTCCACGCAAAATTTACCTTTCTCTCCTTTAGGAAAGCTGCTAGTAGTTTTTGTTCTTCTTCTAGGAGGGATTCTGCATAGAAGGTAATTTGTGGTTCTGATTCTGTTCCTAAGTTGACCGGGTTGCACTATTCTGCCAATATTGTTGACTTCTCCTAGTGTAGAGCAGTAGGGGGGAGATTGAATCCTTCATCTTCTGGTGCCTCAGAGAGGTTTTCGCCATTGGATGCGTCCTTTATTTTTACTATTTTATGGTTAGAGAGTGCCACAGTGTGGTTTTCACTCAATAACTCTGAGCTTATTCTTTTTCTTTTGCGACTGAAAGACTCAATCGTCTCCCCATAGTATTCTTGTGTGTCTAGAGTGATATCAAATCCTGCCTTGTGATCTCCACATGGAACAGTATCCCTTAGTCCCATGAATTCGTGAGAGCCTCATCGTTTTCGAATGAGTCTAGAATTGGCGGTCCCCGTTGGTCGTGATCGATGAGTTGGGGGTATACTAAGTGGATTTGGTGGGTTTGTTGGATTGGCTCAGCGGGTGAGACACTAATCATTAGTAAGGTGGAATCTTCAAAGAGCCTAGGTAGGTCACCTATGGTGTCATCGTCGTCACTGCTACTACAAATGTCAGTTATGTCAAATGTGAAGTTATCGAGAGGTAGGCCTGTGGACACGGGTAATCTAAGATTAGTTGTCGAGACCCGAGGAGAGGACCTGACTACCCTATTAGGAACACTTCTGCCACACACAGTTATACTCGGAGGGGTATAGCCAAGGCCAAGGTTCTGCGTTCTTCTTTCTACAATGATGGGCTCCAACCGTCCATCACTATTTCTTCCTAGGCTTTCATTCCTGTTATAGCCCATGCCGAACATCATTTGTAACCCTCTGTTTGTTTCCTCCATGGGTAGGGTGGGAGTGGGTCTTTCATCTTGGTACAGAGTGTTTGTGATGTCCTCCTCGTCCACATTTTCCTGACTGAGATCCCCCCAACTGTGGAATCCAGAGGGTTCTGTTCTAGTGCGGACAGGTGTTTGAGTCAATTGTGGTTGCCCATGTGATCTAGGAGATTGTGGTAACTCTCCTACAACAAAAGCATTTCTCTTCATTCTATAATCACCGCATCCATTGTCCTGTATCATGTTCTTGATCTCGGATATGTCGGGGATGGCGGGTGTCTCTGTCGCAGAAGTGGAGGCGAGATTAGCTGGGTCTATGTATGAAGTGGATGGTCCTTCATCATTTTTAGGTACTTGAGGGATCTTGTAAAACTTGGCTTCCAAGTTTTTGCAATAGGCGAAGGGTTCGGGATCCCCATATATGGTAACCTCCTCATTTTGATATGAGAACTTAATGCACTGATGATAGGTTGAGGCCACTGCCTTCATTCCGTGTATCCATGGGCGTCCCAGGAGGATGTTGTATGGAAAATCAAGGTCAAGAACTTGACAAGTTGTTTCCATGGTTGTTGGCCCCACTTGGATGGGGATCTTGATAGTGCCCTGAGACACTCTTTCTTGGTCATCATATGCTCTTATGGTGATACTTTTGTTTTTATTGATGGAATCCTCGGCGAATCCCAATTTCTTTATAAGTTTCAGAGAACAAATATTAAGACCTACACCACCATCTACCAGGACTCGCTTGACTTTCTTTTTATGAACTAGGATTTGGAGGTGAAGTGCCCGGTTATGAGATGGCTGTGGGGGGAAATCTTGGTTCGAAAATGTGATGAGATTCGGGGTAACTATGTTACCTACCATAGCCTGAAATTGCTCTGTGTCAAGGGTAGCAACGACGGTAGAGGCAGCTAGTGCTTCATCCAGGATCTGTCGATGAGCAGCAGAGATTTTTAGTAATTCCATGATGGATATTTGTGCGGGTGTTCTCTTCAGTTGGTCAATTACATTGTAATCATAGGGGAGAGCCTTTGTGTTGGTCATGGGGGTCTTAGCAGGTGCCCCGACAATGGTAACTTTTCCGCCTCGTGTGGTGACTCCACAGTCATTGTTGGTTCCCTTGATATTTATGACAGTGACCAACTCGTCGACACATCCGACTATCTCCTCGTATACTAGATTGGCACTAGCATACTTTTGTTTACCCTTATTATTCCTTTGGTCATTTCCCTGATTATGATTCGGCATCGGATTCGTGTAGATTTTTAGGTCTTGGTTTCCGGCCGGCTGCTCGATGTTGATGACCTTATCCTCGATGAGGTCTTGGATGATATTCTTGAGTCTCATGCAGTTGGCGGTGGTGTGTCCTTTAACTTTGTGGAAGTCACACAGGAGATTCTCGTTGTACCACGGCGGTTTGGTCATGGGCTCTGTGTATTGTTCGGAGTTAGAAATTTTGATTAGGTTTTCTTTGACCAATTTCTTCATGACAGACTCAATCGATTCGCCAAGGGCTGTGAACTTTCTCTTGGGGGGAAACTTGTTACGGGGAGGTGGTCCTCCTTGATTACCCACATTGTTGACTTGGCTGGTGGAAGGTGGTTGTGACTGTGCTACTACCGCATTAGCCTGCACATTGTTGTGGTTATGATTTTGGGTATTTTGCTTAGGAGCACTGATGACTACCTTAGCATCAACCACGCCGTCATTCGTGATATTTTTGTTCCTCGACCATGTTCGAGGTTTATCATTGTAGTTGTTGGACGGGCAGTTATCTTGCGGTGGAGTGAATGTAGGTGCGCCTCCTCGCGCAGTAAGGGCTCTTTCGATGTTGAGCGCCCTTGGAATTAGTTGATTGTAAGATGTGATGCACTGCATTTTTAGGTAGAACGCCAGGTTTTCATCTAAGTTGGCTATGATGGTGCAAACTTGTTGTTCCTCTGGCATGGCCCACTTGCTCTGATTGGCCTTGGATCGCCATCTTTGCAAGAAGGATGCAAATAACTCTCCTCTTCTTTGTTTGAGTGCAGATAGTTCTTCTAAACTGACATCCGCACCCATATTAAAAGCGTAATTTTTAAGGAAAGCCTCCACAATTTCCTCGAATGTTTTAATGCCCGTGGGTAGGCGAGAAAACCATTCCATAGCTAGACCAGTCAGGCTCCGGGGGAAGAGCCGCATTAGATACGTGTCATCATATGCGACTTCCATGCAGTGCACTTGAAATTCCCTGATGTGGTTTTCAGGGTTGCCCGTTCCATTATACTTATCAAATTTGGGGATCTCGAATCCCTTTGGAAACGGTACCATTGTGAGACTTCTATCGAACGGATAAGAGCACAAGTTTCCTGGTGTCCTTGTGGTTTTTCCTGCTTGCAAGTCCAACACCTGCTGCGAAAACAATTTGATCTGTGTTGCGACATCCTTGCTTGGGTCGGGGGGCGGGATGAATGAGTGGTGAGGTGTTGGAGGTGTTTGATGGGTGGGGAGCGTACTGGTCTGCGTTTGCTGCGAGCTTGGTTATGCGTTTAGGGCTTGTTGGTAAGCTTGTATTTGTGCCAACAACGCTTGTTGTTGATCTTGCTGTTGTTGTTCCAATAGCACTTGCTGTTGGTCCATCTGCTATTGTTCCCATGAAGCCTGTTGTTGGTCAAGTTGTTGTTGAGCTAGTAACGCTTGTTGTTGGTCTAGCTGCTGTTTTTCCAACAATGCTTGTTGTTGGTCGAGCTGCTTTTGTGCCAATAAAGCTTGTTGTTTAGCTTGGTGTTGTGCCTGAAAGTCTTGCAGGGCTTGGTGGTAGGCTTGCAGGTGGATTGCTTGCAATTGCGCTTGGTATTGAGCTTGTGTCTTTTGTTGGGCTTGAGCTTGAGCTTGGGCTTGAGCTTGCGCTTGCGCTTGTGCTTGTGCTTGTGTTCGCGCTTGTGCTTTGAGCTTGTGCTTGTGCTTGTGTTCGCACTTGTGTGGCTTGTGTTTGAGCTTGAGCTTGTGCTTGCGCTTGTGCGGCTTGTGCTTGAGCTTGAGCTTGTGCTTGCGCTTGTGCGGCTTGTGCTTGAGCTTGAGCTTGTGCTTGCGCTTGTGCGGCTTGTGCTTGTGCGGCTTGTTGTTTTTGGAGTGCCTTTTGGTGGGCAGCTTGTTGTGCATTTTGCAACATGATGGAGAATGAATTGGTCGTGTTGTGCTTTGGCGGTGGGATTGGTGGTGGAGCAGGAATCATGCCAACTGTCGTGGCGGGTGGAGGGATTGTGGTTGTGACTGTGATTTGGGTTGTGGGCGGGGTGGTTGAGACAATTGGTCCTTGATGAGGCATGCTTTGGGAGACTTGAGGACCAATCGATGCATTAACCGTGGTGACAGGAATGGTTGTGATTTGTTGTGAGGATATGGGCAAAAGAAGCGGGTTCAAAGTGGTGGTCAGATTGCTTGGATTAGCAAAATTTTCGATGGTTAAAGGTGGAAGACCTATTCCAGGAGGCGATGCAGATGTGAAAGGAAGCGGGGGAAGGGATGACGCACCACTTTGGAAAGAGAAAGGATTGATAGCTTCTGTCGTTCCAAGCAAACCAACTTCCTCATGCGGTGGGGGAGTTGGTATGTTCAATTGATAAGCTGGTGTGGCATGAAATGAGGATGAACCAGCGGGATTATGAAATGTGAGTGGGATGTAAGGGTGAAATGAGTTTTCCGGAATAAATGTAGGGGTGATGATTGCTTCTTCATTAGTCACAAGGCGGTGTTCTTGCAATTCTTGGAACATGGAACTCCCCTTGTTCACAATCGGGGAGGTTGGTGTGATGATTGAGGTGATGCAAGGTACTTCTTGATTGATGTTTGACAACGGGGATGCAACTGCACTAGTGCTTGTGTTAAGGTTGGGAGGGGGCATGTCCCCTCCTCTTTCTATTGAATTTATGCATTTGAACATAGCACTAACAATTTTATGGTTCTTAGGATTTTGAATCATTTCCATGATTTCCTCTGGTGTCATCCCTATGTCTTCATTTATGTCGTCCTCTTGATGACTCTCCTCTTGAAGATTTTGTGATGATACGGGAGAGTTGTTTGGGGGATTGCTTGATCCTGCTAGGTTCACTTCGATATTTAGATGACTCATGTCCATAGAAGTTGATATGTCTCTAATATTCTCCATGTCCTTCTTGTGTTGAGATCTTGTTTGGACCATAAAAATAGGGATTTGTTCAATCCTAATCCTTTAAGTCCAAAAAGAGAAGAACTAGGGTAGCTAAAAGATCAAAGATGGTGATGATGGTGATGGGTTAAAATGGATGAGATGAGTGAATGAAACCTTTGGAAAATTTTTGAATGTATGTGCTAAACTTTGAAAGGGCTTTTGATTTGATTTGAATGTGATAATTTGACTAGATGCGTTAAGTCAAACAAGATTGGTTGTGAAGTTGTTTTCCCTAGGAAGTTGTGTTATCCTAAGGGAACTTGCACAAAAATGGATGAATTGACAAAGTGTGTTATGCCAATGTTTTGGAGAACTAATAGACTTTAAGAAGTTGTGTTATCTCAAAGAAAATTTGTTCAATGATTTGAGACTATGTTGGCTAAGTGTGTTAAGCCAAGATATGATGATGTTGAATCAGCCCTCTAAGTTTAGTGTGATGTTTGATTCTAGAGTTCTCAAAAAGGTTTGATGATGAAATGAGACTTTGATTTGATAGATGAATGAAGGGGAATGACAACTTTGATCTTGAACCTTAACCTAGACGTGACTCTCTTTCTACAAAACCTCGGTGTTGAAGAACACGCTTGACTTCCTATGGGAGAAATGCAAATCTTTGAAACAATTCGGGATTTTGTTGACAATAAAATGCATATAATGCTGGATTGTTCCTTGAGGCTTTTCTGTAAAAGTTATAAACCAATCTTTCCCTGAATTCGAAAAGTCTCTCAAGACGTTCCTCATGAGCTTTTAGACTAAGCTTCTTGAACTTTGGTTTTGGGATTTTGATCTTGCGGGAAATCATGTTAGAAAACACATGTGTAATCCAATTTGTCTTTTTATCTTGGTTAAATGAGGTTATTTTTATCCAAGACACTTGCTTGCTTAGGTTTTCAAACTATATGTCTAATGTCCCATTCTCTTTCTCATCCCACAATGTCCTTTGTGTGGAAATCGAGGAAAATAGGGCAAAAGTTCCTTATGTTTATCCTTATTGGAAACAAATGATGATAGAATTTGCACACTTAGAAACCTCTAGGAATGTGATTCCTAGGGAAAGCAAGAGTGGGCAAGTTCGTCAATAGGTATTTGTTCCCCACAAGGTGTTTGAAATTTCAAGGTTTTTGTGTATGTTTGTTTTCCAAATGTTTTCAAGATCAAGCAATGTGTTTTTTCCAAGCACTTTCACACTCCTAGGTTGATGAGACAATACCTTGTTGGGTTCCCACTTGGATAAATCCAGCTGCGCATATCTTGTGCGAATGGCTAAATGCTTGACCACACTGGCTCCCCTCCACGACACTCACTTATTCGGGTCAGCCAAGCATTAGTACCTATGAATCTCCCATGGCATACTTTCCATTTCCACAACAAGACCGCATGTTACGTGGGGCGGCTTCAAAGGACATAACCTTTTGCACCAACAAGATAGACAAGGTTTTGGCCAATTTCTAAACAAGGGGTTCTAATTCAGGCATTCCGTTCGTGGGGGATTATCCAACATCGGTGAGAGTCCATTGCTGTCCATCTCATCGGAATAATCCTCGTGATTCTTGAACTTTCCTCAAGAATCCACACTTATATATCGGTTGGAAGTCGCTTGGCTTTAGCGTGTTCCCGGTTGGGTCGTTCCCTTGGGTGATTACTTTTTCCCACAAGGCAGGCCCTCTAAGATAAACAAAAGCGAGCTAACATATTCCGTCGTTCACACAACCTTCGTTGAAAAACAAAGGGGGGAACCTCCACAATATATCATGCTCACACTCGCATGATTTGTTCAATTTTTAAATCCCAAATTGAAGTGTGGAGGCAATATTTTTGACAACTTAATATCATAAAAAAACTTTTGATTCTCAAGGTCGCCGTGAGGCGCGAGAGAAGCGCATACGTCTTTTTGATGATATTACTTTGTGAAAAAGATTACAAAGCATGACAAACAGTTGTTCATTTTAAGTCCAAAAAGCAATGATGAATTCATTTTAGGCACCAAAATCCAAGTGTGAAGGTTGCCTTGTTCAATTTTAAGTCCAAATTGAAATCTAGTAAGTATCTAAGATTCAATTTAACCAACTTTGAAAAGATCAAGTCAAGTGGTTAATTTTAAACCCCAAAATAAGTGAGTTGGCTCAAAATAGAAAATGAGAGCATAAAATGGAAGCCCTAGATCAATAAGCATTAAAACATGCTTTTGTTAAGTTTAAATTTGATTCTTCAACTTGAATGTGCTTGATATTTTGATTCTTATGCGAGAGATACCACCATTGTTTCTTTATGCGAACTGCAAACAAAAACCCACATGTTAGAGTTATATACCATCAAATTGCAAAACCACTTTTAATACTGAGAAAATAATGATAACAAAAACCCCCTTTTTGTTTTAACTCTACGAAAGAGTGTCCGTTTTACACATTCATATTCATCTATCTTTAAGCATAGTTTGCCAAATCTAGTTGGATAATAAAGCTGCAATTATGATCAAATCTAACACCAAAGTGGTTGTATCGGATATTCAATGTGTGCAACTGAAGAGATGATTTGTCATGTCACAAAGATTAAAAACAACCAATTTCATTTTGATGCAAAGTAGCAAGCCACATCAAATTTGAATTTTGCATAGTGACCTCTATAACCAAAAATAAAATATGATGTTAGTTCAAAATCTCTGCACTAAATCCAATGTAATCAGGCACATGTCAACTAATAATATTACTTTAGCACTAAAAGCATTTTGAATTGATTTCCAATAAATGACAAATATCTCAAATGAATCTTCCAAGCTAATTTTTAAAGGAAAATCAATTTCCAACGTAAGCAATTAATCAACAACAACCTGCAGTCCTGACAGTGAAAGAAAATCTAACATGATCAAATCGTATTAAAGGCACCCTCATGAAAAGATAGTTAGCACCCTGTCAAAAAGTAAAATTTGTTACATTATTTTCTTGAAAGCATTCCATAGATTTGCACCACAGAGTTTTGGTTCTCAAATCAATTTATTTCATTTCATCGATCACAATGACCTCTAACTTCTAGCCAAATGCCAACTATCAAAATTAAACCACCTACTAGAACCTAATATGATGCACTCCCTAGGAACAAAGAGCTCGAGACATGTGGGTTGTCAGCCAACTACTTGTACAGGTCGATTTGTTAATAGATGAATTTTTGGTTTCCCGCTGTCAATACAATTTTGAAGACTTCAGCAACAAGGCAAGATGTAATAGTGGTGGAAATTAATGACCAGAATTGTATATTGGAAAATATAGCATGGCTTATTGTACTATGTAAATGTTTGATTTATATTTGGAAAGGACCGCTAGATCAATGGTTGATCTAAATATAGGTGCGGTTAGGACTATAGAAAACCACACCAAATAGAGCAAACTAAAATGATTGATAGCACAGTAGTTAAAACTGAAACGATAATATGTTTCGAAATTTACTTGAACAACGAACAAAGACACTAATCGATTATAAACAGTGACATAATGATTATGCACCCCAAAGCAAAGATTGTCCCGAAGCAAAGATTTGAAGAAATATATCTTCAGCCAGTCGCCACCACCAAGCACAGTAGGAGAAATGTTTAAAATACCAATAGAATCGCAAGAAGATGACCCAAGACAGCTCTAGCCTATATTAACAGTACCATTGATATTTGCACCTGGAGCAACTAAACACTAGTGTCTATCAAGCTATAGTCTTGCCCAAATAAGAAGGAACGCACAAGGCTTGTCCCCTAATGGAATATCTGTTAGGGTACCTTGGGAATGGAAAGAAATTGATTTCTTCAAAGCTACACCTGCTTGTTAGGTAACAAAATCGAGATCTCATCTATGCAACATTGCAGAAATAAATTCACACATCCAGTAGATACTGAGTTATCCCCCCTTTTAAGCAACATACGTGTGTGGGATAAATGCGCAATAATATAGTGAACCTGCAGCAGAAATGAATTCATGTCTAAGCATTTAGTAAACAATCCTATCTCAAAAATGCTACTGCAAACATAAATTATCCCTTTTTGATTAGCAAATGCATCTATCTTATAAGATATGTGAGCGAGAAGAGAGGATGCACGGGAAAATCATTTAAAATTTCGAAAGCAAATGACTGTTTTGACAGACACCTATTGCCTTTATCATGCTAGACTACCTACTACGCATAGCAGACAAACCATTTAAGGCAGGCGGCCTGTGAAGGTAAGAGCAGTTTGATTTCATGTTTGCCTATCAGTGCTCTCAAAGACTTTTATGGATTAAATATTCACGAATAACCTTACTGCAAGTGGTGTACTGAGATGTGATGCAACTATGCCAACAATCAAGACCTCTCACGTATGAAGACAATCTAATGAATGGACAGATCTGAGATGGTAATAATTGTAGACAGTCATGAGAATGAGATTCAACTGTAAGTAGCTTTTGACCAACAACCACAACTAGTAAATCCCTATGAGCATGATATGCGATGGAGGAAATTGGGCGATTGGAGTCATGTGAACCCAACTTGCATCTAAAAGAAGCGATATAAAGTGAGTAAAGCAGAATTTTTTGTACTATAAGAAAACGGTGATTTTTAATGAAAATAACAATAGACTTAACCTACCACTCGCCGCACCTGTCAATGGTAAACAAGGAAATCAAAGCTTCACTATTTAATATGAAAGAAAATATCATTATCGATTAGAGAAATGAATGAATGAACACCGCTTACACGAGACCATGCTAAAGATGGCACTGCGAGCCCTTTTACTTCTGCATTAGCATATACAATGATGGAAAGGGACAAAACAGCGATGACCATACAACATTTGATTGATGCAAAAATAGTGAGTTTCCTTTCAAACGCTTCAGCAGATATCACCATGAAGGCTGAATGTACGCAAAATGGAAGTGTAGCAAAGGCACATGAACTGTTGACAAAGTGCATAAGGCGTAGACAAAGCACATGAATTGTTGACAGAGCACAAGAACTGTTTGCCTTTTCAAACACTGCAGTCGCCACTATGAGTCGATCTACCTTCAATCAGAAAAAGTATACCAATGAAATGACTATAAGAATGAATGCAAATGTATCTACCTGAATTTCTTTACCTTGAAGTGATCATTGAAGGCACAAGGCTATGGTTATTTTATCAATATTTGTGTCAATCCTTGTGAACAAAAAAAAAACAGTAAATTTGGAAATAATAGTCTTATTTAGCACAGATTCACAATCATGTTAATCAAATTTTGAAATAATTCCAATAAGTTCAACGTGGGTCACATACAGCCCCTCACTGATAGGGAAAATTCCATCCATGAGAACAAATACACTGTTGGACGTTACTTGAGGAAAATATACTATTGGGGGGGGTCGCTTTCAATAGCACCAATATGCAGATAGTAATGTGAATAGCAATGACTAGAATATGTAAATGAAAATGATTTATGCAGATTAGTGAATGGCCACACCGTTATTTCTACAACAAGACTATGGATCAGTCTTCTGTAATCTATTGGCATAGATATTTAAGAGCTATAACTGAAATGATAAATGTAATATCATAAAAGAAATGATACAGTATAAAATAGTAACACCCCCAGTTAGAAGTGATCTCCCATTCCCACAAAATGCAAGAAGCTACATATTAGTGATAGCTTGTTAATAAACAAAATTCTCATCAAGACAATAGTTTGCTGCATGAAATATGATGAATGTGTAAGACAAGCTTCAATCTGCCCTCCTTCTAGCGCCATTTGTAGGATGGTAAAATCTTACACATTGATTGTGTAGATTCAGCCATTCTCATAAAATAACATAGTTCATTTACTCCAAACAAAATGCTAAAGCTAAACCAAACATGTAATAGAGCAAATGAAATACAACCTATTCTATTCTATGATGGATTGGTGCCCTCCATGAAGATGTGAGAGATCCCTTTGCTAATCCCTTTCTAAGCCAAATGAGATAGACAATGAGTTGCTATGAGCTCAAGTTGCCTATAGTTTAGATGCCTTCAAAGTGTGTTCTAGAAATGAGAGAAGATGCATTGCTTTTATAGAAGAAGTTGAGAGAAGAGAGGCCAAGTTTAGCCAATGTGGGACTAAATCCCCTCCAATAGAATAGAGCCACTTGGCATGATGGGATTGGTCAAAGCTTGTGCAAGTTTTGGCCAATGTGCCCATTCAAATTTGAAAAATATCAATAAATGCATATTGTTGAGAGTTTTGGGGGGAATTATCTTTGTACAAAAAAGTCAAGGATGAGAGTTATTGAGAGAAAATAGGCTTTTTAATAAATCAATTAAATTGATTTATTGATGCAAGTGGGTGGGTTAGTTAGGAGTTTAGATTTGACTCTAGTTGAGTCAAAAGCTAGAGAATGGTAATTGTGATTAGAAGTTAATTAATTTAGATTAATTAACTTAGGGGATTTTAGGGATTTGACATTAAATCTGTTTGATTTATTAAATCAAATGAGAAGAACATAAGGATTAAATAATTTGATTTATTTAATGAACCTTAGGAAGTTAACCAATAGATATTTTAATTGATTAATAGCAGAAATGAATGTTAATTTGTATGATGCCTGATTGTTATTTTTGCATATCTACAGATATGATCCACATCGTGTTGGACAAATGGTCGATGCTTGATCCATAATTTATTTCTTTTTCTTTCATCTAAATTTATGTCTTTGACATTGCATATTTGTGTAACTTGATGTTGCATATCATACACCTTGTGTGTGTCCTTTGTGCTTATCTTGGTTTGATGTAGGATCCTATATCTTGGGGGCTTGGCCACCTCCTCAATCTTTTTTATCCTATACCATCCACATTGATACACTTGGAACCCTCTTGAATTTCTACTTTAGTGTGAGTTTGAAGCAAATTTCTCCTCTCACTAAAGTGGGGACTAAATATAGTGTTGGAAAAGGTATCCATTTTTCACACTTAATCTGGGAATGATTAACATTAAAATGAACCTAATGTGGCCTTGATTTGGTGTTGTAATGTTTTTTACACATTCACATTAAATTTAGGGCCCTTTTAAGCTAAACAGACCTTTTTTCTCCTTAATATAGTCTTGTAAAGTGTATTTAGTTACACCTTAACATTAATTTTTGGGCCTTATTTCATTTATGACCTTCACATAATCATTAATAGGCCCTTAAGACCCTTTATTATGCATCCTAAGGCTTATTTCACCAAAAATCTCAACAAGATCAATAAATACACTTAATTTTCTAACCTCGCGACATTTCCTTTGCCCTAAAAGCTATGGTGGGACCCATACGCCACCTTGGATGTATGAGTCCCCCTAGATGGGACCCATACACCAACTTGGGCATATGAGTCCCATTTTGACCCTTTTTAGGGTTTTGAGTAGGAAATCGGGGTTTTCAATTCAAATTTTATGAATGTCAGAATTTGGGATCTAATAAATGGTAAATTGGATGGAGTGCCTATAAAATTAAGGTTTTAAATCATTATTTCACCTAGCATTCAAGAATCAAGAATCTTAAGACTTCACAAGAGCATCATAGGGAATTCAAGAGCATTTCTAAGGTATTCAAGGGCATATCTCTTCGGCATTTTTTGCATCAATTTCAACATCCATTATCATGTCAAGGGCTTGATGCATCATGCATGCATTTTTGAGCTAATGTTGTGATGTATTGTTCAAGATCAATTCAAGTATTTAATGGAAAATGTATCTTTCATCAGGAATCGTGATCAAGATCTACATCCATTGAGGCCACTTATTGCTTGTTTGCAAATCTACAAGATTTCAAAAAAGGTTCTATTGTTTCATCTTATGCTTCATGTTTCATTTCATTCATGTTCATTTTTCATTAAGGTTTGATTTCCAAAATGAGGTATAACCAAGGAAAACACCAATTCCCTAAGAAAACAATAAATTTTCTCTTGCTTCATGTGTGATTGTAGATCTAGGTAGTTTAGAGCTTGAAGATCCTATGAAGACTAAGTTACGAGATTGAAGACAGTTGTCAAGTTGTCAAGAAGTTGTCATCTTCATGAAAAGTCACCTACAGGCTAGGATTTAAGCTTCTAGATTCAGAGATCTGGTAGGGGGGTAGCTACAACATAACACAAGAGGATACTAGAGTTTTAGACAAAACCTAATACTAAGACTAAATCACCACCTTGGGGATATAAGTTCTAGCACAACATTTTTCCATTTTTTAGTAGATCCAAATCAATCACCGAGAGATTCCAATTTCTACCCAAAAACCCTAATCTAGGACTAAATCACCTAGTTTGGCTTAGGAGTCCCAGTGGTCCTCAAACAACAAAATTTCATATTTTTAGAGCTTGTTTTGACTACATAATTTTTCCAAGTGCACCTCTATTTATCTCTAGTTTTTTATTCTAATTTAAATTCATTTTCTAGATCATATAGCTAGGTTATGCATGTTACTTTGCATCTTCTTCTTTGAAGGCCTTTGCTTGTTGGTGAACCCCCTTTTAGTCTTTAATCACCCCAAGGACACCTTATAGTAGATATATTTGCATTAATTCAATCACTAGGTTGAGATCTCTAGGGTTTTCTTGAATGAAATTGAGTGAAATAAGCACCTTGCCCCTAGTTCCATCTCCAAAAAGGTGGAACTCTATTTCCTTCGTTTCAACTAATAACTAAAAAATAATTAACCATTTTGGAAGGGAAAACATCCAAATACATTGAATGAGTATAAAATTCACAATCTAATGATGAAATAAAACTCACTAGCTCTTATACATACCCTACTTATGCCTAGGTATATCACCTAAGCTAACTGAGATAATAATTTATAAGCCCTAGGCTGACATAAATAACTAAATATACTATCAAAATCACTAACCACTTCTCTAATCACAAAATAAACCTATCCTCTAATGATACCATGCATTTTAGGAAATTAATCTGTCATGAATAAAGAATAAATTCATAGCCTTTGAGCATCCAAAAACAACACTCAAAAACTATAACTATATCTTCAAAATAAAAATCCAATGTATAAAAAGATTAATGAACTAATAGAAATCCATATAGACTAAGTAATATGTTGTTACAAAGATGACCCATGTACACAATTAAAATCTACATAAAACATTAAACACAAAAGTCAACAAAGGCCTTACACCTCTAGGTGGAGAGGTCATCTCAAGATCCCATTCATGAAATTTATTATTTATCACTCCCATTAACATTCCCATGTTTAGATGAATTGATTGCTTAATGATCTAACAAATCAACCACTTGATTAACTTTCTAGTAATCATGTCAACATTAAAATGAGGAAAGAGCCTCTAAAATTTCCCAAGCTTCATTTTACAATTTATAGTCAATCTATTCCTCAAAGCACTTATAATCAACAAAGTCTCCTTCAATAATAATTTGAGAAATACCTAACATTTCCCACCACTTCAAAATCCAATATAAGGACAGGTGCTCAATCTCATTGTTTGTACTATATTTTACAATTTATAGTCAATCTATTCTTCAAAGCATTTATAATCAACAAAGTCTCCAAAGCATTTAGAATCAACATAGTCTCCAAAGCATTTATAATCAACATTGTCTCCTTGAAATACCTAACATTTCCCACTAGTTCAAAATCCAATATAAGGACTTGTGCTCAAAATTGAATATAAGGACTTGTGCTCGAAATCATTCTTTGTACTATAAGAGAGCTTTATAGATGAAATGAAACAAAATTTAACTTTTGAAATCTAATATAAGGACTTTGTGGTCAATCTCATTGTTTGTAGTATAAGAGAGCTTTGTAGATGAAATGAAACAACATTTAATTTTGCAAATCCTATGTGAGAAAGCACCCATCTTATCAAGGATCTATTAACATTTCTTGTTATTTTGTAAGAATAACTTTTTAGATTTTTTTGGAATTATTTTAAGAAAATAACAATAATAAATAAATAAATTTAATCCAAAGAAAAAA
The DNA here is from genome assembly GCA_007115665.2 of Sequoiadendron giganteum. NCBI lineage: Eukaryota > Viridiplantae > Streptophyta > Pinopsida > Cupressales > Cupressaceae > Sequoiadendron > Sequoiadendron giganteum. Next base: position 665,822,181 of record CM021102.1, read on the forward strand.
CTAGGAAATAAACAACTAACACTCTGTACTTTCAGATTTGTAGTTGAAACAAAATTCATAAATAGACAAAATTTAGAGATGATAGAAATAATAAAACTTTGAACTAGTAAATGGAGGTCCAATTTAAAGTATGACAAATAATTTGTTTTGCATATGTCAAAAATATTTAAAAACTAATTTCAAATTTCATAATAACACTAAAAGTGTACAAGGCGAGTAGAGAGATGATCATAGGTTAGAGACAATGGCACCAATATTAGCAAGCTAAAAAAGTGACCATATTCTTTTCCCGGTCGTATTATCCCCATCATCACTAGCAGGTAGTTCTTTTGCCTCATTATTTGTCCCTCTATTCAACCAAATAGGGCGCCTTAAATCTTGGTAACTCGCTGCCACATTACAAAAATCAATAAGTTTATACAGTTCTGTATCATTAACATCACCCTGTTCAAACCTTTTTAAACTGATACCATTCTCAGGTGCTAATTTATAGCGATCAGGATTAACATCCACAATCATAACATTACACAAATTTAAACCAATCTTCTTCAGATCTTTCACATAACCATCATCGACCCTTTTGCAATGATCTCTGTAAAAGCGTCTGCTTATGTGAAAATTAACATCAATTTTCCCCATAATAACATCTGCAGTCTCATGGTGGCCTTCAGTGAAAACAATGATTTCATAGTTTTTGCGCAGTTCAGTGAAAAGCTGATGAACCCCGGGCCTAATTGAAACATAGACAGTTACTGTTTCTCCAGCTTCAGTAACAGAACTAATGAAATCATAATGCTGGTGGGCAGTTTGGCTGGTTGAAACTAAAACTTTAAACAATTCCAAAACAATTGTTTTCTTGTTTCTTGATAAATTTACCCCAGAAAGCATGCGCTCACGTTCAAGTTGTCTTTGTCTTAAATTACAAGCATACTCTTCATTTATAGTGGTAATAAAAGCATGGGTTCTAATGGCTTCTCTGACATCCCCACATGTTACAGCTACTATGCATAAATCCTTGACTTTCCATAGCTCTCGATCTGTTAAATCACCATTGAATGCTTTCAAAGGAACAGCATTTTGTGGCTGAAATGTATACCCAGCTGGATCATCATCAACAATGATAAGATTCTTTAGGTCCCTCCCAAGCCTAGCAAGGTCTTTTACCATCACAACTTTGTCTTCCTTCATCATAGGACCATTTTCTCTTTGTTCCTTTTCTTCTTCTTCATCTTCTTTCTTTGGAACTACCATGATGGTGCATGAATCTTTATATAGGCGAAAATCTATGGTGATATTGTTGTCCTTCTCAAGTTTGTTCAGTATAGCATCTGCATATGTATAATGGGCTGAAGTAAAAACAACGATTTCATAGTTGTACTCACTCAATCTTTGCAATAGAAGGTCAACCCCTGGCCTTTTCTGTACGTGGTAAGATAGAGTGTCATCACCTTCTCCCATGCCAGGAACTTTTATAACAAAATCATATTGTGGGATAGGAGTAAAACTTGCATGTACAAGTGTGTTATCAAGATCTAAGACGATTGTCTTCTTTTTCTTCTCATTGAGAGGTAGAGGAAATGTTTTAGGAGATTGTGCGTTTTGAAGTTGGGAATTCATGTTATAGTTTAGCAACTCCGATATTGAATTAGCCTTTCTATAATCTATGGCTTCATTTTCAGGTGCATCATACTTGACCGGTTTGAATATGGGAGAGTTAAAAGGCCCGTTTTTAAATTCCATGGTTTCAAAATCATCATACTTAAGAGCATTATAATATTTAAAACTTTCCGACATACTAATGAACTATTTATAACCCAAATGTGAATTTTATTTGAAAGGAATGTAGCGGTGGCAGTTATGACTAAACTATGACCTTCGATTTGATATATATATGTGTTCACAAGGTGTTCTTTTGTATTGAAAAGAAGTTATCGATGGGGTGCGCCGTTCAAAGATGCAATTGATTTGGGTGTGACTCTTTTTTATGGGATACGATGAATTTGTTCGTGGCTTTTGATTTTCTCCTTGCCTGCCATGCAGACTTTCAGAACGGACATTGTTTTTGGCAGCCCTCAATTGTATGGGAAAACTTTTGTGATTAAACCTCTCCAGTTACCAGTTCATGAAAAACCCAGTGCTCAAATGACTAAGTGCAGCGCAGTGCAACCAGAATTGGGCAGATGATGTACATGAACCAACAAAATTGGAACTTGAGAATTACACCTTTAAGATTAGATTCCTCAACTAGTTCTAAGGTCTTATTCATAATACTGCTTGTAACTACAGAATATCTACCATTATTATGGTAAAATCTGCTAAACTGTGATTCATGGGGCAACAACATGCAGGACAAGCCATTGATTTTATCCTAGCTATTCAGAGCTATAATAGAAAAGGAAAATTTATTTACAAAACAATAGTTTGATTACTGGAAATTCAATGATATTGTGTGAAAGAAATTAATGAAAATTTGACTGACAGTAAGACCCGCAGAAGGAAATAGAACTGTCTTGTGCCTTTGAACTATTGACCAGAATACTCATGATTGGGGTAGCTAGCTGTGAAAAAAGTGCAACTAACTTGACTCCAGAATCAAGGATATCTCATGTGCATCTCACTATATTTTCAGTATAAGCTGATAATGCGTCAAGTAAATCTAGTAGTTCTTTTTCATTGAAGAGGAAGCATTGCATTTAATCACAACAAAGAGCAGGTGGTTCACTATGGAAGGCAGATTTGCTCCAAGTCTGAATTACTCTAATCCTTTTCTCTGCCTCCCATAGTATCCTACTCAATACTGGACACCTCCAGTTTATGAACATGTGTATAGTGTTTTGACATTTCAAAGATCAAGCTATGAGTTTCTTTTTAAAAGTGGATCTAAAATATTGCATAAGAAAATTTACAGGGATCATATGTACCATTTGACAAACCCTAGAGAGTGTAGCTTTCGAAGAAACAGGGCTGAATTGCTCCAACGCCTTCTCCGCCTCCCATACTGGACCACCTTCTCTTGTTGTAATTAAATGCAATGCTTCTTCTTCAATATTGACATTTTCTGCAACTGTGATATTCTTAAAGCCTTTTCAACTTATCCCCAAACCTGGTTTTCTGGAAGTAAAACATCTGGCATCTTCACAGTGCTATTTTATGAACCAGTTCTGAATATACCGTAATAAGAATAAACAAGAGCATTTACTTTGCATTTCAGGAATCAAATCTCCATGCTGCCAAACTCGTTTCATTGCGAAATCCGCCCTGCCCACAGAAAGCCGACAAAGCAGAACATCTACGTGCCTTGCAATGGTTGTTGAAAATCTGCGAACATATCACCTACCACGTTCACCGTAATATACGTCACTCCATGCGCGAGGTGCCTGCTAGGAAAATAGGGGGCAAAAAGCGTTAGGTTTAAATTCTTCTAGGCAAAATGAATGTAATAATTTTAGCCAATTCAAAAGTCATAAATCTGGCAGGAAAAGTCAATCTGCCAATTGCATTTGATGTAAAAAGCCAAAAAAAAAAAAAAAAAATCTGAAAAATTAGTAACTGTAACATCCACTTCCACTTCTCAGTTATTTAATAAAAAATCAATTCATAACAATTATTAAATTTAATCAATTGAGCATCTTCCATCCATTTTAGAAGTGCTAATTTTATAATATCTCTATTTTCCGTTGCCACATCATTTTGATGTCACCGTTTATATGCTTACATGGGAGTAGTAAGCTCCAAAGTTAGGGTCATTCCTAGACCCAATCCTAAACCTTGAAGGTTCATTTGTGATGACCTTGCTTACACATCTTCTTTGGAAAATCAGAGGTTTCATAAGTTGCACAACACTATTAGAGGGAGTTCACTCTCTTCTCTCGTATGAAATTTCAGATCTCACCTTTAAATCATGATTGTTCATTAAGTGTAAGCTATCAAATTAGTCTAATTATAATAGAATAACAGAAAATTTTCCATCAAGTGTTAGTTCCATACCAAACAATTATGTATGGACACACAAATTAACAGCAGAATCATATCATTTCATTATCCTAGGATCACACGTGACAATCTCGAACATACATGACATATACACAAGGTAACCAACTTATGCACACCAGAAGCACACAATAATGACTAGATCATACACATAGTACAAGTACACCACAATTACTTGTTCAAGCATACATCATAAATATCTAGTGTGACAATCCACACAATACATTATATGTTAACAAAAAGAACAAATGGTAAGGTTGAAATGAATGCAACCTATTCTATGTATTTTCCCACTACCTAATTCACAATCATATAAGCTCATTATGACAGAAATCAAGCATCCTATATTATTCGATGTCTCACTGGAGAGGGCACAAGTAGAATGTTGTGAACAAACAATAGGCCATTTACACAGGTACACAAGTACATAGGAAGTGACTAACATGTATGCAATGACTAATTAACACAACCACAATGATTTTCTAACACCTACTCTTTTAGTGCATCCAAGATAGAAAATGAATGTTGGTGTATTACGTACTACACATGGGTCCCATCCTTTTCCCTGGTCTTTTTCACCAATCATGATGATGACAAGCATCCTATACTAATTGTGATCATAATTAGGTAAAAATTAAGTAAAATCAAAATACATCTTGAAAGTAATACACAAAAATTCCTCTAATACACCAATACTTATGTTGAACTCCTAAGATGAGTAGATGTTGGTAGCCATCACTTGTATGCCATTGGTCTTAAGGCCCGCATGCCACTAGTGGAAATCAACCAACCTTTTAGTGTTGCACTAGGCACCATCACCTGCACACTACTAGTCCTAATGCATTCATGCCACTAGCAAAAATCATCAAGGCCACTTGAGTAATATGAGGCATCCATTTCTTGCATGTTGATGGCCTTAAGGCCAAGATGCGACTAACAAAAACCATCTCTCTATCAATGAGATAATGATAAATAGTATACAAGAAAATAACAGTCCTTGATTGTTTTCAGGTTATAGCATCCACAATATTATCTTATGTGGGTCATAGGATTTCTCAATTGATGATCACCTTGAAAGTAGAATATTAGTCCACATCTTAGGGGTATACACCCTCTATCCATACCCTCAGAGAGTTCTTACTCTATCTATCTTATGTTTCTTAAAAGTTAGCCTATATCTATATCGGTTTAACATTGTGACATTAGAATGTACTAGGAAATAGATCAAAACAAGTTATGTGAAATGTTTTTATCATGGATAATTAATTTAGATACACTACCTAGAAGGGATTGCATAAACTATTCAATTATCTTATAGGTCTAGAGATAATTTTGTCAACACATAAGTAACACATTCATTTGTTGAAGATAGCCTAGCTATCCAAACACATATGTGAACCCATGCAATCTCATAAGGAATTGATATGTAGGAAAAAGAGGAATCATGCAAAAATGAAATGGTTTACACTCCTTTTCCTAATGTCATTGAGTAGGAAAAATGTATGATAGATGGATGTTGGATATTTATGGAGGTTTGATGGACTTGGATAAGATATATGACTGACTTACAACCTAAAAGATGAGTCAACCAACCCTTGACCAAGTCTAGGATGAATTTAGGGATGAAATGCAATGCAATGACTAGGCTAATGATGTAAATTACTATTTTTATGCAAATACAACAAAGAAAAAAGTCACAAACAAATTTAGACAATTAAAATGCACATAGGAATCTATGCACCCGTGGTTCAAATCTAGGGCTGATTTTGGAGGAATAATTTTCCCTAGATATATGTTTCCTTGTAGAGGGATTTCAGATATGTTTTCACAATCCTTTAGTACTATATTAGAGCTTTCCATTTCTAACTAGAAAATTTTCAAATATTTTTGTGATATTTTGCAAGTTGTCACGAGGTAGATTTTTATTGCAGCAATGGATAATTGATCTTCAAACCTCCTCTGATTTCCTTCAAACTTGAAACATGACATTAAAAGAGAGAGGAAGGGTTGTGCTATTTAGGGGCTTTCCTTGGTCAAACCTCATGTTAGTGTTTCTACTTCTATAATGGCAATGTCAATGATAGAAAGTCCTATCCTTTTGAGGGATAGGGATAAATGATAAATGAAATGATGAATCAACAATGTCTTGTAGGTCACCACCCATCAATAGTTTCCTTGAAGGACTGAATTCATACACATCTCTTGAAGGCTTCAATCTTTTTTGCTTGATTTTCTTGAATTTCTTGGAAACATACAAAGGATTATCCTGAACACAGAACATGATAACATGAACACATAAACTCACATATTATTTGACATGATGCTTGGATCTTGAATTTATACAAAAAAAACTAAAATTTTTCTCTTGATTGGTCTTGATGATGTTCTTGACAATAATTTCTCCAATAATTTTCTAGATGTCTTTAAAATGATGCAATAACTAGGTATTTATATATAATTACTCTAATTTACCACAAATTAAATCTCAATATTCAACTTTGGACAATTGAATTGTAAACAATAAAATATTGACACCAACATATTTAAAATTGGAGCCAAAATAGGGGTACATAGACACCTTGGGAATATGTGTCCCAACCCCATTTTTCTAAAATTAAGGTGTCAAGGGAAAAGCATTATATAAATGGATTTGTTTTCCACTTACAATTTTTCAATAATTGTTAAAAATGGGTCATGGAATGCATAATTTAGGAAATTAGGTCCTCAATTAGGTTCAATAACTTAAGTGGGGTAAAAATAGTGTGAAATTTTCAAAGATGAAAATTTATGATGCTACATTTAGTACCCACTTGAGAGTATGAACTTACAATCAAATTCACACTAAAGTATAAAATACATCAAGAGGGTCTGATTATCCAAATGTTGAAGAGATAGGATGAAAAGGGATCTAGGGGGAGCATGCAAGCCACTAGGATCCAAGGTCCCATGGCAATAAATTATCTAGGAGGAGGAAAAAATCCCTCAAGATCCAAGACCCCATGGAAAAACAAAATAAGAACAAAGGAAGACACACATATATGCAATGCAACAATACAACATACACAATGTCAAAAAAAATGCTAAAAGAGCATGTGGAGTAACAAGTTGTGTTACTCTCAGAACTACACCAAACATGTTCATGACTTGTGGACTAGAAAAGTTTAATATTTGCTAGGTGAATCACAAATCAAAGACAAAATAGGCTAGTGAAGTATAATATTCACTAGACGAGCCCCAAGAAAGAGGTAAAATGAGAAACACACAAGGTCTAGTGAAGTCCAATATTCACTAGGTGTATACCCATTCATAACCATAACAAGAATTATTCTCCTTGATAATTTTGATAAGGCGCTACAAATATTATTAAGATTTCATGCCAATGCATCACTAAGTTTAATGCTTGCGAACAAAGTGAAGAAAAAAATGCCACTGTCACCACACCACTAAGTTCAACATGTGTGAACAAAGTGATTCAAACAATTCCAATCTCAACACAACACTAAGTCCAATGCATGTGAAAAAAGTAAAGAAAAAATTCCAATGTATGCCCCCAACATAAAGAAATTTCTAAATGCCATGTTGTGAGAAATTACTTTAAGGTATAAAAATGATAAATTCCATGTGATAAGGACATGAGAGTTTATTTGGAAATCCCTATTCCAATGATATGTTTCCAAATAAATTTTCCTCATGATAAGGGGTTGCCTCCAATGCAATGTCATAGAAAAGACAAAAGATGAACACAAAAGGGATCCATGGATTTGGGGTTAGTATACATATTTCATACAATGATATGATAGAGGTTAGAACTGATATTATTCCCCAAATACTCACGCAACAAGGAATGCAATGGAAGAATGACACATAGAGAGAACAAAAAAACTTTTGGGTAAACATGGAAGAGACCTAAATGTCTCAAATCCTTGCATCATCCCAAAAGTAAAACACAATACAACAATGTTCACAACACAAAGAAGAATGAATGCACAAATAATATAATGCCATGATAGATTCATTTTATTTGTCTCCTTGCACCAATAGAGCAACAAGGGTCATCCAAAGAAAACTTACAAACATAAAGACACACCAAGCAACACAACAAACTAGATCACATCACATGCAACAAAACACAAATATCACATGTACAAATAAAACACAATAAAGATACTACACATGCAAGCCAACCTAAAGTAGGTCATTTACATCCCATTCTTGCTCATTATATATGGAAGGTGAACAACTAGCCAAAGGGATTACAACAAGTTTCATAGTAGGAGCATCACCAAGTTCAAAACAAGGTGGTTCAATATCATTGGGAGGATCATCATGATTGCCCCATATAAATTCATAGACTTTGAAAATAATAATTTTTTTCATTATGAAATTGTTCATAAAATTTAGTAATTTCATCTTCGTAATCAAAATTTATCAAAATGGGAGGTTTAATGACAATGTCGGTTGTATTCTATTGTTTCAATATTTATTTTGGTTGAGACATGTGAGGTTCATTTTCATGTTTTGGTTGAGGTGTCAAGTCATGATTATCTGTTTGGATTTTTATTTTGTCATGAGGGGTTTTATTATTTTCTTCTAATTGATGAGAAATAACACAATGTCTATACCTACACTGTTGAACATTTTTGTTTCTTCTTTCACAATTTTCAATTTGTGAATGTGTACTAGCAGGTTTCTTGACCATCGGTCTCTTTTCTTTCCCTAGGGGAGGAACTGAAGAGACCATCACGGGTTGGGAAACCACTATCTCCTTAGGTCTATATAATTGCTTTATCTTCAGAGGCACAAAGGGGATCATGCAATTTTCTCTTGGTCTTTTGTATGATAGGGTGGATGAGATACACCATATTTAAACCTTGGATAGTTGGAAGGGACTTTTCTTTGGACATAGGTTCATCCATGATTGGCAAGGGAGGAGGAACAACAATAGACCTATCATTCTAAGGTGGGATGTTGGTAAGGGATAGTTTTGCTAGGCATTTTGCCTTAAAATTTTGGTATGACACCTCACAAAAAGAAATCCTCGCCAGGCTTGATTGGTTCCAAAGTTTTAAGCCAAAATAAATCCAATTAGTTTTTCGTGTGATGAAAAAGGATCAAACCCACTATGATGCATTGTAAATACTCAATTTTCATAGGGAAATTTTATGTACTTATGCATAATTGACATGGTGAAATTCATGGAGTGTAGCCATGGATAACCTAGCCTTACACTAAAGTGGCCCGGTGTCGAGATGATGGAGAATGATACATCTAATTATTTCAGTCCAAATTTTAAGTGAAAGAGTGATTAAACCTATCCTAGGGCAAGAAAAACTACCATGATAACTCTTATCCATACTTTTAATTGGTCATAAGAATCTTGATAAAGCTCATGCACAAATACAAATTCCTCAATGATCACATTCTCTACACACATGGGATCAATGAGTACCCATTGTGTAGTTTTTTCATTGATTCATCCAACAATATAGAGAGGACCATTTGTCACATGTATATATGCATCAATATGTTTATAAGAAATTCTAGGTAACAAATTGGCTTGGCCCTTGCAAGGTTGAACATCTATGAGAGTGATCATATCCTTTAAACCATCCTCATCATCACTCTTATCATCATCCTTATGATCATCATTAATCTTGTAAAAAATCATATAATCATTCTTAACATCACAAGATTGCATAAATTTGGATGAATTATTTGGGTAAAAGAAAGAATTTGGGTCAACAAAGAGGGGAAATTCTGACCCAAAAAATGTTGATAGGAATGGTACCCATTTTGAAAAAAATGGGTACTCATTTAGGAATAGGATCTTGAGCCTAAAATCCAATAGGTACCCATTTTGAAAAAAATGGGTACTCATATAGGAACATGATCTCGAGGCTAAATTCAAATGGGCACCCATTCTGTTTTGGTTACCCATTACATAAAATGGGTACCCGTTTCAAAATAGTATTTAAAAAAAAAATCAACTGTTGATTCATTTTGATCTACAAATTCTATAGTCATAGAGAGTGATTGGAGAAAAATGGAAACCCATTTTGGAAGCCATTTTTACCACCAAACTGTGCTTGCCACCTCCTCCATTCGACATACTCAATCTTAGTGACCTCCAAGTTAGTATTTGTGTTTTTTTTGCTTTATATTTAAAATTTTTTGTTTGTAATTATGGTTTAAAATTTAATTATATAATGAAAAATTTAGGGTTTTTAATTTCCTAGTTTATATTTTTGTTTGTTTTAATTTTTGTAATAGGAACGAATATTATAGTTTTTAAATTCCATTGTAATTATATTCATCAAAATAATTGATAAACATGTACAGTAAACTAAAACCCTACGCCCTAAATTGTAAACTCTAAATTGTAAACCCTAAACTATAAAACGTAAACCCTCAATCCTAAAACCTAAACCTCAAACTTAAACTCTAAGACCCCAAACCCTAAAACCTAATGGATTCATTCCTACTGGATTTTAAATGAATGATAACTAAGAATATGAAGTCACTAGTATTGGAAAAAATAATCCCTAAACTATGGAATTAAATCACCACTACCACTTTCAACCACTTGGTTGGCATAAGACTCCCAAAAATTTCATATATTCTAAAAAAAATTAGCTATGATATCACAATTCATTTAATCATTGATTGTATAGCCGTAGTGTATATTAAACATGAATTGTCTATGCTACCTCTTGACAACTCTCTCCTAATAATTTTCCTCTACTTTAAATGTTTAGAAATTTCTAGTATATATACATGTTAAGAGGGATAAAATAATTAAAAGAAATATACGGTATACACCATACCAATAATACCATTTACCAAATTTTATATGCTAGATAACTATGCTTAGTTTAATTAATTGCATATACATATGAAGTTAGTTTTGTACCTTTCATAGTGCATAATCAAATGATAATAGTATGTAAATATAGAATTATGTTATGTAATTTTAGTGAGAAAAGATTGAGGAGTGAAAAATACAATAGATATTATGAGAATATGAAGAAGTGTAAGAGTAGATATTAGGAGAATATCCATGATTGAGTATACAAAAATATGGTTTTGAGGGAATAGGTTTCAAGTAATGCTATGTTCATTAGGCCAAGGTTTTTTCCTTTATATCTAGAGTGTGCTAATATGTGAACCCTTTTCTATACAATATTTCAAGTTTATGAGAAGAGAATGGGGCTCCTATAGTACTAGGAGAAATTAAAATAATGTCATTATCAACGATGTGTTTATATGTGAAGACAAAATAATAAGGGATTTATGAATATTTGATTATTAAATGAATGAACATATTTATGGGAAGAGGAGGTAGAAGATGAAGGGGGGCCTTTAGAGGAGGGTAGATCAATTGTTGAAGAAAGGGTGGTTAAATTATAAGAGGGGACATGAAGGGGTATGACTATGAGGAGGTAATGACTTATTGATGAAATTTTTGTTTGATCAATATGAATTTATACACTAGATATACTACTATATAACTATGTACAAAATTTTCCATATGGGTGTTGGCAAAAAGTTGAGTCCACTTTTTGGCCAAAAAGTGGAAGCGTTTTCCCTAATTTTTAGAATTTGACACATTTGACCTTAAAATTTGAAGCACTTAAAGATGAAATCTTCAAAAAAGTCACTAATCATAAAATGTATTACTCAGAGTCTAGTTTCCAAATATGTAATTTATTTCAATATCCAAATGGTACAAATTGAGTTTCAATAGGCATTTCTAGTAACCAATGTTTAAAAGTCACTAGTTTTTACCATACCATGCACATGTACATCATCCATATTTTTGACCTAAATTATCGTATTTTTCTAAATCCTTTCCGGAAAAGAATTGTAACTCACTGAAACATGTTTTTGATATTTTTTTCTAATTTTTTATTGAATATTTTTTTTGTTAAATTTTTAGTAGCCATATTTGTCATTTTGAAAAATCGTCATGTATGTCACACATAAGATGACCTAAACTTATCATTTTTAAAAAAAATTTAAATTGATTAAGTACGTTTTCATGCAATTCTTCTTACAAAAAAAATATATTAATAAAAAGTTATTAAAATAGTAAAATACCCTGATATTTCAAGTTTATTGACCAATTTCATTATAAATTAATTGAATAATAGAAAAAATAATCCAATTGTAAAAAAAATTACATATTTGGAATTTGCACTGTCTCATCCATAATGGGTTTTAATTTTGTCAAAAAATTCGACAAAAAAGTTGTCAACCATATGTCCAAAGTCATTTTTTTGTGACATTATCAGGACCTTCAACTTTTAGGTCAAACCAGGTTGAAGGCCTAGGTTTAGATTCCCAAAGCTTTTCCCGAACCAGATTACAAGCCAAAATATCGATCACAAACCAAGAGGAAGTTCATTTTTTTATAAATGAGATCCCATTTACAAAACACAATCTCGTTTTATAAATTGGGATCTCATTTTGCAATATTAAATGTTCGAACTGTTGACATAAAAATGGGATTCTAATTATAAAATAGGATCCCATTTACTATGGTATCCTGATTATAAAACTCCACCTTTTGGTCCCCAAATGAACAAATACAATGAGCCCTAAAGAGTAGCCACTTTCTCATACTCAGACTCAGAGATTTGATTTGGCCAATGAACAATATTTAGTCAAAGAGACTGAAATATTCTGCACTTCTGGCTCTGTTAAACCAAGGAAGGTGATCCCAAAATTATATCTATAGATAATTGTGTGTTAAAGTATCACATACACTATAAACATATTATTCTCCTCTAATTGTTTAAGAGATACAACACCCTAAAGGTATGGCTAACCTTCATGGCAGTGTCTAACTCAAACATGAGAGATGTAACAAAATGAGCTCAACACATAAACAGATAGAGATAGATAAGTAATTTTATTTAAAAGATGTAGACGCTCATAAAAAAATCTCAGGAAACTATAACATCAAGAGACCAGTGTCATATTCTAGGGTGGAGTCACCTAAACCATAAAACTTCAAACTCATTGTAGCTTTTATTTTGTCATATTTATGCCTATCAAATGATGCATTGCACCAATGATACTAGAATCCAAAACTAGTCATACTTTATCAATCCAAGAATATAGTGGCAAAAATCCTTGCTTATGTTCCTACAATTTAATTTATTCTTTGAATGAAAGTAAAAACATAGAACAAACATTCAAGGAGAAATAAGAAGACAAATATCAGAAAACCCTTGATTTCTTCTATTTATAATCTATGCACTGTGTACAATGGAAATAACTAACTCAGAATATATGATCATTTAATTGAAAAGATAACATTGATGTGAATAATTTCTTCATTACATGACTCAAAAAACTTCAGAAACCTAAAACAATTCACTATAAATTTCAGACTTTGTTACAAGAGTATTCCTGTGAGACAGAAAAGAATGAGCAATCATAAAATGGAAATGAGGAGACAAGCATTGGATAGTAAGTTTGTGGTGAGCCTGGGGAGAAATAAACAAATGGTGCAAGGGTAAAGTATGTTTCTCAGTGAAATTATTTGTGTTGGGAATTAAAAATAAGGCATGGGTAATATAAAAGTTTGCCCAATATTGTGATATTTTTCACCATTTAAAAAGGATATGAGTGAAAGTGAAGAATGGTGAAGATAGGGGCATGAATAAGTATCTTATTTGCCTAGGAATGAATTCAATTTCTTCACTTATAAAGTGAAAAGTGAAAATTGCAGCAAAGTAAAGTGTAAATTAAAATGGGCACGGTAAGATTTTATAAAGTGAATGAGATTATTCACTTTGAGAAAATATTTTGTTGCTAGGAATGAAGGTTTTAGTGGAGGAATAAAACATTTACAGCCTTATATTAACTATTTAAATTCCCTATTATTCAAATGTAAGAAATTAAATGCAAAATAGGTTGAATGTTTTATTTACCGGAGATGAAGGTTCAAAGTGGGATTTTTACAACAAAACAAAAGGAGAGAAGAATAAATTTTTTATAGAGGGGCAAAATATTGGCAGCTTGAGTAAAATGAAGCTGATAAATTTTCACCTTAGGGGTAAAAGGATAAGAAAAAGCTTTCACAGAGACTTTTTATTTTCACAAGGAAATATTTTTAAACAACAAGAATAGATGAATGATTGCTCATCATGAAGGGAATATTTTCTGTTAGAGGGGAAACAAATGCAAGATGCATTAATCTAAGATCAGATTGAAACATCTTTAGCAAGCAAAGGCAGTTATGGATCAATGGGAGATGAAGATGCCAAGTGTCAATTGAAGATGTAGTTTTAGGGTTTCTCCTTCTTCTATATCTTCTTTCCTTTTCTCATTTGTATAGGTTTTGAAAATTTTGGTTTAGGGGAAGGATATAGAGAATTCTTATCTGGGAATTGAGGTTTTACTTACAGTAAATGAAAGCACAAAATTTTATAATAGTGTCAATTAGTTTGAGAAAATCATTGAAAATATTGCAGAATTTGTCTCCATTTTGTGTTCTCAGATATCATATGGATTGAATATATCAATGATATATTGATTTTTCATTGTAATATTTTTGCAATTACTATCAGTTTGAGGGAATGAAATGTATCTTTAAAGTATGATTATGCAGTAATATGAGAGACCTTGTAATTAATGTAAGGCATTAATTGTTAAAGGGCCACTAATTTGATATAATTTGTTGTTTAAGTTTTCATTCATAAGCTTAGATTTGACTCCATGCCTTAGGATTAGGCACTGATCTATGATAGTAGCCATATCATTTTTAGAAATAATCTAATCATATTAAAGCTCTGTTACTTTGGTTCTTTTTCTTTCATGTTCAAGTTATTATTGTTTCCTATATCTTCATGGTATTTGAAAGAGTATAGAGGTTGAATTTGACAAAATTCTACCTAGTAACCCTCTATGTATCTGAGATGAAGATATTTAAGTTATTTATTCTCAACAATGTTCAATGCAAATGGGATTATGCTTGAACCAGGTAGAATATAAAATACCCATCACTCATATACCTGAGAACTATCCACTTTAATATGTATGTTATTTGTTGTTTGGCACAAGTTTATCATACATTCAAGGCTACAATTAGGAGCACCCTCCTGAGTCCTATGGAGCTCAAAGTGTAGAAGGCTTTCATAACCTTGTTCATTGGCTTTTCTTGTCTTCAATATATTGATAGTGTTGATTCCTTGTCTTAAATCTGTAATCCCCTGGTTTAGCCACTGTGTTTCTCCTTAGGATTAAAGGTTACAAGAAAAATAACCAACACCACCCATTTTATTTATAATCTTATTCAAACATCTTGAATCTCTTATATTTTATGTCCTTGACCTAGCCCGACTAGACTTGCTACTTAATACCAAATTACCTTGGTTCACACAGCCCCATGTGAAATCATTTCCATTTGAAGCTTATATAATAGGTTCAATAGTGAGGCTCTTATAGTCAAGGGGTCAATTATATCTTTGGAAGACATGCAATAGTATTTATAAGCTTATTTTAAGTTATAATCATTGTCATTATCATACTTAATAAATTTGGAAATACTATGCCCATTGGACCAACATATGAACCCCATTATTAATTATAATAACAATATTCCTAGTCTCCCAATTTCATTTACCCTATGGTGCAGTTTCATATTCTTATATTAGTTTAGTTCATAAATTGGATAATTTATTCATACTTGTCATTTATACTAGATATGACCTCAATGGTCAACATTGAGGTATCATGTAGTGTCACATATCATGGCTATGCAGGGTTTATCTCTTAACTCAATCTTCAATAGTATTATCGAATTAAAAGAAATCTTCTCCTTTCATTTAGTATGAAATCAAATTGTGGTTTACTATAACTCTAATTTATTTCCTTTTTTCATATAATAATTCCCATCAAGGTTCTCATACTTAGGGATTGAAACTCATTAGGTAGTCATAGTTAACATTTATCCTCAAATCCAAGATGGGTTATTGATATCATCAAGTTGTGACATCTAAAATATGTTTAATATTGTGTGGTTCTAATACCACCAAATGAATAATCATCCATTAAATTATTATGTGACTATAAGACAAAGCTCATAGTAAGTCAATCTATCTCCTAATTTATATACATTATAAAGAGATTGGTATAGCCATAGTTTCAATCTAAAACTCAGTGCCACATTATTCCCTATAAAAGATTAAGGAAATATTATTCATTACCTTCCACTTGTATCCATTGACAATTCCTAAAATCAAGAAAATGAAATATTTCAACATTGAAAGATTAGTCATGGTTTCAACACATATCATTGTCCTATTGCCACTTCTAATAACCATGGAAAAGGGTCTATTATTGTAGTCCATGAACTATCTTCTTCAAAATGAATGCACCATGTAATCTCTATTGGCCTATTTTTCTATAAGGAAGCATTCTCTGCTAGCACTCAACCATGTTGGAAGGATAAACAAGATTGCTTTGTTTATGTGTCTAAAATTCTACATCACAAAATAATGCAACACTCACAATTGCAATTAATAAATTGGAACAATGCTTGAGGGGTTTGTTTTAGAGTATGTATATTTTTTAGACCAATCTTTAGAATAATATTTTTCATATTATTTAGCAACAAATTCCCTCATTCCAATCTCTATTTTGAAGAGCCAACATAATCAAAAGTAGTTTTATACTTGCAGCCTTGTCTATAGCTAAAAATACATTTCTTTGACTTCTCCCTTCATATTGGGAGTTTTTCTTTAGCTATAAGTTTGTTATCCAATAATTAGAGATATATTGGGCACTTGGGAATACCACATGAATTTTCTCATAACCCACTTTCCATTTAAGAAAGCATTGTAATCAGACAAGAGATAGGTTTATCATGGTCGCTTCATCATAATTCAATCTAAATTACCACTACAAGTTTCTCTTGAGTATTGAAAATTAAACTTATAGCTATTTCAACTACGGTAGTGTCACTTCTTATTAGAGGCTTATAAGAGTGAGTTGCATGAATACTCTTCAAACATGTAGTTAAACTATCAAGTAAAATACTAAAATATTTGTAGGCCAATTAAGGTAGTTAATAAAATGAGAATGGAGTGGCAATGAGATAAGCTACTTATCTTTCTCAAATAATTATCCTGGGGCATGTGCAGGATCATCATGGAAAAAACATGCCCGTAAGTGGCAATAAAATTTAGAAAAACCAAAGTTAGGCAACTTGACATAACAATTTGAATAAGTTAACTATATTATTTCAAAAATATGTAAGAATAGAATTTGTTGCAAATCGAATTTAGTTTCTAAACTACTAGGTTTATTTTTATTTTTAAAAAATCTATTTGGGGAAAATTTGAAATTTCAATGCAGTAGTACTTGAATTTTAGGGAAAAAATAAGAAATAGGTGTCTGTCTGACCACCCTAACCACAATAAAATGATAATATTTTTTAATAATATTTTATATATAATTAGAAGACTTGTGTCCCGATGTGATGCATACTTTTTTGTAACTTTTTTCTAAGTAAATAATTAATTATGATTTTTTTATTACAACTTTTCAAAAATATAAAAAATCGTACGTCTGACCACCTTAACTTGGTCAAAACTTCATGAAATTCAATTCCTTTTTTTAATCCTATATATTATGTGAAGCATAGAATGTGGCACATGTTTCAAATTCAAAAAAAGTGATACCATTTGAAAGCTATAATTTTTTTTCAATCAGAACTTTAGTCATAATTCAAATAGAAAATGAATAATAATTATTTATTAAATTCAAGTTAGAGCATAATTATTTATTAAATTCAAAGTAGAGCATAATTTATATTGGTGGAAATCTAAGAATCTCCTTTAAAAAACCTTTTCGTTTCATCAATTTTGGGTAAAAAAAAGGTCGTCAGCCACATGGGCCATCATATCACCACTTTTTGGCCCATCATGATCCTACACATACCCCCTGATGATATGTTAGTTGCGCCACATTGATAGAGTCCAATCTCTCCACTCACATGATCAACCGCATTTTCAAGAACTACAACTCACAGGTGTCTTTAAGGGGGAATATCCATTCCAATAAATCATAGGAGGTGGTAATCCTAGATACTCTAGTGAAAAAATATGGATTGAAGGTCTCCTCCCCTTCATTACCCAAAATCTAGGGACTTCTCCCTATTTCCAACAAATAATTCCACATTTTTTCCTTTCAACTACTCCTTTGTGCTCCTTAAGTAACAATTTAGAACATCTCCTCTAAAGTAGAGAATCAAACCATTGTTCAAGCATAAAAATGCTCTAACAATCCCTTCACTCTACATCTCCCATTTTAAATCTTTGTACTCAAATTTTGTGGTTCTTAGTCCCTCAAACTGCACTTGTAAATTCACCTTTCCATCCTATTTCTACTCCTCAAAATACCTCTACAAATCAATTAAACCCTAATTTCCTCTATTCATGCCCTCACTCTCGTATTTCTTCATTTTTCCTCTACATTTTCTCTTTTCTACTCACTACCTTTATTTTTCATCTAAAAAATCACACAAATATCTCTCCTCTCTCCCTCCTCTACCCTTAAAATTCTCACATTACTTTGCTCATATTTTCCCAAAATGAATCATTCCTCTTACTTTCTATTTATCTCTATTTTATGTCCCCATCTGTGTGCACACCTAAATGAAGGGGTTACGAGGCTTTTGAAGAATTTCAGGCACCTCTTCTCCACTCTACTTGCATAATTTCTTGTCTTCACGTGGAAAATTAGACGGAGATCCAGGGAGAGGGAGTGGATTCCATACTTATCGATGGGGTGTCCATCCCCTAGATTACCTTCACCATTCCCATTTATTTTAGGTTGTATCCTCCTATCCTCTATCGGTAGTCTCATCTCATTTAATGGGTGCTCAATATTTCACATGGTTCTCTTATTGGCACCCCACCATCCATCCTATCATTCTATTTCCTTATTTTATTTTTTATTCCTTTCCACACTTGCACTGTTCAATAAGGAGATCACTAGTGGGGATTTGAAAACTCTCCCCTCCCTCTCTATCACTCTCCCTCTTAATAAATCTCACTTATTCTCCCTCTCTATTTCTATTTTTGTACCCTTCCTCTCTCTTTATCTCTCACCCATCTCTCTTTGCAATTGAATAACTTGCAAAAAAGAGAAAAAGTAATTTGCAAATACTTTGTAATAGCTGAAAATAACTAACCACTTTGGAAGGGAAGACATCTAAATACATTGAATGAGTAAAACATTCACAATCTAATGATAAAATAAAACACACTACCTCTTATACATACCCTACTTATGCCTAGGTATATCACCTAGAGGCTATTTGAGAAAATAATTTATAAGCCCTAGACTAACATAAATAACTAAATATACCCTCAAAATGCCTGACAATTTTCTAATCATAACATAAAAAACTATCCTCTAATGATACCATGCATGTTAGAAAATTAATCCGTCATAAATGAAGAATAAATTCATATTCTTTGAACATCCAAGAACATCACTCTCATGTAGGAAACTATAACTATAACTTCACAATAAAATCCCAACATATGGAAAGATTAATGAGCTAACAAAAATCCATATAGAATAAGAAATATGTTGTTACAAAGATGACCCATATACACGATCAAAATCTAATAAAAATAATAAGCACAAAAGTCAATAATGGTCTTAGACCTCTAGGTGGAGAGGTCATCTCAAGATCCCAATCATGAAATTCATTATTTACCACTTCCATTAACATTCCCATGTTTAGATGGATCAATTGTATAATTATATAATAGACCGACCACTTGATTATCTTCCTAGTAATCATTACAACATTCAAATGAGGAAAGAGCCTCCAAAATTTCCCAAGCTTCATTTTACAGTTCATAGTCAACCTATTCTTCTAAGCACTTATAATCAACAATCTCCTTCAATAATAATTTGAGAAATACCTAACATTCCCCAACACTTCAAAATCCAGTATTTAAGGACTTTTGCTCAATCTCATTGTTTGTACTATATTTTACAATTCATAGTCAATCTATTATTCAAAACATTTATAATCAAAAAAGTCTCCTTGAAATACCTAACATTTCGCACCACTTCAAAATCCAATATAAGGACTTGTTCTTAAAATACAAAATCATTCTTTGCACTATAAGAGAGTTCTATAGATGAAATGAAACAAAATTGAACTTTTGAAATCAAATATAAGGAATTATCCTCAATCTTATTGTTTTTACCATAAGAGATCTTTGTACTGTAAGAGAGCTGTATAGATGAAATGAAACAAAATTTAACTTTTGAAATCTAATATAAGGGATTGTGTTCAATCTCATTGTTTGTAGTTTAAGAGAGCTTTGTAGATGAAATAAAATAAAATTTTAACTTTGCAAATCTTATATAAAATAGCACCCATCTTATCAAAGATTTATTAACATTTCTTGTTATTTTGCAAGAATGACTTTTTAATTTTTAGTAATTATTTTAGAAAAATAGCAATAATAAATAAATAAATTTAACCCATACAAAAAGCTATGGCATAAACAAGTAACACTTTGTGCTTTCAGATTTGTAGTTGAAACAAAATTCATAAAGAGACAAAATTTAGAGGTGATGAAACAATTAAACTTTTAACTAGTAAATAGAGGCCGAATTTCACGTATGATAATAAATTGTTATGCATATGTTTAAAAATATTCTTAAATAAATTTGAAATTTCATAGTAACGCTCAAAAGTGTATACAGACGAAGGAGAGAGATGATATAATCATAGAGAAAAGACAATGGCACAAAAAATAGCAAGCTAAAAAAATGACAATCTTCTTTTCCCGATCATATTGTCTCCATCATCACTAGCAGGTAATTCTATTGCTCCAGTATTTGCACCTCTATTCAACCAAATAGCACGCCTTATATCTTGATAACTCGCTGCCACATTACAAAAATCAATAAGGTTATACAGCTCTGTATCATTCATATCCCCATGTTCAAACCTTTTTAAACTGATACCATTCTCAGGCTGTAAATTAGAGCAACCAGGATTAATATCCACAATCATAACATTACACAAATTTAAACCAATCTTCTTAAGATCTTTCACATAGCCATCACCAACCCTTTTGCAATGATCTCTATAAAACCATATGCTTATGTCAAAATTAACATCAATTTTTCCCAGAATAACATCTGCAGTCTCATGGTGGCCTTCAGTGAAAACAATGATTTCATAGTTTTTGTGCAGTTCAGTGAATAACTGATGAACCCCGGGCCTGATTGAAACATACAAAGTTACTATTTCTCCAGCTTCAATAGCAGAACTAATGAAATCATAATGCAGGTGGGGACTTTGGCTGGTTGAAACTAAAACTTCAAACAATTCCAAAACAATTGTTTTCTTGTTTCTTGATAAATTTACCCCAGAAAGCATGCGCTCACGTTCAAGTTGTCTCTGTCTTAAACTGCAGGCACACTCTTCATTTATAGTGGTAATAAAAGCATGGGTTCTAATGGCTTCTCTTATATCCGCACATGTTGCAGCTACTTTGCATAAATCCATGAATTTCCATAGCTCTCGATCTATTAAATCGCCATTGAATGCTTTCAAAGGAACAACGTTTTGTGGCTGAAATTTATACCCAGCTGGATCATCATCAACAATGATAAGATTCTTTAGGTCCCTCCCAAGCCTAGCAAGGTCTTTTACCATCACAACTTTGTCTTCCTTCATCATAGGACCATTTTCTCCTTCTTCCTTTTCTTCTTCTTCATTTTCTTTCTTTTGAACTACCATGATGGTGCATGAATCTTTATATAGGCAAAAATCTACGGTGATATTGTTGTCCTTCTCAAGTTTGTTCAGTATAGCATCTGCATATGCATAATGGGCTGAAGTAAAAACAACGATTTCATAGTTTTACTCACTCAATCTTTGCAATAGAAGGTCAACCCCTGGCAATTTTTGTATAATAACTGTTATAATAAAATCATATTGTGGGATAGGAGTAAAACTTGCATGCACAAGTGTGTTATCAAGATCTAAGATGATGGTCTTCTTTTTCTTCTCATTGAGAGGTAGAGGAAATGTTTTAGGAGATTGTGCGTTTTGAAGGTGGGAATTCATGTTATGATTTAGCAACTCCGATATTGAATTAGCCTTTCTATAATCTATGGCTTCATTTTCTGGTGCATCATACTTGACCGGTTTGAATATGGGAGAGTTAAAAGGCCCAATTTTTTTTTGTGATGGAGGTCATTCACAAATTCTTTTTTTCTACCCGATACGGGAGTACGAGTCTTTTTGGGCTAAACCTCTTCGGCTAAGAGTCAAGGACTGAGGGGTATCCATTCCACCAAATTCGCCTGGGGCACGATCCCGACCTCATCCCTTTTTCGGTGTCAGAGCCTTTGCAGTCAGCAAGACTTGATCCCTGGTGGACTCATTTAGAACATTTCAACTTCACCAGTAGACCAAAGGCCCATTTTGAAATTCCATGGTTTCGTAATCATCGTACTTAAGATCAGCATTATAATATTTAAAACTTCTCGACATATTAATGAACTATTTATAACCGAAATGTGATTTTTTTTATTCGAAAGGAATGTAGCAGTGTCAATTATGGCTAAACTATGATCTTCGATTCGATATATATATGTGTTCACATGGTGTCCCTTTGTATTGAAAATATGTTATCGATGGGGTGCGCTGTTCAAAGATGCAATTGATTTGGGTGTGACTTTTTTTGATAGGATACGATGAATTTGTTCGTGGCTTTTGATTTTCTCTTTGCCTGCCATGGAGACTTTCAGAACGAACATTGTTTGTGGCAACCCTCAATTGTATAGGAAATCTTTTGTTCTTAAGCCTCTCCATTTATCGGTTCATGAAAAACCCTATAGAGCAGTGCTCAAATGACTAAGTGCAGCGCAGTGCAACCAGAATTGGGCAAATGATGTACACGAACCAAAAAAAATTGAACTTGAGAATTGCAACTTTAAGAGGAGAATGGGACTCATAGACTGACTACTTTTCAGTACTCTTTTCCATATATGCCTCACTTTGCATGGGCTCATAGGACTGAGGGTTTTCAGAGATCACCCTAACTTCTTTGTTTAATCCGTGGAAGCTGCACAGATATATTGCAGTTTTACTTTTAGGGGTTTGTTTTTCTCAAATTTTTCCTGTTAAAGCACCATATTATCAAAAGTATTAAGAATTACAGATTATGAGCGTAGGAGCAAGTTATCCGTCATGGACACGTAACCTCCAATGGTGCAAGCTTCTTTTCTTATAAGAAAGGATTTACATTATTTACATGCTTGGTATTATTGTCCATGACGATAGGTCCAGGTCTAATGTTCTTTCAATCAGTGAATTAAAACTAAGCATCAGCAGGTGAATGTAGCATCTATCTTAGATGAGATTCCTCAACTACATCTAAGGTCTTATTCAGACAACTGCTTCTAACTACATAAATATCTACCATTATTATGGTAAAATATGCTAAACTATGATTGATGGGGCAATAACAAGCAGGACAAGTCATTGATTTTATCGTAGCTGTTCAGAGCTATACCAAACTTAAATCTATTTACGAAACTGTAGTTTGATTACTCAAAATTCAATAATATTGTGTGAAAGAAATTAATCAAAATGTGAGTTACAGAGAAACCCGCAAAACAAAATTCAAGTGTTTTGTGCCTTTGAACTATTGACCAGAATGAAGGGAAGAGGCAGAGGATTAAAGAAACCCAAAACAAAGTGTAGAAAGACAAAGATAAAATGTAGAAAAAAAATAGAGCACAGATAAAATAATATGATATATATTTGTATGCTTCAAAATTCATAAGCTTGAGTACATTGAGAGAGATGCTGCTCTTTCTTCATCATTAGAATTCTTACCACATTCCCCTGCCATTGTTGTTTGAAATCAATTGATAAATCAGACATAAAATAGCTCATGTGCTATTACTACAGCCAGAGACTCTTTCCTCTCTGTTTTTGTTTTTCCTGCATACAGTTATCTTCAAAAAAATTCTAAGACCTACGAATATACCAAGCACCATATATGATGTGCTCTTTCTATCATCAGTGCTTCCAACACAATCACTATCCATGTATCGTATAAGTTTGAACTCATTTGAGTTTGAATATTGGATCCCATAATTCTCCGAGTTACACGGGGGCACGTCCTCTACCACAAAACCTACTGTTCTCGTCTCCAATTATCCCCGTGATGGGGGAACACAAAGGGAACTTCCCCCAACCATCCTCAAAATAGCCGAACTAATAGGAAACAAGAGGAAATGTCCCTTGCCCTTTGGGGACGGTTCTCTGTCCCCAGTACAGATAGGGGTCCTTATCATATCAGAGATGGCTAGCCATTCCCTATGGACAAGGAGCTTCCTGGGTTAAAAAACATTTTAAAAATTGATTTTTTAAATATTTTCTTCTCCTTTCCAAGGTGAATTTTGAGTTTGTTCTATTTGATTGAATATTTATGCTTGCGTTTGATTGAATTTTAATGCCAAATCATTTACATAAAATATTGAAATGATAACTAGACTATCATAACATCAACAAATAAGAAACATTCAACCTCAACTCTGATTTTATTTGCACTATATCAAGTATGAATACATTGGATTACAGGTCTAATATAAATCTGATTTTATTACAATAGTAGACATTTCCTTCAAAATCTAATTTATGTTGATTCCCAATGAAATACTAACATACCTAGATCTTAGGCTACAATAATAAGTTAAATGACATTTATTATGTTGTTATACTACTTCTCTCATGATTTATTTACATATTGATATTGTTGTTATCAATTATTAATTTATTGACATATTGAGCTCTCTTTTCTTCTCTCTCTCTCTCCATAATATATTAATAAATTTTAAAAATCATATATATATGTATGTATGTATGTATTTTGTATGTCACTGTCCCCTACCATCCCTTAAAAAATGCCCCCTAGGAAATGTATTAAAATGCATTACCTACCATCCCCACATCCTCGTCCCCAAAACGTCGTGGAACATAGATAATTCCTTGTTGCACTCACATATCGGAAACTTATTTTCCCTGCCTGCCAATGAGAGACTTTTAGAGACTCCATAAACCTTGAGATAAGTCTATCTTCATACATAATATTTGGTCTTGTGGATGTTAAATACATGAAGCTACCAACAAGTCTTTTATACAAAGTTGAATCAATGTTGGCACCTTTATCATCTTTACCTAATTTCAGTCCAATGATAATTGGTGTTGGAGCTGATTTGCAATTTGCTATGTTAAACCTCTTAAAAATGTCATTAGTATACTTAGATTGGGAGATGAAAATTCTATTATCACTTCAATTTAGCTCAATGCTAAAAAAATACTTCATGAGACCTAAAATCAATCATTTCTAATTCTGTTTTCATAGCTCCTTTGAACAAACCAATTGATAAGTCACGTGTGAATATTAAATAATTAACATATAAACATACAACATGAGTATTTCACCTTTTTCATTCATCTATGTGTACAATTTTGGCTCACTACTGCACCTATTAAAGCTATTTTGTAGGATATATGAATCAATTCTTCTATAGCAAGCTCTTGGGGCTTGTTTGAGACCATATTGTGATTTCTTGAGCTTATAAACCTTGTCTTCTTGACCTATAATATCATACCCAAGTGGTTGTTCCACATAAATTTCTTCTTCAAGATGACCATTTAAGAATGTTGATTTTACAACCATTTGGTAAATAGGCCACTTGTTTTGAGCTTCTATGGCAAGTATCATTCTCATGGTGTCGAAATGTGGTACGAGAGAAAATGTCTCATTGTAATCAACTTTGGGCTATTGTGAATAACCCTTAGCAGCTAACCTCGCCTTATATTTTTGCACATCACCATTTGCACTCAACTTGTTTTTATAAACCCACTTCACTCCTATGACATCCTTGTCTTTTGGAAGGCTCACTAACTCCCATGTTTGATTCTTTTCAATTGCATCAATTTCTTCATCCATTGCATTTACCCATTTTTCATGTTTAATTGCATCTTCAAAATGAATTGGATCTTCTACTTGTGAATAAAATGCAAAAAAGAGAAATCTGACCAGCAATATTTTCACCTTCATTTTGTTCATAAATGCCTCTGATACTTCTAATTTTTTGTCTCCTCAAGCTTGCCAATGTAGGATTCGACATGTCACTTGAAGTAGAACTTGTGGAATGTGGACTTGATGGTTCTACACCTTGAATTCCACTTGGAGTTGGTGTTTGTTGTCCATTTGAAGGAGTAAATGCCATAATGTGTGGGGTTGTCCTTACACTTGTTGATCATGTCTTTTTTTGACCACTTTGTTGATCATGAATGGGTGTGGAAGGAGTCATATTTGATGGAGTATTTTTTGGTATAAAAAATTAATTATCTTCTTGTGGTAAGATGGCTGCAATATTGATTGTTTTCTCCAAACTTCCATTCCATGCTTCATCTTCTATATGCCTTTAATTCATCACTATATCAAACAAACATACATTTTTCTCTTTTGTTGCCTAATTTTCTTCCTAAATCATTCGACATATGTGCATATGTCACACATCCAAATATTCTCATATGAGCAACATTATGCTTTCTTCTAGTCCATGATTCTTCTGGAATCATATTCTTGACACTTTTTGTTGGAAATCTATTCATTATATAGGTTGCACATGATATAGCTTCAACCCAATATTCATTTGGAAAATGTTTAGATTTCAACATGCTTCTATCCATTTTCATGATAGTTTTATTTTCCCTTTTAGCTACCCCATTTTGTTGAGATGTGTATCTAGTTGTAAATTGCTTGTGAATTTCATAGTCTTTGCAAAAATTTAGAAATTATTTTGAAATGTATTCACCACCTCTATTCCTTCTCAATGCTTTGATGTAGTACCCACTTTTATTTTCAACAAGAGCCTTGAATTGATAGAAGAAATAAAAAAAAAATCCTCTTTTTTTTTAGAAAGTAGACCTATGTTTTCCTTGAATAATCATCAATAAAATTCAAGAAGTAGAAACTTCAACCAATTGATGGTGTTTGTATAGGTCCACACAAATCTGAATGCACAATCTCCAAAGGCTCTTTTGCTACAATTGACTTGCCTACTGAAAATGTTTCTCTATGTTGTTTTCCCAAGATGCATCTTTCACATACTCTTTCTGGTTTCTCTATTAATAGCAACCCTTTATCAAACTCTTTCTATTTAGCTTGTTTAAACCTCCAACGTTGAGATGCCCAAATCTTAGGTGCCATAACAAATTTTCATCTTTTATTTATGTTTGAAAGATTGTTTGCGTAACTACTGCAACTTCTTCTTTATCCTCTTGTTATTTCATTATAGAGTGTGCTTGATCATATTCCACATCCAAATATGGCTTAATCTTTAGGGGAAAAATGCTATTCCTTGTCATTTTGACTTTGGAAATGAGCTGGTTACTTGGAAATTGATCCAAAATTAGCATTCTCTATTTTTGGAAAAGACTTTATACCCCTTTTGAACAAGCTATCCAATACTCATTAGATAGTGTTCTAGACCAGACACAAAATACATGGGTGATCCCACAATAATGGGTTACACTTTTTGGCCAAACTTGACATTGAAATCAACACTTTTCACCAAGTCTTCACTTTCGTACGCCTATAGAAGCAAAACCATTAATAATTTGAAGATGAAGCAAACTAATGATTTGTGGTATTTTGTGTTGAGAATATAATTATATTTTAAAAAATAAAAAAATAAAAAAATTATGAATTATTTTATGTACTTTTTATTAACTTATTTTTTTAATAAACATCATTTTCAAAAACTCATGCTTACTTTCAGCTACATAACTTTTTTTATAGAAAGAACACAACTCTAATTTTTTAAATATAGCTTTTTCACACCATTATCTAGTGGATGGATATTTTTTCATTATTTTTTGTTGAATATATATTTTTTAATTAATTTTCAAATTCAGAGTAATTATAATTTGGATATATTATACTTTCAGCTGCATAACTTTTTTTGTATTCATTTGAATTAACTTATTATTTTTTTGTTGGAATAAGGACATCAATAGCTAGTGTACATGCATTTTAAAGAAAAAATTTTCTCTTTTTTCTTATTTGTTTGTATGTGTGAAAAAAAGACCTCGATGTTCATTGAAAAACCTACATTCACAAGAAATAAAAATTAAATATATTTAAAATTATACATTTTGGGAAGCTTATAATAAGGACTACATGTTTACAAAAAAATAATTTTAAATAAATTAATTTGATCCCCTAAAAGGTAAATCAAAAGTGGTTTTTTATCAGCATTTTGATAGGTGTAGAGGAGACTCCATTATAGGTATGGTTTAAAACTAGCAGCTTTCTATCCAAGGGGGTTTGATAAAATTGGGATTGATCAAACCCTATTCAATTAAAACCCTTAAAATGGAACCTTTTTCAGGCTTAAATTATTATATTCTCTAAAAATATGTGATTTTAGCAAAATTCAGGATGTCCCAAAAAGTGTAACCCATTATTGTGGCAGCACCAACATATCTAAAATATACTTCTTCCCCCCCTATTTAGTTATAATGTTGATGTTTCCTTTACCCATAACTGACACTTTGTTGCCATTACCCAATGTGACATCTAATTTTATTATTTCATCTAAACTTGAAAACATTTCTAGGTTGTCGGTCATGTGATTGTTGCAACTTGAGTCTAAGAACCATACATCCTTTTCATTTTCTTGTGCAACATTGCCTGCCAAAAACATGGTGCTTTGTTCTAATTTTTGGGTTTGATTTTATGTTGTGAAATTTGAATTTTGTTTGCTAAATCATATTTCTTCTTTCTATATTCATTTGAATAATGCTTAATTTTTTTGCAATAGTGACATTGAATTTGAGATTTGTCATACCTTTGACCTTTTGATTGATTTAGAGATGGGATTTGGCTTAAGTTTTGGTTTATGCCTCTTTCGCTTGAGCTTAATGGGTTGTTTCTTCCACCTCTATAAGAATTTATTCCTATACCTTTAAAATTTGATCTACCTCTGCCTCTACCATGTCTGATTGAGACTTGTGACTTGAATGCATCTCCAATGATGTGTTTTATGACCTACTCAGCCTATGATCATGTGAAATGAGAGATGTATGAAGCTCATTAATTGAAAACTATGATATTTTTTGTGTTTCCTCTATGGCCACAATAATGGATTCAAACCTTGTGGGTAAAATCCTTAAAATATTTTCAACCAATCTCCTATCTTCAAGTGTTTCACCATGTGATTGATCTAATTAACTAAACCAATCACTTTTGTAAAAAAAAGTGTCTATTGAACCCGAATCTTTCATAAATTCTATTTCAAAATCCCTTCTTAGCATTTGTAGCATTACTGTTTCAACCTTTTCCATTTCTTAGTATGTTTTTTGGAGGATATCTTGGATGCTTCTTTGGACTTAGTTGTTGTTTCAATCCTTGGGAAAAGGCTCTCATGTACTACTTGAAATATGTAGAAGAGGGATTTTGAGTCTTTATTCTTATTATCCCTTAATAATTCCTCCTCTTCTTGTGATAATGCATTATCTGCTACAACATTAGTTAGTTCTATAAAACCATTCTCTACTAGATCCCATATATCTTGAGAACAAAACAATAATTTCATAGTGATAAACCAATAATCATAACTCTTACCATTGAATTGAGGAATATGTGATTTTTCAAGCTTGTGATTGTGCTTGCCATTGTTGACTGTAAGAACTTGTCTCCTTGAAATCACTTTTATTGAAAACCTTAACTTTTTAAAACCCTTGATGTGGTAAACCTGCTCTGATACCAAGTGAATGGAAGAGGTACAAGATTAAAGAAACCCCAAAAAAAGTGTATAAAGTTAGAGATAAAATGCAAAAATAAAATAGAGCATAAATAAAGTAATATGATATATATTTCGTATGCTTCACAATTAGAAAACTTGACTACATTGATAGAGTTGTTGCTATTTCTTCATCATTATAATTTTTACCACATTCCCTTTCCATTGTTGCTTGAAATCAATTGATACATCAAACCTAAAATATCTCAATTGTTGTTGCTACCGCCAAAGACTCTATGCTCTATGTTTTTATTTTTCTTGCATTCATTTATCTTCAGAAATTGTCTAAGACCTACGAATATACATAGCAATAGAAAAGAAAAAAAAACCACATTGAATTACATTTAATATTTAAGTCTTTTCTAGCATAGATAAAATATTTGGACATAAATTATGCATGCACAAAATGGTAGAGTGTGAAAGAGTTGAAAATATATTTTTTATATCATTGTTGAGAGAAGAATTTAGAGCTAGGTTTAAGGCAAGTAGTTAAGATTAATTCCAACACAATACTCATGACTTTGGTGGCTAGTTGTGAAACAAGTGGAACTAATTTGACTCCATAACCAATGATATCTCATGTGCATGTGACTATATTTTGAATATAAGGTGATAATGCATCAAGTAAATCTAGTAGTTCTTCCTCATTGAAGAGGAAGAGTGTAATTTAATCACAACAAAGAGAAGGCGGCTCACTATGGAAGGAAAACTTGCTCCAACGCTGAATTACTCCAATTCTTTTCTTTTCCTCCAATAGTATCCTACTAAATACTGGACACCTCTATTTTATGAACTTGTGTATAATTTTTTGACATTTCAAAGATCAAGCTATGAGTTTCTTTTAAAAGTGGGTGTAAAATATTACATAAGAAAATTTACAGGGATAAAATGTACCATTTGAAAAACCCTTGAGAGTGTAGCTTTTGAAGAAACAAGGCTTAATTGCTCCAACGTATTCTTTTCCTCCAATACTGGACCACCTTCTATTGTTGTAATTAAATGAACTACTTACTCTTTAATATTGACATTTTATGCAATTGTGATATTCTTAAATCCTTTTCAACTTATCCACATCCTTGATTTTCTAAAAATAAAACATCTGACATCTTCACGGTGCTATTTTAGGATATGAATCTATCGTAATTAAAATAAACAACACATAGCCAAGAGCATTTAGTTTGTATTTCAGAAATGCAAATCTCCATGCTTCTAAACTCGTTTACTAGCGAAATCCACCATACTCAGAGAAAGACAAAAAATCATAACATGTTCCTCTAGAAAGGAAGAAAAAGAAGAAGAAAACAAATATTGCCTATATTAGAGGAACCATGTCTTGGGAGTGGGACAAGCAACACATAAGCCACACAACATTCAAGTGGTGACTAGCTACATATCACATGCCTTACAATGATGGTTAAAAATTTGCAAATATACCACATACTGAAAGATTTAAAACTAATGCTCTAACACTATAAACTGATTAAATCAGATTGAGAAAATAAATCATATTCAAAATCTTAATAAATCTTCTCTAAAGGACAACAAACAAAAGTGTTGGAAGAAACTAAAAGCTCTTTGTATTCAATTTTTCATTATGAAAAAATAGAGTACATGTACAAAATTGAACAGAGGGGAAAATAAAGATACAAAGATCATGGTTCATGCAATATACTTTGATTTTGTAAAAGAGAGAGCCATGGTTTCCTAATGTTTAGTAGTCCATGGCACAACCCCACAAAGAAGTGAGAAAATATAACCAAATGTTCATTTTCTATCATCCACTGAACCAACCCAATCATAATTCATGTAACCAACTAGCTCAAACTTATGTGTGGGGGAATAATGTATGCCAAATTTTTGCATACCTTAAGATGCTTTTTGTGGCACACCAATGAGACTCATGTGGATCCTGCATGAACCGAGAGATGAGGCTCACATCATACATAATATTAGGTCATGTTGTAGTGAGGTACACGAGGCTCCCAACCAAACTTCTATTTAAAGTAGCATCCACTTTGGAACTTGCATCTTCCTTGGTTAATCTTTCACCAAGGGCTACAAGATTTGCAACTGCAGTAAATGGCATCATTCTAAATTTCTTCAATACGTTAGCCACATACTTTTTTTGAGAATTCGATATACCTTTAAATTATTTTTGCACCTCCACTCCAAGAAAATAATGCATGAATCCCATATCTGACATCTCAAATTCTTATTTCATTTCTGCTTGAAATTTCTCCATGAGAGATGGGCTATTACCTCTATAAATGAGATCATCAACATAAAGGAAAAAAAATAGAATATCATTATACCAATATGTTGGATATAGAGGGTTAGCTCTTAGGGACTTTGGATGAATCATTTCTTCAAGAAATAACTATCCTTGCATACCAAGCATGAGGTGCTTGCTTCAAACCATAATAAGATTTTTAAAATTTATAAACCAAATGTTCTTTTCCTGGAATTTCATAACAAATAGGGTATTCCACATAGACTTCATCGTCAATATAACCATTCAGGAAAATTGATTTTATATCCATCTAATAGATTGGCCACTTATGTTGTGCAACAATAGCCAATATAATCCTTAATGTATCAAAACTTGCAACTGGAACAAAAGTTTGAATAATTTACTCTAGGAATTTGTGCAAATCTCTTGGTAACTAATCTTTCCTTGTTTCTATTCACTAAACCATCAAAATTATATTTCACCTTATAAATCCATTTGACATCAATCACCTACTTGTCTCTAGAAAGTTACACTAATTCCAATGTATTATTTTTATCAATTTCATGCATATCTTCATTCATAGCATCAATCCATACTTGTTCTTTCACAACTTCTTCATACACAGAAGGTTCAACCTAAATGGTACCAAACAAAGCCAAATTGGAAATATAGTTCACATTAGAACTCCTTTGATAATATTTCATTTATGGATATGTGCACGATCATGATGGGCCAAAAAGTAGCGATATGTAAGTGATATGATGTCCCATGTGGTTGACAACCTCTTTTTTACCCAAAATTGATGAAACAAAAAGGGTTTTTTAATGAGATTCTCAAATTTCCACCAATATAAATTATGCTTTATTTTGAATTTAATAAATAATTATTATTCATTTTCTATTTTAATTATGAGTAAAGTGTAACGCCCCACCACACAACCCTAGAGGAAGTTGTAAACAACTACTTAAATAGGCTAAATATATATTTTTTTAGGACAAAATAATTAGCAAGTTCACTACCCATTGCCAACAACCTCTAAGGTTACGAGATAGAGGTTATATATAACCTCAACAAAAAACATGAATATAAACCATAACATTTATTTACTTATGAAATTAAACACATACATTCCAATTAAGATAATTTACACCAAGCATAAAGATAACTTTCAATTTAAATTATCAAAATTAAATAATAAGATTACATATCTCATTCCTTGAATGAGGTAAGTCCAATAAACATAATTACAATTACAACTTCCACCTCGATAAAAATTGAGGGGTAAAAATTACAAGAACAACTGAAATGAAATAAAGCAGAAACTGAAACCAACGAGCTCTCCAACAAGAAGTCTCATCGACATGAACAAGTAGAAAGAACCCAACAGATTTAGGTGAACGCCACCCAACCAAGTGGAACCCAAAGGCCCACCCCCCGTGCTAGGAGATAGTAACATGGAATCCTAGCCAAGACCAACACCTCTAGACACATGCTAAATCATAACTGAACCAAACTGACACAACCAATCACATGTACAATACAACTACAACTCAAGTACATCACCAGTAAAACACAAGTACAACTCTACATGGTCACATTGCTTCTAGAAATAAAGTAGATCAATTATGTTCAGAGAACCATACCCATAATAGTCGAATACCAACTATGGTCGCATTAGGTATGTTAAGGAAACCATACCCACAAAACAAGTACCAACTGTTGTCCTAGATAGAGTGTCATCACACAGCTCGTCATGAGTTACCCACTATGGATTGTCAAGATGGTGGCCTCAACTGATCCTCGGCCCTCATACTTACTAAAGAGAAATAAAAAAACCTCCTATTGTCATAGATAGAGTGTCATCACATAGCTCATCATGAGTTACCCACTATGGATCGTCAAGATGGTGGCCTCAAACCGATCCCCGACCCTCATACTTACTAATGTGGGATCAAATACCTTACATACAAAAATGATAGATGACCTTTCCATCCAGGCCTTCCCACTCATCCCAAGTCTAAACAAGCCCTTGTGTCTATGAGTGAGGCCAACTTATCTCGATTAGTGAGAATTTAGTGCTAATATTCTAAGTATTGTTTTAGTTATCACCTGATTAAACAACTTCTGAAGGTTACCCAATCTTACCTCTTCCAGGCTCTGGCCCCTATGGAAGCCACTCTTCTACCTGACAACATACATACCATCCAATCACCAAGGGTACAAAGTACAAAAAACAAGATATCATGATCATACCTTTCACAAGAGGTGACATAAAATGAAACTCACTCCAACACTGGAGGCAACAAATCACATAACAATGTCACTCCTTACAAGGAGACGTGGATCCCATAATCCACTCCTAAACCAAGGAGGTACAAACATCCCCGTTCGTGGAAACCGGGTAAACACTTGATGAGACACCATGCACTACCCAAGGAACTTGCAATAAGTTGAAAAATACAAAATGACAACCCATAGAATTGAAAACTCCATCTGGAAGAGTTAACAACACTTCTGACCAACTTTCCCCAAGGCGATAATAGAAGAAATCATATTTAAATAAGCAATTAATCCAGAATCAAATCTGCTTCAGATTTCCTAAATCCAATTCTTTTAATAAAATTCGATAGATTATTTCCACAATAACACTAAATTAATAATGCCTCTTTCACACATAAG
This sequence comes from Sequoiadendron giganteum, assembly GCA_007115665.2. Taxonomy (NCBI): domain Eukaryota; kingdom Viridiplantae; phylum Streptophyta; class Pinopsida; order Cupressales; family Cupressaceae; genus Sequoiadendron; species Sequoiadendron giganteum. The sequence continues at coordinate 665,856,970 of CM021102.1, forward strand.
CATAATTTTAAATCAAAATCACATCCTTAAATGCCTAGTAATTAAAATTAGATAAACATTTAGTACTTTATTGCCTTAATGCAACTGAATAAAATAATGACTCCATTGGACAAGGATGAAATTTAAATCCAATATCACATACTCTAATTAATTTTAATAAATATAAAATAACCATTTATTTCCACCATTTAGAAAATAACATTTTTAAGTAATAAATATTTCCTCTACTTTAATTCAAAACATGATGTTTTAAAATCATTGTTTCTCCTTGCAAATTGAATCATCTTAAAATCAATTAATATTGCTTATTAAAAGCCTAATACCTCCATATCCAATATTTGTTTTTATTAAAATATGATAACATAAATCCATTAATTTTGACTATAGCATATTGATCTAAAATTTCCTCAATTATAATTAAATCAAGCCATTTGAAAATTAATATTTTTCCATACATATTAAATTTATACTCATAGTGATAAACATATATTTTATTATAATACTTATAATGATATTTTAATATTATAAATTGTAATATAAAATATTATTTACAAATATCTTAATATTACAAAATATAATATTAATATTATTATTTGAGATATCCAATATTTAAATATTACGAAAATATAATATTTAAATATAACCACATGTTTATTTTATTTTTATATTATAATTATTTTTATTTTTATTTTTATTTTTTTGACAAAGCAACCCCAAAATGCGTCTCGGGCCGCACGCCAACCAGTAGGGTTGGGTCACGGTTGCCATGGGATGCATGCTTAAGGCCGGTGGTTAGGGCTAGGCGGCCACAGTTTGCAGGTGGCGACCGCATTTTTCTCAGGCTGTGGTTTGCACACAGTGGGCGGTGGCGGTTAGTCAGCCGCCTCTCGGCGGCGGCGGCGGTGCTACACATAGTCGGCCACCACCGGTGATGGTGGTTGTGTTAACAGCGGCCACAGGTGGCTGAGGCTACGGGGAGTGGGGAGCACGTTGGGCGCAGCTCCTCCCACTCACCTCCCATGGGCGGGTGCAGTGGGAGTGAACCCCCAACGACCTTCCCCAACAGATTTTTTCTATTTTTTTTTACATCAATGCAAGCTTAGGGATTTTGAAATTTGTGCCTCTTCACAGGGGCATTTTGAAACATTTTCAACAACATAACCTTTAATATTAAATATTATACTATATATATATATGTGTTTGTGTATATATCAGTATATATATATATATTTAAAAAATCCACAAAAAGATATTTGCATGATTAATTGAGAAAAAAAATATTCAAAACCCAATTCCAGCCAAGAACACAAAAAATTTATTAGAGAACTCAAACAAAACAGGGGTTTATAATTTGCTACAAATTTTAACATGAAGTTATCAACTTAGATCTGGTTTTGAATTTTCCATCATGTATTCCAAACACAAAACATTTATAACTTTATTTAGAAACAATTAAAACTAAAGAAATAAACTTGGTATTTTGAATTTGAGGTGGTCCAGATGATGCTTAGCTTCCAACCTAGCTTCCAAATCTAGTTCCACAAATTTTCTCAACTCAAATCCCAAAACCCCCAAAATTGAAAAATCCTTCCTCTTTCCAATTCAATCCCTTCCAAAATTTCATGCCCACAAAATTGTGAAGAAAAATTCGCTAATAAAGAAATTCCAAAAATATCTCCAAAATATTAGTGCAACCACCCTCATCAATTTCAGAAAATAGAAAATATCTCATTTTTCCAATTTTGAATTCAAACTTTTCTAAAATGAAATTTAAATCCTTTCCTTTTATTTTTAATTTGAATTCCAATTTCCAATATAAAATATCAATCAATTCAAACAAGCAACTTAATTCCATTCAATTAATTTAATTAATTCAATAAAATGAAGCTAATCCAAGACTAACTCATTTTATTAAATTAATTTTAATTAATTAAATGACATCATCCAACATAAAAACTAAATTAATTTAATCAATAACTTAAATAAAAAACCCATTTAATTGCCTTTTTCTAACTTGAAATTAAATAATGAAGAAAGGGAATAGTATTCAAAGCAACACAACCCGACAAACACCTGACGACATACTAGGACTAGGGTGATGACTCGGCACGAAAAACCTAGCTACTATCTCCCAATCGAATACCATTGGGCATTGGACACGCTCACACCTATGAAACCAGGTGGAGTCGATGTCCTATACCTTTCAACCTGCGAACAAAGAGTATATCCACATGCATATATATGTCATAATTAAAAGACACTATGAAGAGGGAATCACGGAATCGTAGGGCACTCACAAGCGAGTGATGCAATATGTTCCCTTCACCAATACAATATTACTAACTGACAAGTCTAACATACTAATATAATCCAAATCATTGACATCATTAATTCGAATAACCATTTATGTTAATTCAAAACATGCCATAATGATAACATCAATATAAAATACCATCACATCAAAAGATAACATTAATGTCACTTTATAGATAGCGATCAAATAGCAGCCGAGTACCATAGACAAGGTACTAACATAAAGCACACATAACAAGGCATCTGAATAACCAAAAACACATCAAAACAACATACCCACACAAGGACACACTGTCCAACCAAAAGGTAAAGTGGTGGGGTATTACATAAAGTCCTAATTGATAGGCTGATTGAAAAAAATCTATAGCTTTCAAACTGTATCACATTTTTTGAATCTCAAACATGTGTCACATTCTATGCTTTGTATACTATAGGATTTTTAAAAAAAAATGAATTTCATGAAGTTTTGACCAAGCTAAGGTTGTTAGATGTACAAGTTTCTATATTTTTTGTAAGATGTAATAAAAAATTCATAATTATTTATTTACTTGGAAAAAAATTACCAAAAATATGCATCATATCAAAACGTGAGTCCTTTAATTATATCTAAAATACTCTAAAAAAATATTATCATTTTATTGTGGTCAGGGTGGTCAGACAGACACCTACTTCTTATTTATTCCCTGAAATTTAAGTACTACTGCATTGAAATTTCAAATTTTCACCAAATTGATTTTTTTTTAAAATAAACCTAGTATTTTAGAAACTATATTCAATTTTCTACAAATTATATTGTCACATATTTTTGAAATAATATCGATAACTTATTCAAATTTTTACGTCAAGTTGCCTAAATCTGATTTTTTTGAATTTGATTGCCACTTAAGGGCCTATTTTTTCCATGATGATCCTGCACATACCCTTAAATTTTATACCTTTTGTGAAGAACTTTGACTTGATTGTGGACTGGAACTATAACTTGAAAAGGAACTTTGAGAATTTGGTGAGCTTGGTTGACTTGAGCTTGAACTTCCACTTGAGCTTGTGGAGAGAGGAGGAGCTTGATCATCTTCAAAACCTAGGATTATTGGTGTAGCTTGTTGAAATCCTTTTTGCCATTGCCATACTCCCCCTTCATAAAAAAACATCCTAACTAATAATAAATTTATGTGTCAAGGTTATAGAATTTATATCCTTTTGAGGAGTTAGAATAGCCCACAGAGATACAAAGTTGGGATTTTGCATCCAACATCTTCTTCTTTTGAACTAGAACATGAACACATGCAAAGTAACCAAATACATGAAAGTAAGCTACTGAGGGATATTTTTCACTCTAGGCTTCCTTTGGAGTTATATTTTGAAGCAATTTTATTAGGATTTGATTCAAAATATAAACTATGGATGCTAGTGTAACTCTCCAATATCAATTAGGAAGGTATTTTTACTACAACATAATTCAGGCCATCTTCATAATGGTATAGTTCTTTCTTTCTCAAATTACCATATTGTTGGGGGTTATAAGCTTCTGTGAGCTATCTCTAGATACCATGAGTATTAAAAAATCAGAAAACTCGTTGGAAGTGACTTCTCTCCCTTTATCTATTTAGATTATTTTGAGAGAATACCCACTTTGATTTTCTATCATAGCCTTAAAATTCTTAAAGCATTCAAGTGACTTAGATTTCTTCTTGAGAAAATAAACCCATGTGTGGCATGAGAAATCATCAACAAATGTCAAAAAATAAATATTCTTACCCAA
>CM021102.1:665861141-665926276 GCA_007115665.2 Sequoiadendron giganteum
AAATAGATTTTATTTTATTTAAAAAAAAAAACCTAGTAGTTTAGAAACTACATTCAATTTTCTACAGATTCTATTCTTACATATTTTTTAAATAATATAGACAACTTATTTGACTAGATTTGTCCACCACAACTGAATAGATGATGAACATTTTAAGACTACATATAATTTACATCACACTTGATACTTTGATGGTTGTTCAACTTTAAGTGGAACACTAATGGACACATATTTCCCTCCAAACTTGGCTCCCCACTCAAGATTCTGCATATTCCAAATACACACAACTAGAGGAGAGATTATTTTTTCCTTTAGTGATGTGTAACCCCCACCAAAATTAATTTCCCTCTTTAAAATACAATTACAATAATGTCAAAATTAAATACATTTCTCACATGTCCCCTAGGAAAATTTCAAAGAAACATGGAGATAAATGAATGGAATAGGTTTGAAAGGTAAATGTCATGTAACCTAACATTCTCCCACTTGACCTTATACATTGAAATTACATCTAGAAGAGATGCACATAATAAATTAAGTATAGTGATCAAGGTTCATGACCTTCCTGCACAAAGAGAAATTATTTGTGGTCATTGGATTTGTGAAAAAATATTCAATATTATCTAAAGTTTCAACCTTATCATTAATGAACTTATCATTCTCAACCATCTCTTAGAAATTTAAAGTGATACTAAACATTAACATGCTTAGTACGAGCATGATACATAGGATTTTTGGCCAAACAAATAGCACTTTGATTATCACATCCAACCCTCACTATCTTGCAATCAAAACCAATGCCATTACCAAATATCTATAATTGTACAACCTCCTTAGAGGCATGTGTATTATCTGTATACTCTACTTTAATGGTGGATAATGCAACTATGGGCTACCTCTTATTCATCAAACTCAGTGCATCTCCAAACAAGTAAATACATAGCCACTATTGGACCTTTGACTATCCAAGTCATATGCCCAATCTACATTAGCAAATCCCTATATGTCCAGTGACTTGACCACATCATAAATACCATGATAAACCAAATAATAATCTAAAGTAACACATAAATATCTAAATACCCTCTTAACAAAATTTAAATTATTTTATTGTTGTTAGACATAAGCCTACTTAGTACTCCCATTGCCTAGGTTATATCTTGTCTAGTGTAAATAATTGCATACGTTAAACTAACAATTCCATGTAGTTAGCATAAATAACTTTAGACATATCCTTGAAGTCATCATTAGAATTAATAAATATATCCAACCTCAACTTAGTATCAATTGGAAATAGAGTATTAATTGGTTTAAGTAGTCATGCATATTAAGCCTTTGTAAAATTATATCAACATACTTTGACTTAACCAAATATTTTTGTTAGCTCAATATCTATTGATTTCAATCCCAAGAATATGTATTTTAGCTCACAATTCCTTCATATCAAATGTGCTAGAGAGTTGATCCTTGAGTTCCCTAATCATCACCTTATTATTACCCATGAATAACATATCATCAACACATAAGACAATAATTAGAATCTAACCATCAATAGATTTAATATAAATATAATGATCCTCTTCACTCCTAAAAAGTAAAACTTCAATTAAAAAATATCAAACTTATGGTACCACATATCGAGTGACTATTTCAAACCATACAAAGATCTCAAAGTCACAAGCAACAAAAATATCCATGCAAGAAAGTATTTTTGACATGCATTTTCTCTATCTCAAAGTCACAAGCAACAAAAATAGATAATAGAAATTTGATAGAAGTTAATTTTACAATAAGAAATAAAATTTCATAAAAATCAACTCCCTCTCTCTAGAAACTTAGCCCTTAGCCACTAAACTAGCCTTGTACCCCTCTAACCAACCATTTTCATAAAATTTATTTTTTAATACCCACTTTCATCCAATAGGATACCTTCCTTTGGAAAAACTAACAAGATCCTAGCTATCAAAACTATCAAATCCATCATCTCCTCCTACATGGCCTACAACCAAGACTCACTTTTTTTCAAAGAGGGAGCATCCTTGTAGGATCTATGCATTGAACACATCTAGAAATTGAGAGGGGGATGAACCAATCTTATAACAAGATTTAAAACTTTTCAAAAATTAGAAACTTTTTATCACAATTCAAACTTCTTATCACAACTAAAACTGTTGAACAAATTTAGTAGTTTAAACCCTCAATATGATCAACAATCCTCAACAATGAAAGATATATAGCAGTTCTACTTCTAACCAAATTAGTAACAAACAAAGATGAATCAAAGAACACACATTCAAAACACCAAATTTATGTAGAAAACCAAATGAGGGGAAAACCATGGTGAGAGTTAACTCACAATATAAAGGCTCACTGCCAAAAAAACTCGCAAGAAGGCTCATTATCTTAGAGCAAGATACAAAGGAGTTGCAAAATTGAAGCCAACACAAATTTAGGAGTGAGATATAGAGGACCTAATGAGATTCACTATCTTAGAGTAGGACACAATTTTTTTATAAGAGATTACAATATTTATCAAAAAATCACTCTATCGACCGAGGCATTAAGGAACAATTTGTATTTCCTTTCAAAAACATAAGAAATATCTCAATTGGATATTAATAAAAATCACACACACACTTCTTCACACTTATACACTTTGAGCTATCTTGTTGCATCCAAAATGATCTTGCATTTATATCCACCACAATACTTCAAAACTTCAACTAAGTCAGCCAGGAAGACAATAAACAATGAATTCAACTTAGTTGACTACGAAAAAATAATGTGATCATATCTAGAAGATAAAGAGGACTAAAAATAATCTTATCACTTCTTTCAATGTGATCTAAAACAAGTTACATGATCACACACATCAATCTAAGTCAATATCAAAGATCAACATGTGGATGAAATGTGAAGCACATGATTGGTCGACCCATAAAAAAACTTCTAGTTGAATTAACTTGATGGGGTCCCAAAAAATATAGTTCAAGACCCAAAACAAACTAACCACATCCTTACTTGTAGGTCCCCGAGTACTTGGAGAAAAAAAAAAAATAAGCCCTGTCGGCTAGATATCCACAAAAAGACCAAGAAAGATAACACAAGACATAATGCGACACCATAGTGACCAATCAAAAATATACGAATTACATGGGGTTGTTCAATGAGAATCAAAACATAGTTCCATACACTTATTTCATACTATCATGCCATCAACAACCACAATAGATGAAATAGGAATAAAAAAATTCATTCGAGAAACACAAAATGCTTAACCATGAGACATAACATTAGAAAATCAACTTATGAACCATTTCAACACTTGTAATTGGAATTGAGACACTACATAGACATTGAAAGAATATTCATCAATCTGTGGGAGCAGAGACATCAATATAGAGAAATGTGAAGTATTTACCAAACTAGTTTGAACAACCAACAATGTTGTCAAACTTTTGCAATTCATAGAAACCTCCTCGGTAACACAGCTGGCCTGAAAAATAGGAGTGTAGTATCCACAGAGCAGTAACATTGAATCGTAAACCACAATATTAATCCTCCAATAATTGAGGAATGCAAAGCATTCTCGTAAATAAGATTTGTAATGTGTGATTTTAAAATGTGAATACAAAAATTAAGGCTAAACAAACATAACAATGAAACAATATATTATAGAATTTAAATCATAATTTAACCGAATTGAAACAAACAAATTCTCTAAATTCATCCCATTGTTCTCTATCTCCAATAATTCATTTAAATTATCATGGATCTCAGATTTTTTGTGCACTATGACTTTCTAGAATGACAACCTAAAGAATGAGATGTTCGAAAATGCAAGAAATCTATTCCTACATGATGAATAAACTATATGATAGTGATGCTATGATAATGATGCTACGATAAGGATACGATGCTAAATGTTGTGATGGAAATACTATAAGAAAATTACTATGATAACTAAAATTCAGCTAATGGGAAAGCCATGATTCTAAACTAAATGCTCACAAATGTAAATTTCTTAAATGAAAATTTCTTAAATGAAAATTTTGTAGAGTAAGTTTGCTCAAGATGGTATCTTTTTGGCTGTAGAATGCGACTGTATTTATAGATTTTATAAAGCATAAAATGATGTGTTAGCAACCAACAGTCCGAATTTGATCTCGATAGATAAATGGTGGAGGATGAAGAAGTTAGAGAGAAATAAGGAGAGTGTTTCCTTCATGAAAATAATTTGCCAAGTGTAGAGGAGAATAAATGGAATAGAAGAGCCAAGTGTCCCAAAGTTGTTTGGAATTTGTTGAGGATAAATCCCAAATTAAATATTTAAAATATTCAATTTGTTGAGACACATGATGAGGTGGAAGGAGGAAAACGTAGTAGACATGTGACTAAATTTAAATTTAGCATTTAAATTTAATAAGAAGTTAATTAAATAAAAAAAATTATTTAAATTTATTTATTTAATTAAAATTAGAAGAATATGATATAAGATGGAAGAATTAGAAAATGAACTAAATAAATTTAGAATTTATTTATAAGTAGACAAAATAAAAGGTTTATTAATTAAATAACTTGTATTTAATTAATTAATTCTCCAGACCAATTTTACATGTATACATTTTTCCCCTCTTTGAAGTGATGTGTTTACACATTGCTTCAAAGAAAAATTTGTTGATGGTGTTGACAATTTTTTTTAATATGCCCTAGATGCTGATTTTTGAGTGATGATAGATATATGCCCCCTCGAGAGATAAATTGAAGAATTATTGAATTTTTAGGATTTTTTTTTTCCTGAATTTTTTGAAATTTTGATGAGTTTCTTATGATTTTGAAATTTTATGATGCCAAAACAATTTATCTCCCGAAAAATAATACTGAACTTGCCATTTTGATTAATTAATTAATTAAGGCCCTTTTTGGAGAAAAATTAATCCCACTTAAATCCCACTTAATTACCCCTTTAAAAGGTTTAAAAGATGTGGAAAGAACTATTTTTTGTCATTTGCATTTTGAGATTTAGAGTGAGTAGAGAAACTTTGAGCAATTTTGAGCAACATGGTGATCCCTTACCACAACCACTGATTTGAGCGAGTTCAAAGTCGCAATTGCTCGAGTGCATTCAGACATCAGTACATACCCTAAAAAACCTTCATGTGAATTTTGAACTTCATTTTTCGTATATTTTTATTTTTTGAATTTTTGTTTGAACGCGTTTTAGCACATAAGGTTCCCATTTAGTGCATTAGGTTATTTTTCTAGAGCATAGGGTTTTCTAGCACATTAATGTCAAGATGTAGTGCATTAGGTCAGCAATTTAGTGCATCAGGATTTTTAGTGCATCCTTGCCCAAATTTAGTGCATTTGATGAATGATGTAGTGCATGTAGATTTGTAGCACATACAAGTCATGAATTAGTGCATAGGGTGATTTTTCTAGTGCATTGGATAATATAGCACTTAGGTGCAATGAAATGGCACATTTGGTAAATATTATTGCGCATACAAAATTTTGGCACGTTCACGTACTATTTTAGCGAATTTATGAAGTCTTCTAGTGGTTTCATTTTTTTAGCACATAGAAGCACTGTTCTAGTGCATTTACACTAGATTGTTGAAATTTTGATAATTCTCCTTGATTTTGATGATTGTTGATCGCATCAGTCTATGTGTTGATATTGTTTGATGATGTTGATGATGTTCATAGATTAGATGATGATTACTCTCATGATATGTGAGAATCAATTATAGGATGATGATGATTGATGTCATGATAGGTGAGAATCAAAGATAGACACTCACAAAATTTGATTGAAATCTCATTAGAGTTGATTAGATTGATAGTTTGATTGATATCGATTGATAAAATTGTTGATTTTCAATATGTTGTGATTATAGGATGATTTTAGGATTTCGTAGTCTCAAGAGCGATTCTCAAAGACCTGGGACATGATTCCCTAACAGATGTAGGATGAGTTAGACTTAATTGCATAATGCAAATTAAATTCCTTAATTGACATGCCCCAGTATAGGATTAACAAGGGAATTTTGACTACTTTGGCTAAGAGGTGGCATAGTTTCCAAAACACCTTTCATTTAGCCACTGGTGAGATGACAGTCATGCCAGAGGATGCGTATCATATCTTGGGGATTCTGGTTATGGGTGAGCTAGTGGTTTATGATCACACAAAGCAAAGAAGTACATATGCACTACGAAGGATTTTACATGATCATGAGATTAGCGGATATGATATCCCATGGCGAGAGATGGTTGCACTATATAAATCATTGCCATGTGTGCTTGTTGGATTCATTGGAGGGTTTCTATGTCTCAACCATAGGTCAAAGGGATTCTTAGTTTGGTGGGGCCAGATTATTGAGAGCATGATTACATAGGGTATTAGATATGCCTAGGGATCTTGCATGCTTTCTCATTTATATCATGATCTTTATCACGTGGTATACCTCAGAGCTTCTAGTCTATCAGTACGGGTCACCTTACTACAAATTTGGGCATGGGAGCACATATCTATCATGAGGCCTATTGTAAATAAAGATCATCCAGTTGGGATGCCTTATGTTTTCAGATACACAAGTCCAATTTTCCAACATAAGTTGGGAAAGTTGGAATATTGGCACAGAGTGTTGGATGATTTGGATACTATGGTCTAGAGGCCCTATTTAGATTGTGAATAGTGGCTAGAGGATGACATAGAGATGCCTTACGTGTTCTCTTTAAGATACCTGATTGGATGGACACCCTAGATGTTATTGAGAGATTCTTGGTGATGGGGATTCTTCAACAGTATGCTAGAGCACAGGTTATGCCCCAAGGAGTTGCTCTATATGCACGATGACAAAAAGATATTCCAAAGTGGGGGCCTTCCTTATCATACAATGGCACCTGTCATGATTACTTTGGTTTACAACCACGTATATGGGATTATCATGTAGATATTGTCGATACAATCATGACAGATGATTAAGCACAATACTTCTTCACTCATCCATTCCTGAGGATATCTAGCCGAGAGGACCCAGTGCCAACATTGGATGATGATGATAGGGAACCACCACATGCACCTAGGTAGAGGAGAGATGGAGGTGGTGGGGATGGAGATGATGATGGTAGTGGAGATGGTGGAGGTGGAGATGATGGAGGTGATGAAGGTGAAAAATATGATGAAGGCAATGGAGGTGGCAGAGATGATGCAGGTGATGAAAGGTGGTGGACCAGTACTAGATGTTAGAGTGGCCAAGAGGAAGAGGTCTACAGTATTTGAAACACTGCAACATATTCAGATTCGTTTTCCCTCCCATCAATAATAGGCTCATAAATCAGGTTTATAGACATAGTTGTAGACCTTGTAGGGGCAGTTAGAATAAGCTTAGGAAAATATACAAGCATAGGAATAGGAATAGGCACAAGCACATATCACCTCTTTGACAATAGAGGGATACTTTGAGACAATGATATGAGTAGGTCGAGACCCTAGCCAAGCAATTACGAAGAGTAGCCGAGGGTACCACCACAAGGGATATGATTTGAGAGGTCACACATGTCAGTTGAAAGGTAGAGTATTATAGGGGATGGTACCATGAGATTGTGCCTACAGAGAAAAAAATTTAGCTATGCATATTCCATGAGTGCTAGATCAGGATGCAATCGTTCTCGGACTACTAGAAGGGGTGTGACTGGGCCACCTCTAAGAGATCCACCAGGTATGGATCTAGGTGTAGGTCCATCAGGTGGTGCAGCAGTAGGGTCAGAGAGGCCAACAAAATCTAGGGGGAGCACCACATACCCTTCATGTTTCTATTTAACATATTGATACTTTGATGATGTATATCATGATTCAACTAAGACATTATGATTCACTGCCATATTATTGATGTTTTTCTCTACTTTTTTCGGACATCATTATACACTTGACATTATTATTTTGATATGATATGATATAAAATGAAGACTTATTTCTCTATGTGTTGTGTATATATGTTTATGATGGATGATTATGATGGATGTATTTGATTTATATGCTATGTGATGGGTATGTGCAGGACAACATGGAAAAAACAGGCCCTTAAGTGGCAATAAAATTCAGAAAATCAGAGTTATGAAACTTGACGTAAAAATTTGAATAAGTTGTCTATATTATTTAAAAAATATGTAAGAATTGAATCTATAGAAAATTGAATGTAGTTTCTAAACTACCAGGTTCATTTATTTTTAAATAAATCTATTTGGTGAAAATTTGAAATTTCAATGCAGCAGGACTTAAATTTCAAGGAAAAAATAAGAAGTATGTGTCTGTCTGACCACCCTAACCACAATAAAATGGTAATATTTTTTTATAATACTTTAGATATAAGTAGAGGACTCCTATCTCGATGTGATGCATTATTTTTTGTGATTGGTTTCCAAGTAAATAATTAATAATGAATTGTGTATTACAAATTTTAAAAAATATAAAAACTCGTATGTTTGACCACCTTAACTTGGTCAAAATTTCATGAAATTCATATTTCTTTTCTCTTAATCCTATTGTATGCAAATCATAGAATGTGATGCATGTTTTGTATTAAAAAAATGTGATATCATTTGAAAACTATAGATTTTTTTTCAATCAGGACTTTAGTTGTAATTCAAATAAAAAATGAATAATAATTATTTATTAAATTCAAAGTAAAGCATAATTTATATTGGTGGAAAGCTAAGAATCTCCTTTAAAAACCATTTTCATTTCATCAATTTTGGGTTAAAAAAAGTCGCCAGCCACATGGGTCATCATATCACTTACATATCACCACTTTTTGGTCCATCATGATCCTGCACATACCCTGATGTTTAATATGCTTATGTTATGGTTATGCATTAATGCAATAATGTAATGATGATGCATGAATTATGAAATGATGACTATATATGGATCAAAATTTTATATGTATTCTATGTAAGTTGTTTTTATGCTATATGGGCTGAGTTTGATTATGAAAATGAGATGTAATGCACTTTTTTATTTTTTTTATTTTTCGAATGCAAATAGATGATCTAATTCACAAATTGATGATGAATGATGGTACCTTCTAGATGTATGCATGATATGATGATTTTTATGTAATTATATGTGAATGATGTTGTTTTTGTTAATGTCAAATGTAGTCAATCCATTGATTAGAGATATAATATTATTTGGAAGTTTGGGCTAGCCCTGAAAAACCTAAAAAATGTAGATGTAACAACTAATAATGGATATAATCTATCTAACCAATGAAAATCTAAATATGCAATGCTATCATTTTTTGAGTCAATTTTTCATGCTTGTATCATCATTGAGCTTTTGAAATGTTGAAAGTGAGTACAAACATCGATGGTATAATTCGACCATGATGAACTAAGTACTACTTCCATGATTTTTGATACTACAAGTTAACACAAGCATCTAAGCTTAATTGAACTAATATGACCTAAGTATTGCTTGCATAAAATAGACAAGAGTTAATCCTTTTCCTTTGTAAATCTGGAATTTCATCAATGATAATTTGTAGAGAAAGTCTCATGACAACTTACATAGTAATAATGATTAACTCATAGATAGCAAACAAATAAAATCATACTCTTTCCTAGCTCCTCTAGTCCATGACATCCTTGAGTTGATCTGGAGAAATGATAACAAAAATCAAGACTCAATAGTTGATCATTCAATTTAAATATTTTTTTCATTTATCCATGCACTAGATGAGCTAGGTATATAATTTTTTGTGATGAATACTATTGATAGGCTCATCAAATAGGTCCCCTTCAGATGTAGACAATTGATATGCTCCTGATCCATAGACTGATATACCGACAAAAGGACCTAGCCAATTTGGTTCAAATTTTCCTTTATTTTCTTGATCCTATTGATTTCGAGGATTCTCTTATAGGACCAAATTACCCACCTAAAATGTTCTTCATTTTACTCTATGATTATAGCTTCTTGACATCCTTTGTTGATAGGAATTCGAATGATCCACAACATGTTGATGGCGTTCATCCAAGAGTTCTAATTCTTGAAGTCTAGATACTCGATAGCCTTCCTCTAATATGATTCATTTTAATGAAACCCAAAGTCATGGTACCTCAACCCCAATACATAAAATGGCTTCTGATCCATATAAAAGATCATATGGTATGGATCCTATTGGTATGCAGATGCTAGTTCAGTATGCCCACAAAGTAGGGTTTAATTGAATATGCCAATCATGTCTAACATTGTTGATAGTTTACTTTAAGATTTTCAAAATGGTTTTGTTTGAGGCCTTTGCCTGACCATTCCCTTGGGGGTAGTACGGTGTAGAAAACCGATGTTGGATATAAAACCTTTCAAAAAGTTCTTGGACATCTTGGTTCTTGAAAGTGAACCACAAAATTTATGTTTTGAACGATGATAAAACAATGGGTCCCCTAAAGCTTTCTAGGGTTTTTCACCTAGAAGAAAGGGGATTTTTCCTTTTTGAAAATATAAATCTTATTCTTCATTCAATTTTTAGAAATTGAATAGGATTTGAGTGTTAATGTGAAGTATGCAATGGTGAAATCTGATAAGTAGATTTAACCATTGAACATAATCTAAGAGTACCCATGTTGTTTGAAAAAACATGATGTAATGCAACAAGGATAAAGTAAATATAATATGAAGAAAGATAACCTAATAAATCAAACAAGTTCACCTGGAAACTAAAGAGGGTTGAGGTAGAGATTGTAGAAGCCTATGAAAATATAGAAAATCTAAATTTTTTGTCGACTAGGACACTTATGCAAGGATGGGTGACTTAGTCCCTTCTTTGGTAAACTTCTCCCGACTTCATTCCATCCAACTAGGTGCTCAAATCTCCAAAAAACTCCAATAGAAACCTCTAGTGGGACTAGGTCACCACTATTGGTGACCTAGTCCCTTTCAGCTTTCAAGAAAACTGAAAATGGATACGGAGGTCTACAATGTGCACTGTACTTCTCCAGTGAAATTCAGGCTTAGACCCACAAAATCACCTGCAAAATAGAGTATATTTTTGTTTCTAATGTGGGGATTTCCTTGGTAAAACCCCTTATTTGTATTTAAACTTGGAAAGAGATAGAAAATATACATAAACCCTAGCCCTAAGTGTGTCTAGAACTAGGAAAACCTTAAATAAGACAAAACCCTATTCTATTGAGCTAGAATAAGATGCATACAATAGATTTTAATGATGTGAGACTTCAATCCAATAAACCCTAAAACATCACAAATGAATGTGAAAGGAATGCAAATGGGATGCAAACCTCAAATATGAAGATAGGCTAAAAATGGAAGATGAAGTCACTTTGAAAAAAAGTCTTTAGGTGTGATTTGGTGGCTAGTTGCACCTCCTCAACCTAGATTTCTCCATGATTCTCCATAGTCAACCATGTTCATCCTTTGGAAATGTGAGATATTGAATGGGGAGTGAGATTGAAGACCTGCAAAAGCCCTAGTTTGTTGTCCAAAAGCTTCAACTTTGTTGTGAAAGAGAGATTAAATTTCTTGAGGAAGATGTTTTGTACTTGAATATTGAAGTTTCTTGTGAAAAATGACCAAGAGAGAGAGAAAAATGACCTAAAACATGTATTTATAAGCATAAATACCTAATTTTCGGTAATTTTGACCTAAGAGGCCAACACCCATCAGGAATTTTCAGCAAGATAGACATTTTTTCATTTAAAAATGCAAAAATCCCTAAAAAGAACTAGGTCACCAACTTGGGCAACCCAGTCCCACAAGGGGTTTTTGAGGTGGGATTGGTGATATTTGAATGGTTTTGATGTTATTTTTCAGGGCTTGCATAATTACTTAGGTAAATTAGGCCTCAAAGTCAAAATTAACAAACCTCAAGGGCCTATAAATGTTTTTTAGGAGGATGATTGATACAAGGGTACCTAAAGTAGAACCAAAATGGGCACAAAATCATCCTTTTCTTCAAATTTATACAATATTTGGTGACACAGAAAGGTCTACCATTACCTGTGATAATTGACTGAGGAATACCATACCGATAGATAATATAATTTAGGATGAAAGAGGCAATTTTCTTTCCAATGATTGTGGTTAAGGGAATTGAATTAATCCACTTTGTAAAATACTTTGTGGTTGTGATGATGTAAATGGGAAAAATTCCATGTTGATGTAAATGGTTTCAAATCCTACGTTGGTGCATGTATTAGGAATTCGTGGACTTGACACTTCTAGAATTTTTTGACAAATTGAAAAGACTCCTTCTCCATGTTTAGCCAGTAATACCCCAAGCATAGGAGTTTCTTAGCAAGAGTTATTCCACTTGAATGAGTTCCAAAGATACCTTCATGAACTTCACATAAGGCTGTTTCAGATTCATTATGTTCAAGACAACGAATGAGAGTACCATCAAGACCTCATCAATAAAGTGTGTCGACTATTAGAGTGTATCTTATAGCTTGGCGGATAAAGTTATGTTTCTGGTTTCAGGATAGATCAGGTGGAAGGCTATTATCTCTTAAATAAGTATAGATCTTCCCATAGATCGAGGATTCAACATCAACCAAATGGCATATGACTTGGGATTCAGGGTTGTCTTACGCGGGGTTGAATAGCTTTTCCACCATGAACTCATAACAACTTCATTTTTCAGGTATCTATAGGAGATAAGCAATTGTTGCCATTGCATCAAAAACTTTGCTACCCACTCTAGGAATCTATTCAAATTTGATCTCAATAAAGTATTTCTTGAAATTACTCACCATTATTTTGTACGACATCAGCTTGTCATCTTTTGTATGATAATCATCATTAACCTGATTGATGACTAGTTGAGAATATCCATAGACTTGCAATTCAGTGATCTTCCATGCGACTTCCACCTTGATACCAATGATGAGTGCTTCTTACTCGACCATGTTATTTTTGCAAGGGAACATGAGCCTGTAATATTTTGGTAGAGTATGTCCTTGAGGTTTAATAAACAAGATTCTAGTACCTGACCCATTTTGAGTGTAAGACCCATCAAAGTATAACATCCATTGTTGTGCTATCATGGTAAGGACATAAACATCTACAAATTGAACGTGCATGGGATGGTTATCTTCTAATGGTGCTTCAGCTAACTGTGTTGGAAAAAGACACTAATTTTTTTTTTTTGATTTTGTCATTGATAGCAACCCTATTCGATGATTAGATACACACATCATCATTTGAACATACCGACAATCAGATTGAAGAGAGTCAAGGAAGAACTGAGCATCTGGTAGTTTTGTGTTCATCGATTCATATGAAGATATTATGTTATTATTTTGAGTTGCATTTCTCCAAGAATATTTTTTGGTATATGATATTTGTTGCTATTGAATCTTAGTGGCTCGTATCAAACTATGTGCGAGTTAGAATATTTGATTGATTTATTCTCTATTTAACAATACAAAAGCCAACTTGGTGAATGTAATACGTCGTGAATGTTTGGGAGATATTTTCTTAAGTGTTTTTGTGCACGATAATGTTCATTTAAGTCCCCAATATGTAATAGCCAACCTTGGGTCATGCACATCAATAATTTATCATGGATTGATCTGACAGTTCGAATATATTTTTACTTTTGTTTGAGCCGACAACAAGTGATTAAATTATTAGTTGCGAATATAGATAAGTGATTGATTATATCATTTTGAAGTTATATAGATGTGAAATAAGGTGTGAAAAATGTGAAGAGTTGAATAGAAGAGTGATTATGCACAGTTTCACTTGTGCATTAAGGATTTTGTGATGTGAGTTTGACCAGAGCAGAGAAGAAGTGCACAATCACCAAAATGACATAATATTGATTGTTAAGCCTAACCAAAACTATAATCAAGAATATGTAGATGCTATTTTCTTAGTTCAATTTCTTAGATGGATTTAATTCAGATCATCTTTGTAAGATAGTGAGTCTTATTTTGAGTAGTGAGCTCTAGGTAGTGTGCCTAAATGCAAGTGTATTCCCATATTTAAAAATTTCATTTGAGTATACTCATATCATATTATGGATTGGTCATCCACCATTATTTTTCCCCTAACAAGGTTTCCGCATAAAAATTCATGTGTTATGGTGTTTTGGTTGTTTATTTTATGTTCATGCATATTTATTTTGATTGAATGTTATAAATACTTGAAGGATAAGATCAATAAAGTTCAAAATTATAGAACACTAATTCACTCCCCCTCTTAGTGTTCCCTGATTTCAAAAATTGGTATTAGAGCTTAGTTCGAAAGAATAAGTCTAATAGCTTGGGAAAGATTAGGGAAGGAAATTCAATATATTCAAGTAGTCTTCAAAAATAGCTTTGGTGGCCCTAGATGATCTTGATTAGTCAAAATCTGAAGTTCAAAAATTGCAAGAAAACCTTATGGATGCTGAGAAATTCATTGATTCTTTGAAATAAAAAATCAGTAAGTCTAGATAGAAGAGAAAGGAACTATGTGATCAGATTAAGTAGAATGAGAATAAGAGCATTAAAGATGAGCAACTAAGTCAAGCCCTGAAGGAAAAGAAAAAATAATGTGAAAGTATTGCTAGAGATAACATAGTTCTAAAGCATGAGATGGAATCTATTATGATGAGAATGACCAAGGAGCTTGAAGACATAATGAAAAGTGAAGAAAATATTACACAATTCTTGAAAGAAAAATTTGAAGAATGCAACCGTTTGGACAATGAATTGGAACAATCTAAAAACAATAAGGAAGTCCTTGAAAAGTAGATTGATGATATCAATGATGAACTTGCTACACCAAATGAATTCAATGAGAAGTTTAAGATTAGCTCAGCCAAGCTTGATATGAGGAAGGAGAAAGTTTTGGATCAGAACAAAGGAGATTCAAGCAAGGAAATTAGATGAACAAATCTGGAAGGTATTTGGTAAGACAACCTAATGCTCAAAGATTTAATGGTTACTATTTTATTTGTAATAAATTTGGTCAAATGGCTTCTCAAAGTAGAATTAGAATGAATTTCAATGGTCAATCATTCTCCGTTCAATGCTTTAAGTGTAACAAGCATGGTCATAAGTCAAATGAATGCAAAAATATGATGAAAAAATTTCATAGAGTTGTCAAATGTTATACATGCAATAGATTTGGACATATTGATAACCAGTGTAGATCAAGAAAAAATCAATGGAACAACTAGTTTGGACAAAGAAATGTTGTTTGATATAACTACAAAAAAATTGGTCACACTGCTAGATTCTATTGGAATAGAAAAAGGTCTAGTAAATCAAAGGAGAAATATGCAAAAGGATGTTAAGGGAAAAGGAAAAGTCACTACTAATGTGATCAAGCAACAAATGTAGAAGAAATGGGTGAAGAAAAGTCCCTCTATTGAAGGAAATGAGCTAGCACCAAAACCTGCTTCTGTTAATTCTTCTTGAAATTAGTTTTAGGATTTGGCCTAGGGGGAGTTGTCAAGAAAATATATTAACCCCCTGCCAGTAACTAACACTAAGATCTGAATAAGTACAGTAAGTGCATAGATGCTCTATAGATGTTATTGAATCTATTGGAGAGATTATTATGCAATATTGGAGATCCGTAGAATATTTATCTTTCATAGTGCATGAAAATAGAGTATTTGGATGAGTTAGGGTTAAAAGAACTTACTGTGACAAACAAGCTAGGTGTGCGAGTGAGAAAAGGTCATTTTTAGCTTTCATTTGTCACTGTGCATTTTGAAGAAAAGAATTTTAGAGAGCTCTGAGGTGAACTATGGTGAATTGAGGTGAAATTCAAGTGTGAAGGTGATTCGGTAATCAAAATCTGATCCGACAAAAAGGTATTTATTGTCAAAACTTGTGAACTTGTGAATTTTTAAAAATGAATACTCCATTGGTGGTTGACATCAAGGACATACGCCACCCTAAATACAAATGGCATCCCTTCAAATCTATTGTGATTGACCCATTAGGTGAATTTTCATCTGTTACATACAATGTTTTATACATTCAAGATATTAGGGCATATATCCACACAAACATTGAAGAGTTTGGAAGCTCTCAACTACTAAATTTGTACAAAATTCACATTATAGGAGAAGAATTCTATTTCAAGCCAGAATTCAAAAGCCTAGAAGAGAATACATTTACACATATTTTTAGAATTCTCGCCTTTAAAGAGAGTGAATGGGTCTGGTACATATTCAGTCGAGTAAATTAAAAAATCATGTGGTTGAATATAACCTTCAAGATTACAAAATAAGCTATAGGCACTATTATAGGTTTAAATTCCTCCAGTGGATTACCGATTCTGAAATTAGTGAAGAATCAAACAGTTATTGATACAATAGTTTCTAAGTTTGATAGAAGAGAAATGAAAATTGATGACATTGTTGATATAGATACTAGATTTGTATCTATGGTTACTGGTTATAAAATCTATCATTCCAATCGAGATAATTTTGTATCTGAAACAACCATTAATGTAGCATATCAAATGGTAAAAGAAAATGCAAACTATGATTTATGTGAGGTGCTTAGAAGTTAGTTAATGGAAAATCTTTGAAAAATCAAGAAGGATAAGAAGAATTCCTTTAAGTATGGTAATTTGATGTTATGCTTATTCTTTTACTTCATGAATGAGGTTCCGAGATTAAGAAAGGTACATTGGAAAAAAGATAAACCAGTTGCCCCTCAAATTAGAGATCTGTTGCACAAATTTTCTCAAATAGAAACAATGAATGCTACAATCTGGGGATACTTCAAAAGTTTTTAGAGTATGATGCATGCTAGAGAAAGAATTCCCACATCTACTATGGAGAAGTATAAAGATACTATCTACTTTATGGTTGATATTGATCAATGCTTGATGGAAGCAACAGATCCAAGAACCATATGGATTATGCCAATGAGATATGAGGTTGAGGAAAACATTTTGGAAATGTATGTTAAACATTTTTTTAGAAACCCTCAAGATTCATTAGAAGAAAGATTTGGCACTTTTTCAAAAAATATTATGCAGGTACACAATGAACTCATAAAACCTGTGATAGTTAGATTAGTGAGAAAAGAAGTGGAAATATTTGCAGAAATTATAGGCATATCTGCAAAAAAGATAAGAGAAGCTAGAAAGAAGAGAGAGGAAGATGAAGCAAAAAAAGAGTCAGGAAGAACTGAATCTACTAGTCTAATAGAATTCTCTGCCAGAACTAGGTCAACAAGGAGCTCTACACCTCTATCCACTCCTGCAATGAAGCCAATTCATGTGAAGATATCTGATAAGGAAGGAAAAACAAAGAAGGATAAAAGAAAAATAATTTATGTTACATTCTCTAAAGATGAAGAAACAAAATTTGATGGAGTGAGAGAAATCAAGCATCAAGGTGCAAAAGAATCAATAATTTCCAAAGACAAATCCTCCAGTGAAGAAGTCAAAGCAAAGAAGAAGGTAAAATTTGACAAACCTAGTATGCCATTAGAAGAGGTTGAGAAAGCTTTGCTCAAAGATGACAACCTTAAGAAACTTTTCAAATGGTATGAATCCTTTGATAAATTTGGTAAAAGAACTCTTGAGGAGGAGACAATAAAGTATTTGAATATTTTCAATAAGGTTCTTAGTGAAATAATGCCTAGCTTATCTAAAATCCTATATCAGATTTTGGAAATGAGGAGAGTCAATGCTAGAACATAAGAAGAAAAAATGAGAGAGAGAGAGAGAGTTCTTGCATAGTTATGTCCGGTAATATCTATGGAAGAAATTAAGGAAATCCTAAATAAAGATAAAAATGAATTCAAGAGAAAGACAAGGGTGAATAAGATCATGATCCGTAAAACTGATGAAGTTGCCAAAGAAACTAAACAAATTTTGAGAATTTTTTTGTTAAGTGACACAATTGATATTGTTACTGAAGAAACACATGATAAATATGTTTCATGTGGTTTGATAGAAGAAGAAGAAGAAGAAAAACTTGATTCAACCAAGGATACTCAGACTTCTCTTGATATGGAAAAAACAAAAATACCTACGAAGATTGAAGCTCCTAAAATTGTATCGGTTGAGAAAGTTGAGATTCCAAAATTTATGAAAGAATTTGCAACTAAGAAAATAGTGGTGGAGGAAAAGAAAGTTGATGCAAACAAAATTCTAGTGGAAGCAAGAGACACTGCAGAGGCAGGGAAGAAATTTCTAGTAGAACAACATGAAGAAATTGATCCTAAATTGGTTGAAGGTTCTATCCACCTATCCACTTTGTCTGCCATTGATAAAATGAATGTAGCATCATTTGTGTAGGTGAAGGCTAGAGAAGAATTGTTGAAGTCTCACATATAAGATGGTAAACTTTTGAATCTTTCATCTAGAGTTTTGGAGAAAAAAATTCCTACTTATGTCAAGGATCCATCTAGTTCCTCCTCCAATGAATTGAAGAAGCTCATTAAAATTATATGTACTCATTTTGAGTCACTTGAGAATTCAACCATTGTTAAAGTTCAGAAGGAATTTGATGCCAAAAGGTTCAATGGGTTGAAATAAATGATTTCTAAAGATAAAAATTTGTTAGCCACATGTGTGAAGAATTTTCAAAGTGCCCTTACTAAAGGTGGAAATATTTATAAGGCATGTTTTTCTTTGTAAAATATTACTAAAGTCAATGATAACAAGGTTAAGGATCTTGAAAAATAGTTAGCTGCTATTTCTAAAGCTTTTTATCCTTTAGTTGGTGGTGTTGCAAAGAAAGATAGTCAGGTGATATCTCTTCTTGACAAGATAAGGAGCTTGAAGCATGACAATGAATTTTTTTTGGAAAGAGCTTGTGAGCTTAGAGGCCTAATTGGTTTGAAGATAGAAATCATGTCAAGTGCACTAAAGGAAGTTGAAGATGCTATGGCAGTTAGTGATCCAACAAACCTTGATTCTGTAGAGACACAATCCTACTTAGTATTTGGTCACATAACAATTTTGGAAAGTCTCAAAAGGGTTTGGGACACAAATTTGATCCAGTTGAAGAACAATTTTGCAAATGTTTTTAAGTTTATGTAAGTTGAAGAAGCATCTTTGTATATATGCAGTCTGTTCATAATAGTTTTGTTTTATTTTTGGTATGCAAATTCCTACCTTTTCCATTGATGTCAAAGGGGGAGAAAAGTACAATGAAAAATATCTCAATCATCTCAAGGGGAGAGTTTTTGTTTTTGAAATCTTGAAGTTGGCAGTGTAATTGTTGTTGGTACTAATCTGACACTTAGTTATTTTTCACTAAGTGTTGCCATCAATGCCAAAGGGGGAGATTGTTGGAAAAAGACACTACAAAAGTTTTCTAGTGTTTTCATTGATGGAAAATCAAGTTGGTGATTGGATATGCACATCATCATTTGATCATACCGATAGTCAAATTGAAGATAGTCAAGGAAGAACAGAGCATTTAGTAGTTTTGTGTTCATCGATTGACATGAAAACCTTTTGTTATTATTTTGAGTTGCATATCTAAGATATTTTTTGTAGGTATATGATCTCTATTGCTATTGAATCTTACTGGCTCGTATCGATCTGTGTGTGAGTTAGAAGATCTAATTGTTTTATTCTTTGTTTAACAATACAAAAGCCGACTTGGTGAATGTAATATTTTGCAGATTTTTAGGAAGTATTTTATTAAGTATTTTTATGTTCGAAAATGTTAATTTAAGTCCCCAACTATACCTTGGGTTCAATGCACATCAAGAATTTATCATGGATTATGTTGACAGTTCGAATATATTTATAATTTTGTTTGAGTCGGTAACAAGCGATTCAATTCTTAATCGTGGATATATATAAGCAATTGATTATATCATTTTAAAGTGATATAGATGAAAAAAAAGGTGTACAAAATGTGAAGAGTTGAATAGCAAAGTGATTATGCACGGTTTCACTTGTGCATTAAGTATTTTGTGATGTGAGTTTGAGTAGAGTAGAGTAGAAGTGCATAATCAATCAGAAGGAAAGAAGATTGATTCTTAAGCCTAACCAAAACTATAATCAAGCATTTTTAGATGTTATTTTCTCAGTTCAATATCTCGGATGGATTTAATTTGATCATCATTGTAAGATAGTGAGTCTTCTTTTGACCAGTGAGCTCTAGGCAATGTTCCTGAATGCAAGTGCATTCCCATATTGTAAACTTTCATTTGAGTATACTCAGATCATATTGTGGATTGGCTATCCATCGTGGTTTTTTCCCTAATAGGGTTTCCATGTAAAAATTCTCATGTTATGGTGTTGTGGTTGTTTGTTTTATGTTCATGTATATTCCTTTTGATTGAATGCTATAAATACTTGAAGGATCAAATCAATAAAGTTAAAAATTGTAAAACACTAATTTACCCCCCCTCTCAGTGTTCCTTGACTCCAAAAAACTGATATGATATCACCTGACCCTTGATTTCTCTTCGATCCACATACTGAAAGTCAAATTATCTCAATATCATTACCCACTTGGCTAGTCTTCTTAGTAGAGTAGCTTTGCTGAGTAGATACTTTAATGGATCAATGTTGGCTGTGAGTTTGATAGTATGAGTTAACATGTAGTGTCCTAGCTATTGAGTAGAAAACACTACCACCAAACAAGATTTTTCAATGAGTGTGTAATTGATTTCATAGCCATTTAAGGTTCTGCTGATGTAATAAATAGCCCTTTCTTTTCCCATAGAGTCTTCTTGTGCTAATAGAACACCCAAAGATACTGTAGTTTTTGTTGTGTAGAGTATTAATGGTTTCCCCTTTATTGGTAGTACCAGTATGGGTGGAGACATTAGATACTCTTTTAGTTGATTAAAATTTGCTTCACATTTTTCATCCCACTTAAAAGAGGCATTCTTGTTTAGGAGATGAGTGAAAGGATGATTTTTATCTGCCAGTTGGGTAATGAACCTCCTAATAGATTGAAACCTTCCCTGTAGAGATCTTAGCTGACTGATGTTCTTGGGAGGCAACATTTCCATGATGGATTTGAATTTGGTAGGATCCACTTCGATGACCTTTTCTGAAACTATGTAACCTAGGAGTTTTTTTGATGTCACACCAAACACACACTTCTTTGGGTTTAACCTCACATTAAACTTTCCCAATCGAGTGAATATTTTATCTAGGATTTCCAGATGTTCCTCCCTAGTGAAATATTTTGTTAATAGGTCATCCACATTATCCTCCATGAATGTGTGCATCATGTCATGAAATATTGTTGCTATCGCTCATTGATAGGTGGCTTCTATGTTCTTCAATCTGAAAGGAATGACGTTCTGAAAAAGTGTACCCCATGGACATTTGAAGGCTATTTTATCTGGATCTTCAGGTGCAATTTTGATCTAATTGTATCCTGAAAAGCCATTCATGAGTGATAACATGGTATTTCTTGTTTTCAAATCTACAATGATGCCAATATTGAGAAAAGAAAATTCATCCTTTGGACATGCCTTGTTAAGATCCCTAAAATTAGTACATATTTTGATGCTACTGTCTAGATTAGAGACTTGTACAATATTGGAAATACACTCAGTATAATTGATTGGGTGGATTAACCCTACATCTAACAATTTATTCAATTATTCCTTCACTAACAGGGGAATGTGCGGATTTATTTTCCTTAGTTTCTATTTTACCGAATTCACCCCAAGTAGTAGAGATAAGTGATGCATTATGAGATCTAGATCTATGCCTGGCATGTCAGCATAGGACCAAGAAAAGCTAATTTGTGTTACTAGAATTAATTATTTATTACACTAGCATAAATTAACTTAGGTCTACATTTAATAATTTAGTCCTAGGTTGCATTATTAAATAAATCATAAATAGTGTTGTTGGAGATAATCTTCTAGATCTAGAAGATGAGTTATGTTTTCTTGAACTTATTTCTATATTGTTATCATTCCCTAGGTAGTTAATTAGGGTTTCATTTTATCACATGTAGTGTGATTTAAACACTTGGAAAAATCTTGTGCATTCTAGGTTCTAGTCTTGCCAATATAATCAGGCATATGTACTCTTATAATATTACCTAGATCATCATTATATACTCTCCTATTTGAATGCCATTATTGCATACTTTTTGTGTGGTTGATTATTTCTCCCTAGAAAAGGTCCCCCATTGAAGAGTGCAACTTCATCAAGGAAATTGTGCATCCATCACTCCAACATGGTATCAAAGCTTTTCTAGTGAAGATTCATCCCAGGATCAAGAGAGTTGGATTGTGATATTCTTTGCATGCTTGAGGGTTTTATGTTGTAGGCTAGTTGGTACCACCCAAAAACCATGATATTTTCTAGTGCAGATCAGGGTCTATCCGACCTCTCCATTATGCTCAAAAGGCCTCAACTTTTTTCATTTTGTACTATTTGTACAAGTTTGCAAAAAAAAATATCAACCCTTTCATGTCCTCCATCATGGGAAAACTTTTTTAGATCATTGGGAATTTTTATTTTCAAAATTGGGCAATTTTATTACAGTATTAGGAAAATATTAAAATTTCGGGTGACTGGCAATACCAAGTCAGCATCAAATATTTTTCCCTTTTCTATAGTTAGGGTTTAATATTCTTGGTTGGCATCGACAGTAATTTATTTCTGCAAATCATATTTATATTGATTTATTTAAGTTTGAATTGCATTGCAATATTCAATTTTTTTTCGGTGTTCAAATCGACTAGTTTTGCATCATCCACCATCAACATTGTCACATCAATGTCGGGTGTTTTTTTTGGTCTGCAAAATCTGACCATCGCTCTCATCAACTGTCATTTTCCGTCATCGGTCACATCACCGGTTCGATGCTCGTCACATCATCCGTCATGCCGGTGTTCTGGCCCCCGCTCACCGCCGACTTCCATTCACCATTGTCGGTCTTTTTCCCGACCATTTGTCATTACTCACCGAGGACCCCATTCAGCTCTTGCACCGGTCACCTCGAGATCCAAGGGTCGTTGCCAGCTTCAAGGGACACCACTAGCTTTCCTAGGTGCGCCTCCTTTGGTCCATTCACTCGCCACTCCGATGTCACTTATCAGGCGACGCGAATTTTTTTTCAGCTATAGAGCCCATAGTCCTATCAACAACCAAGGGCCAATTTTTTTCCCCCCGAGTGCTACATTCTTGCACCTAGTTAGCCTATGATCTTCTGAAAGTCGTATCTTTCTCATACGGTATCCAAATCTTGCAAACGATATACCGTTGGAAAGGTCTTGCAGTCTACTTTTCAGTGGTAGAATTTTTTCAAGATTATACAATTTTTGGAAATTTTATTTAGTTGAAGTGTAAACCCTAATTTTGGGTTTTAGAGGTGATATTTTTTTTTAATTTTGTCAGAATTCTATCATTAGCAAGGTATTACAGTATTTTTTCCAACATTTCAACAATATCATCAAATTTACAGCATTTCCTTTCAAATATATTTTATCTTGTGCTTTTGTTCTCTCTCACATGGCCTAATTAGGTTTTGAGCTTCTTACTCCCCACAACTACCACACATGGAAAATTGGCATGCAACGTGTCATTTGGTCTAAGGACCTATGGTCTACATTAGATGAGAATAAACCTCATTTGACTAGGGAATATGAGAAATTACAACATCGAATCAAGTGTGAGGAGGCTATGGGAGTGATTTCTCTTCATGTCTCCAATTCTTTATTTTTGCATATTGAGGGGTGTGCTACTCCTAACACAGTTTGGGACAAACTTAAGACATTTTTTGGTTCAATAAGTCATATTTAGGCACTTCAGTTAGAGTTGAATATTTATTCACTCTTAGTTGATACTTTTCCCTCTATTGATGATTACTTGGTGAAATTCAAGTCTTTGAGGACTCAACTATCAGGGTGTGGTAAAGACAAAACTGACAAGGAATGCATCTTCATGTTCTTGTCAAAATTGAAAGGTTATTTTTCCTACTTTTCTACTTCCTTCTATTATTCTATGGATGGCCTTGGAGACAGTTTTGTGATTCCTTCATTTGAGATTTTTGGTGAGTGGTTGACCAGGGAGCAATCTAAACTCAACCGAGTTGATTCATCTTCAATGTATCATGCTCTCATTGTAGCACCATCCAAAGGAAAGAAAAGAATAAGGGGAAATATAAGACATGATCTTTTGAATCATCACAACAAAATGAAGACATGCCTAAGAAGGAGAGGCCTAAATGAAGCTTTTGTAATGGGCTTGGACATCGTGAGGAGAATTTTTTAAGGATATTCATGAACTAAGCTAGATTCTCAAGGATCATAATATCACTCGTTATTCTTCTTATGTCCACTCACCCCACTCTTCTTCACATGAAGAGCCATATTTAGGTATTTTCAAAATTTCCACAGCTGAGATTCAAGGCAAGGGACAAGCTTTTATCACTACCCTAGTTGAGAAACGAGAAGCTTGGGTCATTAACTAAGGTGCTTCTAGACATATCACCTATTCTATAGACCACATTCTTTGGGAGACTATGCATCCTCAAGAGTTTGATAGGATGTTCACTACAAATGAAAAAATTGTTTATGTTGTTGCTATTTGTGATGTTACTTTGGATGGGAGGCATCTACCTGATGTTGTTTATATTCCCTAGATGGCTCATAATCTAATTTATATTTATCAACTTGCCTAGGAGGGTCTTAAGAATGAGTTCACATCTAATCTAGCTATCATCAGGTATCAGTTTGATACACTCATTGCCTATGGTGAGTCTGGTCATCACTCATAGGTGTACAAGTTCTCCAAGTTTTAGGATTGTACTCCACCAATTCTAGAGTCTCTAGATTCTAGGGTTGGAAGCAGTTCTCCTTATCCTCACCAAGGCTATGGTGGTTGGATTGAACCGGCTATTCTTTTGGAACCATATTCTTCCTAATCTACCTCTCAGTTGATATTTTTTTCAACAAAATAGGGATCATCAACCTCTTCAGACTTGTGGCATCTAGATGGGTTCACGACAGGTCTTGCAGACTTGGCTTCTCATTTCTCCATAGGCTTTAAAGACATCCTTGAGGGGACCACTCTCCTTTATGGGGGGATATCTAGTCTCCTATTTTTGATCCTTTTTGTGTGATGATTATTGTCCATGGGGGGATGATGTTGAGTCCTCCAATCATCACCTTTTTTAATTTCATCTCCTTTTTGGAGAGGGGTTTTCTTCTCAGTAGGTTTTCCCCTTTTCTCCATTTGTGGGAGATTAGTTTAATTTTCATTTTAATATTTACATGGGTACCTAAAATGGTCATCATGCTACTGGGACCCATCATCTTTCCATAATCATTGCATTTTCATTTCCTCCCTAAGTTGCACGTATGGGGGTGTTAGTGTAATTAATTATTTATTACACTAGAATAAGTTAACTAAGGTCTACATTTAATAATTTAGTCCTAGGTTGCATTATTAAATAAATCATAAATAATTTTGTTGGAGATAAGATTCCCTTCTAGAAGATGAGTTGTCTTTTCTAGAACTTATCTCTATCTTGTTATCATTCCCTAGGTAGTTAGTTAGGGTTTCATGTTGTCACATGTAGTGTGGTTTGAACACTTGGTAACATCTTGTGTATTATAGGTTTTATTCTTTCCTATATAATCAGACATATGTACTCTTGTAATATTATCTAGATCATCATAATAGAATCTCCTATTTGAATGCCATTATTGCATACTTTCTATGTGGTTGATTATTTCTTACTGGAAAAGGTCCTCCATTGAATATTACAACTTCATCAGGGACATTGTGCATCCATCATTCCAATAATTTGTTTCTCTTCAAATAATTTTATGAAGCTTGGCTATTACTATTCTTTCAAGGATGTTGTTAGATGTAGAGTCTTCACTATTTTTATCGTACCAACATTGATGGATTATGTAGGCTCAATCAACACTTATGATATTTCATGATAGTGTTTAGAAAGAGTTTCAAATCTCTCATATTTCGGTGCCTCAGAGGGGTTTTCACCATTTTGATACACTCTTTATTTTTTACATTTTCCTGATCTAATACTTCCATTAAATGGTTTTCACTATTAGATCGATTTTTCATATTTTTTGTTTTGCAGCTAAGAGATTTGGCACTCCCCTAGCTAAAGCTTCGTTATGGGATTCCATGGTGAAACTTGTTTCTACGTTTTCAAAACACAAGAAGTTAATAATAACATCGTCATCCAAAAATATGGGGAGATTGAGTGACTCTGTTTGTTCCCAATCGATAAGCTCATGATACATTAGAGGTAAAGGATCATCAGATTGGTCAAGGTCAATGAAAGTGAGGGTTTTGATAGAAACATTGTCAAATTTTTTGATAGCAATGTCAAGGGTTTTGATAGCAACTCGTCTATCTTTCTCAATGTCTACTCATCCTCACTAGAGTCATTGATATGTTGTGATCCAAATTCAAGAGGTCTAGACTCTAAGATTTGTCCCTTTGTATGTGTGGATGCATATATTTTTTATCACATCAACTTCTTTGTCTTGACAAGAATCCTCAAAAATTGAATCCCATTCATACTCATTTGAATAAACTTTAGAACTATCTTGTATTTATAGGATTCACTCAAAAATCTTCTCTTTTGTGTCTTCATTTGTTTCTTCTTTGTATCCTAGTCCTATTTTATCTTTTGGATTAGTTATGATAGGATAAATTGGTTCCACAATGCCTTCTTGTAATTTTCCCATAGGAACTTGTCCATTATATTCCATCTTCTCCAAGATTGTGAACCCTTTACCATTTTTCTCTATTTGGACATTAGAAGTTGATGCTTGGGATTCTTCATCATATTTTTAAAGCCAATTTAAACTTTATTTATCCCCAGTTTCATCCTCTTGAGTGCCTACTTTTATAAATCTACCATCAAAGAGCGTTATTGGTTGTGAAGACTATTGTCTTGATGTTGATGGTTGTCCATATGATCTTGGTGAAGGTAATAATTGTGAAAGACACAAGGACTACTTAATTGGATATTCACCCATGCATTTTTCCTTTAACTAGATCTTTTTCTCAAACTACTTCAATAATGAATTGAGTTGAATTTCATGATTTGATGGAGTAGAATCACCAATTCCTTTATCTTTTGACTGAGCATTTTCCTCAAGATGATTTGACAAAGAATTTAGTTGACTTTCGATACTT
Source organism: Sequoiadendron giganteum (assembly GCA_007115665.2). Classification (NCBI taxonomy): domain Eukaryota; kingdom Viridiplantae; phylum Streptophyta; class Pinopsida; order Cupressales; family Cupressaceae; genus Sequoiadendron; species Sequoiadendron giganteum. The sequence goes on from CM021102.1 coordinate 665,888,248, forward strand.
GATGAAGTAGAATCACTAATAACTTTATCCTTTGATTGAACCTTTTTCTCAGTTCTTTTTGACAAAGAATTTAGCTATCTTTCATTATTTGATGAACTAGGAGTGTGAGCCTATCTGTTATGTGGCACAAAAGTATCTTGTACAGTTCTAGGCATGTTGCAGTATTGAGGATTGTTGGAATTAGCTAAAATAGTGATTTCTTGTCCATTAAAAGGAAATTTCAAGCATTGATGATATGTTGATGATCCTACTTGCATCTCATGAATCCAAGGATGTCTCAAGAGTATGTTGTATGTCATCTCTTTGTCTAAAACCTAACAGATTATATCCTTTACAATTGGACCCACTTGAATTGCTAATATGATCAATCCTTGGGAGGATCTCTCTTCATTATCATAAGCTTTTATAGTGATATTTCTTCTAGTGTCAATTGCATTTTTTGAATATCCTAGTGCACTGATAAGCTTTAAAGTGCAGATATTTAGATCATCTCCTCCATCTATTAGAACATGTTTGGCACGATGTTTATGAATTAAAACCTCAATATGTAGGGCGATGTTGTGTGGATGAATAAGTGATATGTCATCGTGTTCAAAAAATGATAGGCAATGAGGTGTGGTCAAATGTCCCACCATGGCCTAGAATTGAAAAATTTCCAGATTATTTGGTACTATGATGGCTACTAGAGCTTGTTTTGAAATTTCCTTATGGGTTGGAGAAATTTTGAGAAATTCTAATATTGATATCTCAGCTGGGATTTTCTTCAATTGATCAACTATGTTCTATTGATGTGAAGGAGCAATAGATGTTCTAGATGTAGAAGAGGTAGCATGTGTTTTAGATGTAGCTCCTTTTAATATTAACTTAGACTACCCTCTTGTGGCTGCATTGATTGGTAAATTGTCTTATTTTTCTCTAATTTTAATGACATTAATTTGATTATCAGTTGTAGCCATGTATTGTTTGATGTCATTGATTTGATGTGATTTGATGTAATTTGATGTTTTTGTCATTGAGTTGATTGTTAGTTGTAAAATTTTCATTAGTATGATTACCGGCTGAAACAATGACTTATTTTTCATTGATTTCAATGTCATTATTTTGATCCTCAACTGTAGAAATGTGAAGGATAGTGGTGTCATAAACATAGTTCACATTTTTACCTTTGTTTCTCGTAGAAGAAGATTTGCCTTTTTAATAATTTGGTAAAGGATTATTGAATGCTCCATGATCATTATTTTTTTGGGGTTCTTCTACTAATATTTCTTTTCTATCAATCAAGTCTTGTACCAAGTGTTTCAGATGCATTCAAACATTTGTTTTGTGTTCTTTATTTCGATTAAAATCATAGTAGTATATATCATTCGAATAAGAGGGTTTAACTCTTGGTTCCCAATATTGTTCCTTTGGTAATGCTATAAGTTTCGTTGCAAGGAGCTATTTTAATGTTGATTCCAATGACTATACCAAAGGTGTCAATCTTCTTCGGTTTGATGGTGTTCGATAGGGTGGTGTTTTTGATTTAGTATTGTTTTGATTACTTTTTTGATTGGTATTTTGATTGGTGTTTTGATTGTTGTTTGGATTATTTTTAGAGGCAACAACTGCCAAGTTAAAGACTGATTTTTCATTTTATATTTTATCTACAATATCATTACCAATAATCTTATTTCTTTGCAAAAATTTAGGTTTCTCATTGTTGTTATAATGATTGGAGGAGTTTATTGAATTATTTTGTTCATTGCATAATTTTATTACCCCTCTGTTAACCAAGGCTTCTTTAATTTTGAGTCCATTTTCAATCATCTTATCAAAGTTGGGTGAGCATTGCAATTCAAGTTTATAGCTCATATCATCATTTAGATTTTCAATGAAGATATCTATCTTTTCATTTTTAGGTGTACGACGAGGATATCTAGCAAATATTCTTCTCCATATTTGTAAAAGTATGAGAAATTACTCACCCTTTTTCTATTTTGCATTGCAAAGGACTTTCATGGTTATCTCATGTTGGATGTTGTAGGAATATTGTGTCATGAATTTATTAACCAGCTCTTCAAAGGACCTGATGCTTGGTGGGAGTTGTGAAAACCATTACATTCACTGGCCACACAAGCTTTGTGGAAACAAACTCATCAAATTAGTTTCTTCAGGTCCAAACTCAAGGTTCATGGTGCAAAATTCTCTTATATGATCTATGGGATCAATTTTTCCATTACATTTATCATAATTTAGAAATTCATAATGTTTGGGAAAAGATATCATGTTCACTATTCAATCAAAAGGATATGGGCAGATGTATTGCAAAAAATATCCTTTTTTAGTTCCTCCTTGCATGTCTTGGATCTGTTGTTGGAGATTTTACATTTGATGAGTTAAAGAAGCCATTGGATCTATGTTTGGTGAATTAATTTGTGTTCTTTTAGGAGATCCTTTTAATTTATTTAAATCAAAGTCGTGAGGTAGTTTCACACATTGGTTTGCTAACATTAAAAAATATTTTTCTCCCTCTTTTTCCATAATCTTTTCCATAAACTTATGGAATTTGGGATCTTTTTGAGCTTATTTGTTATTTTTTAAGAATTAAACTTAATCTTGCCACAAACGTATGAAATTTCCAAGAAAAATCACCAGTAAGGGTAAGGATTGGCCAACACATAAGTAAAGATCTTTGGATCTCTAATTCTTCTCTTATGGTTCTATCGGACCAGGGAGGGTAATCCTAGGACAACTATGTTCCTAGAAAGCAATGTGTCTAGTATCAAAACACAAAACAAAAAATTTGTTCTCCTTATATGCCTAAAATAATCATGCCTTGGAAGTTTGGAAAACTTTCAAAATAATGATTAACTTAAAAAAGAGAATATATGGTCCCATTAACATTCATACACACATACTAAAACATTCAGAGAATGATTTAATTATGTTGTGTGATCTTCAGTCAAGTCAGTTACCAAAAGAGAGAATGAATACAAAACCAGGCTAGTTCCATATTCTAGGGAATGAATTCAAGCCTCAAAACTATATGATTGGATAAAAATTTTGCATTTTAGAGAGAATACCTATGGCCTTAGATATACTACCTTACAATATTTCCACCAATTATATCTGCAAATAACTTCTTAGTAACATCCTTATACAAAGATTATAGAAAACCTACTACTAAATTCAATCAATTACATGCATTCCTTGAATGAACAAGCAAGAATGAAACATCACATCCATTGGCATTCAATAGAGATAAACAAGATAACCATTGATCATCGTATTTATAGCTTATATAATTTGCATGAAGGAGAGTAAATAAGCAAATATTTTATATCACTTTATCATCTATACTACATATCCAAAACATATATTTCGATACTTGCTTCTAAAACATGTTGATGTAAAGATTAATACCCATGTTATTCTCTTTATTTTCCTTGAAAATAAGTACCTATTTACCTATCGACTCCTTGACCTACTTGACTTCTCTCTTGTATCCAACCTTAGAATCCCTTTAATAAACCTAGGGAGCAACAAGCACCAGGTTGGAATCCACATCACATTACATTTCATTTTCATTTCAAAGTGAATTTCAACATATAACAATAAAATATCTCCCAACTGATTTTGGGGAGTTCAACTTTCCAATGAAAAACTAAAATAGAGTATAAAGAACCATTGATCAGAGCCATCCCGCAGGTCATCAAAAAGTTTTTCATGGCAGCATAAAGTATGTAAGTCCATATCATTCCAAAAAGCACCATAATCAACACAAAAATTGAAAAAGGTCAGAAACCTATTTCATGTAACACCAACCTAAGAGAGAAAACATCACACAGGTCCAAAAACCTGAGCACTTATAAGGAAATTAATAGGATATTACTTCCCCTTGTCACTAGGTCAATAGGTGTGCCCACTTAGTGTCCTTATCTTCAAAGGAGTATCCATCATCACGTCGTCCTCAAAATCAATCGAATTCTTCATAGCCATAAGATACTGGTGATAGCTAGAATCAATTTTATCCTCACTATCAGAAGGATCATCAAAAACCTCAATGGGATATTGATGACATCCCATATAGGTGCGATGATACCGGTTCCTCCTGGCAGCTTCTCTTTTTGGTATTTCAAACTTTTTACCTTTTCCTTTAATCATTTTCCTCCAAGATGGTTTGCCCCCTAAGGTGGTAGGCTCACTTATGAACTCCTTGTGTTGAACCTCTAGTAGCTCTTGTCTTCTTCATCAGGATTGTTGGTATCTCTGGTCCACATTCCTCAACTAGAGGAAATTTATGAAATTCCAGAGGATTGAGCCTCTTGGAATGGTGAACTGGGCTGACATTTACACTTATCTTCCACATTTTATACTCTTCTACAAAAAAATTCCAAATAGAATTAAAAATTCACTTAGAAATGACTATCTCAAAATCACTTCCTTACATAGACCTTAGATTCTTTCTCAATTTGATAGTGAGAAAATCAAGTAAGTGATCCTTATTAAATAGAGAAATTGGTGTGTGTTTGCACTAAATTTCCAGGAGAGCTTATGTGAGAGCATTATCAGTCAATTAACCTTGTTTTCATATTTTAACTGTTGATCAAAACTTTGAACTAAATTAACAGTTAGAAATTCAAGCTTATTAATTATGACAAGATTAAGTGAATGCATTTGATACTCATCTCAAATCAAGAGACCTAATTATTTCATTAATTTGCATGTCAATCACACAATTTTTTGACCATACATGTTATGTCACATTTACCCACTTTCCCATAGAAAATAACTTGCTTGTAATTCATCACAACAGGATAATGGGGAACGATCATGATTTTTCTTTAGCATATATGCCCATACCATGCCTTACTTCAATTTTACTTTCCTACATCTACCGTCCTCTGATAGATTTGATGGCCCTAACATTATTTACCAGTCTCATAAGTGTGTTGAATAATTAGCTCAAATTTTAGTGTTGTTTCTACCCTGGAACAAACTCAACTACTATCTCCATGTGCATCCACCTTTGTTAGAACTGTAGAAGTAATTTGTGTGGAATTTACCCATGTGCCCATAAAAAAATTAGGACATAGGTGAGACCCACACGGGATGGCGAGGAGTGGTCAGAATTAATCCACATCACCTACCATCGACCATCGATTTCAATCCAGACTAAGAAAAATATGGTTTCCCAAGGTTCAGCAGATCACTCAAAAAGATAAATGTTATTTCACCTGCCAGCCCATGTGATCATTCCTCCCTAATGCTTAAAATATACGAGTGTGCATGGAATGATCCTCATGAGAACACATGCCAAAAATCTATCATTGATTATACCTCAAACAACTTCCACTACCCTGCGAGGATTTAGGCCCCACAATAAAGCAATACCATGTGGCCATCGCTCGCTAGCCCATGTAACCAAAATAAAATTTAATTAAATAAGATGAGGGCTGGCGGGGAGCGCTGAAGATATGGCCATCCACTCCATAAAACAACCATCAATCATCTTTGAAATGAACTAGTCATCCTTACTAATGATACTGGGTCCACCATCGTACGAGACATGTGGATGAGGCCCGCTAGCCCATGTGAATAAAAGAAGAAATGATAAAACATCACAGGCCTACAGGGAGTGATCAGGATTGATTCCTTTGATTAGATGGTTCATATAAAGCATAATTTTGCACATGTCACAAAAGCTATTTATAAAAATGGAGCATTCCTAGGTGAATGAGGTGTCATACCATAACGAAGGCTAGGGATTTAAAGTTTTCTTTGGATTAAACCTTCGACTATTAATACCTAAAAATACATGAGGCAATCGTCAACCTAAGACTACGAGCCTGTAAATAAATGATTCTAATGGCACAAGTGACAACTTAGGTGACTGGGAACAAGATAGACAATTCAAATGTAAAATTAAAACAATCAAGGGTTTATGACAGGATTTTCAATTTTTTTTAAAAAGTAAAACCCTATCACAGTGACAAGGAACATGACCTAAAACTAGAAAACAAGGGACCAAGCTAGATTTTTCACAATTTTCATGATAGAACAAAGAAATATTTTGGGGTTCCATTAGTGGCTCCAATTGGGGACACATGCCTTTCACAAGCATGGCGATATCCCTGAATCTATGGGAAAGAAGACCGAAATTCCCTATCCATTTCAAAATTTTCAAACCACATCTGTTGGCTCTAGGCCACAAATGAGAAAAAATGATTCATAATTGCCTCTATCAAAGATATTGTTTTATGTTGTCCGTATTAAGCACAGTCTAAAAAAATACCATGAACTACCCACAAACCAACCCTATCATTGGCATTCTTTACCATATCAGTTTTCTTTCCAATATCACCTCTAATTCTATCAATTTGCAATTTGCAATTAGACACTAATCTAAATCCATAATCATTGTGACATTTTATCTTGGTTAGCTCATTATCATTTTCCACTAAATGCTCATCCAACTGAACTGATAAATTAAAAAATTCATAGTCCATTTGATCATTGACATCATCACATTTCATATTATATTCAGTTTGCACATCAAACTAAAAAAATTCATAAATAACTTTTTGTGTCATGTAAATCATCTTTGAATATGTCAAAAATAAAAGATACATATTTTGGAGCATCCTTATATTGACCATTGCAACATGGGAACATTTTTGGTTCAATTATATCAGAAAACACCTTGGTATCATAAAGATGGGGATCATATGCATTATTAACATCTAGGAAATGAGTAAATGCACTCATCTCAGGGTAACTAGAATATTCAGACTCATTCTTCACATCATCATTAAGCTCAATGCAAAATAAATCAAGAGCATGCTCAAATTATTTAACATTAACAAGGGTAGCAAAAGAACATCCATATGCATTGGTGACTTCATCTGCAATATCATTTGATATGTGTGTTGACCCAAAAGTGAAAGACTCATTGTTAGCTAAATGTTTTCCATTAACAATTGAACAAGCATCTTTGTTTTCCTCTACACAAATTATTTCCTCTTGAGATGAAAATATATCCATATTTATAGTATGGAGATAAGGAACATTAGCAAAAAACTCTATTTCACATTTACTAACATGAAATCCATCATTGTCCACATCATCAAGATCTTTATCATAAGGAAAATCATCACTACATAAACTTTGTTCATAACTCTTAGAATGTATGCCCAAATTCTTATCCTCAATATCTTGACTACTGGCTTGCGATGATAATTCAATAATAATTGCAAGTATATCTCCTTCTCCACCATTGGTATATAGATCTACATATATGCTACTTGTGGACTGATTAAAATTTATATTTTCATCCATACAATGAGGGGAATTTTCATCTTGAGATACACCATTTTCACTTATGTGTATCATAATATGATTTTTCACAATGGGATAACAACTATTAACATCTTGATGCATAATAATTTGTGTTTGATCATACTAAGCTCCTTCAACACTCTTCATCCATTCAAGTACCTGATCAAAACTATGAAGTTTTAATTCATCTCGAAGGGCACTCAACCATGGCTCAAAGATTTCAAAAAAAAAAATCAATGCATGTTGAATCTTCAGGTCTAATTATTTTGTGGATCTCCAACAAGGCATCCAAACATCTTGAGAAAAAATCACAAGGTGATTCATGATTTTTCCTCTTCATATTAGACAACCCTTGAATAAAATACATCTAATCAATTTTGCTAAAATATTTCCTAATATTCAACTTGGAAATCACCTTGATTAGTGTGTTGGAGTGAAGGACAAAAAAAATAAAAAAAAACATCATCACTTTGGCAATCATTTACATTTTCTAACCCATTAGTTTCATTTACATGAGGTGTGGTAGGATAACCAACATTTGCAACCTTGTATCCTTTAATTATTGAATACTTCATATTGTTCTCAATATCCATAGTTTTTTTATGTGCTTGATGTAATGTTGTAGGCTCCTTATCTCTTAACAAGTAACTTATTTTCTCATCAAATGCATCAAAGTATACAATCAAACATACTGCATCATTTGGTCTCAATGTTTTAGGAATGTCTTTTAAGGTTTCTGAAAATCTAAGATTGAAGGCTGGGACTCATCTTCTTCCCTCTAGATGGTGTTAAATCTTTGTATCAAGGAGTATGGATTGATTCTTTCTCCAATTTTTTCAATTAATATTTCCATGAATTCATTCCATGAAGAGATAGAACACACAAGAAAATATGAAAACCAATCTCTAGAATTACCCTTTAGAGTTTGAACGAAAAACATCATAACAACATCTTCATGACTTATCTCATAATCTCTCATAAAATCAAAAAATTCTTGTAGATTTTGAGATGATAATTTTTATCTTATCCGTTTGAACTTTAGCAAACATTCCCTAACTTCATTTGGAATAGGGTTTGGGAAACCTTGAATACCATTAAAATTCAATGGTAGAGATCTTTCCACAGAAAAAATTCTTTGATGACGTCAAAGGGGCTATACACTCTTCATGTTTACATCATGCTCCCCACAAGGATGTATAATTGATTGATACATTTTTCACACCCTATTAAAACTTAAAACATCAACCCTATTGTTGATTACCACCCTGTTTCATGATTTTATCATGATTTTAAATATAAAAACATCTAAAATATTTCAAATGGCCGAGATACAATACAAATATGCTTCCTATTCTAGATATTAAAAGTTTCAACTTATGAAGCATGCAGAACAATCTTCATTAACCCCTTGCTTCGTGCTTTATTTCACTGAATTGGGAGTATAGTATTACTTCTACATTTCTTAAAATGGCACCCATATAGATCTATTCTGTTTTGTAGGTTTAAAATAAGGGAAAATACCTAGATATATTATTAAGAATCATACTTCATTAGACTCATTTTATAGAGTTGCCACCTCCTTTGTAGAGGACCAAACTTCAATAGTATTTTTTACTGATTCAAAGTTCTTCAAAGTCGCCACTCACTTTTTGTGAGAATTTGTAATTCATAACTTCACAGACTCTATCAAGGCAAGATGATCCAATGTAAATTCCATTTTTCCATAGTTCCCCCGTAGAGTCACCATTTATGTTTGTTATTTTTAAGAACCAAACTTAGTCTCACCACAAACCTATGAAATTGCCAAGAACAATCATTAGTAAGGGTAAGGATTGGCCAACACATAAGTAAAGATCTTTGTATCTCTAATTCTTCTCTTTTGGCTCTATCAAAACAGGGAGGGTAATACCGAGACAACTATGTTCCTAGATATCATACTTCATTAGACTCATTTTATAGAGTTGCCACCTCCTTTGTAGAGGACCAAACTTCAACAATATTTTTTACTGATTCAAAGTTCTTCAAAGTCGCCACTCACTTTTTGTGAGAATTTGTAATTCATAACTTCATAGACTCTATCAAGGCATGATGATCCAATGTAAATTCCCTTTTTCCATAGTTCCCCAGTAGAGTCACCATTTATGTTGGTTATTTTTTAGAACCAAACTTAGTCTCACCACAAACCTATGAAATTGCCAAGAATAATCATTAGTAAGGGTAAGGATTGGCCAACACATAAGTAAAGATCTTTGTATCTCTAATTCTTCTCTTTAGGCTCTATCAAAATAGGGAGGGTAATACCGAGACAACTATGTTCCTAGATACTAGGGTGTCTAGTATCAAAACACAAAACAAATAGATAGTTCTTCTTATATGCTTAAAAACATCATGTCTTGGAAGTTTGGAAAACTTTCACAATAATGATTAACTTAAAAAAGAGAATATATGGTCCCATTAAAATTCATACACACATACTGAAACATTCAAAGAATGATTTGATTATGTTGTGTGATCTTCAGTCAAGCCAGTTACCAAAAGAGAGAATGAATACTAAACCAAGCTAGTGCCATATTCTAGGGAACGAAGTCAAGCCTCAAAACTATATGATTCAATAATTTTTTTTCATTTTAGGGAAAATACCTATGGCCTTAGAGATACTACCTTACAATATTCCCACCAATTATATATACAATTAACTTCTTACTAACATCCTTATGCAAAGATTATAGCAAACCTACTGCTAAATTCAATTAATTACATGCATTCCTTGAACGAACAAGCAAGAATGAAACATAACATCCATTGGGACTCAATAGAGATAAACAAGATAAGCATTGATCATGGTATTCATAGCTTGTATAATTCACATGAAGGAGAGAAAATATACTAAGATTTTATATCACTTTAGCATTTGTACTACTTATCCAAAACATATATTGTCTAACTTGCTTCTAAATCCTATTACTATAAAACTTACTACCCATGTTATTGTATCTTTTTTCCTTGAAAAGAAGATCCTATTTACCTATCGACTCCCTTAACTACTTGACCTCTCTCTTGTATCTAGCCTTAGAATACCTTTTATAAACCAAGGGAGCAACAAGAACTGGGTTGGAATACACATCACATTACGTTTAATTTTCATTTCAAAGTGAATTTCAACAGATAACAAGAAAATATTTCCCAACTAATTTTGGGGAATTCAACCTTCAAACGAAAAACAAAAATAGATTCTAAGGAACCATTGATCAGAGCCATCCCACAAGTCATCAAAAAAGTGTCATCATGGGAGAATCAAAAATATGTAAGTCCATATCATCCTAAAAAGCATCATAATCAACACAAAAAGCTAAAAAGGCTGGAAACACATTTCATGTCACACCAACCTAAGAGAGAAAACATCACACCAGACCAAAAGCGCAAGCACTTAGCAAGGAAAGCAATAGGATATTGCTTCACCTTGTCACTAGGTGAACATGTGTGCCCACTTGATGTCCTTATCTTCAGAGGAGTATCCTTCATCACCTCATCCTCAAAATTGACCCAATCCTTCATAGCCATAAGATACTGGTGATAGCCAGAATCATTCTCATCCCCATTATAAGAAGGATCATCAAAAACCTCAATAGGAGACTGATGACATCTCATTTAGGTGTGATGATATCAGTTCTTCCAAGCAGCCTCTCCTTCTAGCCTTTCAACATTTTTATCTTTTCTTTTGATCATTTCCTCTGAGATGGTTTGTCCCCTACGGTGGTAGGCTCACTTAAGAACTCCTTGTGTTGAACCCCTAGTAGCTCTTATCTTCTTTACCGGGGTTGTTGGTATCTTTGGTCTACCTTCCTCATTTGGAGGAGAGTTTTGAAATTCCAGAGGATTGAGCCTCTTGGAATGGTGAACTGGGCTAAGATTTACACGTATCTTCCCTATTTTTGACTTTTCTACAAAAGATCTCCAAATAGAATTACCAATTAACTCACAAATGACTATCTCAAAATCACTTCCTTACACATAAATTAGATTCTTTCTTAATTGGATAGTGAGAAAATAAAGTAATTAATCCTTATTAAATAAATAAACTAGTGTGTGTCTGCATTAAATTTCCAGGAGATCTTATGTGAGAGCATTATCAATCAATTAACCTTGTTTTCAAATCTCAACCATTGATCAAAACTTTGAACTAAATCAACAATTAGAAATTCAAGCTTATTAATGATGACAAAATTAAGCACATGCATTTTGATATTCATCTCAAATCAAGAGACTTAAGTATTTCCTTAAGTTTCATTTCAACCACACACTTAATTTCCAACTATACATGTCGTGTCACATATACCTAATTTCCCATAGAAAATAACTCACTTGTAATTCATCATAGTAGGATAGTGGGGAACGATCATGATTTTTCTTTAGCATATCTACCTGTACCATGCCTTACTTCAATTTTACTTTCCCATGTTTACCATCCTCTAATAGATTTGATGGCCCTAAAATTATTTATCAGTCTCACAAGTGTGTTGAATAATTAGCTCTAATTTTAGAGCTGCTTCTACGTTAGAAAAAACTTATCTACTAATTTGTGTGGCATTTACCTTTGTGCCCATCAAAAAATGTAGGACTTAGGTGGGACCAAAATAGGATGGCAGGGAGTGGCTAGAATTAATCAACATCACCTACCATTGACCATTGATTTCAATACATACTAAGAAAAAAAAGGTTTCCCAAGGTCCAATAGATTACTCAGAAAGACAAATGTTATTTCACCCGCTATCCCATGTGATCATTCCTCACTAATGCTGAAAATATACGGGTGTGCGGGGAATGGTCCTGATGAGAACACATGCCATAAAATCTGTCGTTGATTATGCCTCAAACAACTTCCACTACCCTGCAAGGATTTAAGCCCCAACATAAAGCAATACCATGTGGCCACCACCTACTAGCCCATGTAACCAAAATATAATTTAGTAAAACAAGATGGGTTGGTAGGGATTGATGAAGATATGGCCACATCCTCCATAGAACAACCATCGATCATCATTGAAATGAACTAGTCATCCTTATCAAGGATATTGGGTCCACTGTCATACCAGACACATGGTCGAGGCCTGCTAACTCGTTTGAATAAAATAAGAAACGATAAAACAGCATAGGCCTACAAGGAGTGATCAAGATTGATTCCTTCAATCAGACGATTCATACGAAGCATAATTTTGCACATGTCGCAAAATTTATTTATAAAAATGGGGCATTATTGGGTGAATGAGGTGTCATTTGATAACAAAGGCTAGGGATTTAAATTTTTCTTTGGATTAAACCTTCGACTATTAATACCTAAAAAGACCCGAGGCAACCGTTAGCTTAAGACTAGGGGTCAGTAAATCAACAATTCTAATGCCACAAGTGACAACTTAGGTGACTGGGAATGAGAGAGACAAATCAAATGTAAAATTAAAATGATCTAGGCTTTATGACATGATTTTAAGAATTTTTTTGAAAGTAAAACCCTATCATAGTGACAAGGAACATGACCTAAAACTAGAAAACAAGGGACCAAGCCGAATTTTTCACAATTTTTATGATAGAACCAAGAAATGTTTTGGGGTTCCACCAGAGCTATTTGAATGTCTTCCTCAGCGATTTCATCATTTTTAGGTTGGTGGAATCTATGAAAGGGGTTTTTTTCATTTTTAACCTTGGTGGTTTGAGTTTGAAGTTCCTTTTATTTGAGCTTTTTCTTTTGAGACCTTGTTAAAACAGGCATACAAGTGTTGAAGTTTTACTAGAATTTGATCTTTTTTTGAGAAGTGCCAAGGATATACCCCAAGTTAAATGGAATGAAAAATATTATTGATGAGACTTAGGTGAGATCTAATTATACAACTTTCTTTCTTGATGAAGGATGATAGATCCTGATGATGAAACTTAACTTAATAGTTAGAGATGTGTTTGATGATTTAGGAACTTTAGGGTGGTAGGTCCTAGTTTAGTTATATAATATTTACTTACAATGGCTAGTTTCTTCAATTTTAAAACACTATTGTGATTGAGGAATGGTTTTCTCTGAAAAGGATCCTTGAATATGGTTCAAACTGTCTCATAGATGATGAAAATATCTCTTTGTTTGTGAATTAATTGGATGCACTAGAATAGGGTACAAATGCACTGGAAAATGGAATGAATGTGCTAAAATATGGCCTAGAAGTGCTAGATTGTTCCTCAAATGTGCTAGAATACGAAAATGATGCACTAAAAGATGATGCAAATGTGCCAAAAAGTGGACTATATGTGCTAGAAGATGGGTCAAAAGTGCTGGAAAATGACTCAAATGTGCTAGAAGATGAACTCATTTCATTGAAATTGGGAATGTATGCGCTAAACTGGAAGTGTTCCACTGTGTTGAAAGTCTGTCTAGTTATTTTTCTTTGAATTAGTGAATTTGAATGTTTTGAAGGATAACCTTATAAACAATGATTTGTTTCTGGTTTCCTTGTTTCTGAATCATGCAGATTAAGTTTCTTAAATGGATGATTTCTTTAATAATGATTTCAAACACAACATCAAGTTGTAAAACTATTGTTTCAAGCTTATGGTCTAAACATTAAGTGTATCCTCAATAATCTAGTATGATTTCTTTGATTTCCACAGGTATAGAACAAGAGAAAACAAATCAAACATTCCTAATGTCAATGGTCATTAATAATATCATAACCCACATCTTATAACTATATCATCTCACATAGCTGAGTATGTGTAGGATCATGATGGGCCAAAAAGTGGCGATATGTAAGCCATATGATGGCCCAAGTGGCTGACGACTTTTTTTTTACCCAAAATTGTTGAAACGAAAAGGGTTTTTAGAGGAGATTCTCATATTTCCACCAGTATAAATTATGCTTTACTTTGAATTTAATAAATAATCATTATTAATTTTCTATTAGAATTACGAATAAAGTCTTAATTGATAGGTTGATTGAAAAATATCTATAACTTTCAAACGGTATCACATTTTTTGAATCCAAAACATGTGTCACATTCTATGCTTCACCTAGTATAGGATTAAAAACAAAAAAAAAGTTCATTATTTTTTTACCAAGTTAAGGTGGTTAGATAGATGAGCTTTTATTATTTTTAAAAGTTGTAATAAAAAATTCATAATTAATTATTTACTTAGAAAAAAATTATAAAAAATTATGCATGACATCGGGACATGAGTCCTCTACTTATAGCTAAAAGATTATAAAAAAATATTATCATTTTAATGTGGTTAGGGTGGTCAGACATACACCTACTTCTTATTTTTACCCTCAAATTTAAATACTACTACATTGAAATTTAAAATTTTCACCAAATAGATTTGTTTTTTTAAATAAAGGTCTAATAGTTTAGAAACTACATTCAATTTTCTAGAGATTCTAATTTTACATTTTTTTGAAATAATGTAGATAACTTATTCAAATTTTTATGTCAAGTTGTCTAAATTTGATTTTTTGTCTTTTTATTGCCACTTAAGGGCTTGTTTTTTCCATGATGATCCTGCACATACCCAGTTGTTTCACCCCTTAGAGGGTTCCCATATTTTTTCCTTTCTCGGGTTTTCAACGAAAATAAAATTATCCACTTTTGGTGAGAAATCCCTGATAGTTATATGGTGAGTATTTTAGGGGTAGATTCTTCCCTCCCCTCGCATTGTGAATATTAAAAATGTTTGGAAACTGACTCTATTGGCTTCTACACTTAAGGTTCTTAATAAGGGTTATGTTCGGTGTGGCGAAAATGAAAAAATCCCTTAGGAGACCTTCCAACCTTTAGAACAAAGTATTTTAGGATGGTTATCAATGCACACTACTGTTAAATGTGAGTTTGCTCACATTCAATTTTGATTATAGTGGGTTGGAATACTTGGATTTATTCATTCCCACTTAGGTCATTCCCATAGGGTGAGTAATTTTCCCACTACGAAAATCCTTCCAAAGGTTAATGCAAGAAAAGAAAGAGTGAGTTTGGCATTTTGGTCACCCACTGAAGGGGAGATCATAAGCCTATCACTTTACAAGCACATAGAACATGGTGCTCATTAATCATCTTAATTAAACTAGGTGCCTAATTTATTCAAAGGAAAAAAAAACTTCATCCCCTACAATCATCATTAGTAGTCTTAGATATTGTCTTCGATAAGCGTATTTGAGCACCTACAACACATAAAATATGGATCAGCTTCCAGAATTTTGAATTTGTGCAAAGAAAACTACATGCGATATAACAAAAACCATATGTGCTAAAGATCAAGAAGATGTGCTAAAAGAACTACAAAATGACTTGAATGAAATACTCAATGTGCTAAAATAACTACTAAATGCACTGAAAGAGCTACTAAATGTGCTAAAATTTGAGCCAGATCCACTGAAAGATGCTCCAGATGTGTTATAATGGGGCTTGGATGTGTCGAAAGATGTTTCTTATGCGTCGAAGGAAACCACGGGTGTGCTACATAGAGATTCACGTCCAAATCTATAAACAAACTTTCTAGAAAATGTTAATAAAAATAGGGCTCGAGCCCCACAGTGGATGCCAAATGTATTGTGTGAGTTTAAAACGGGAATAAATAAATTAAGGCTAAACAAACACATCAAAGAAACATTATATTAGACAATTTAAATGACAATTTAACTAAATTGAAACAAACACATTCTCTAAATCCATCCCATTGTTCTCTATCTCCAAGGATTCATTTAAATCATAATGGCTCTCAAATTTTTTATGGACCATCACTTTTTAGAATGCCAACCTGAAGAACAAGATGTTGTAAAATGCAAGAAACCTATTCCTACATGATTGATAAACTATATGATAGTGATGTTATGATAATGATGTTGTCATAAGGATATGATTCTAAATTTTGTGATGCAACTACTGTATGACAATTATTATGATAATTAAAATGAAGCTAATGGAAAAGACATGATTCTAAACTAAATGCTCAAAAAAGCTAATTGCTCAAATGAAAATGTTGTAGAGTAAGTTTTCTCAAGAAGGGATCCTTTTTTCTATATAATGAGGCTTTATTTATAGATTTTCCAAAGCATAAACTGATGTGGCAACAACCAACGGTCTAGATTTCATCTGGATATATGAATGGTGGAGGATGAAGAAGTTAGAGAGAAATAAGGAGAGTGTTCCCTTCATGAAAAAAATATGCAAGTGCAGAGGAGAATAAATGGAATAGAAAAGCCAAGTGTCCCAAAGTTTTTTTGAATTTATTGAGAATAAAGCCCAAATTAAATATTTGAAATATTCAATTTTTTGAGACACATGATGAGGTGGAAGGAGGAAAAATTTATAGACATGTGACTAAATTTAAATTTAGCATTTAAATTTAATAAGAAGTTAATTAAATAAAACAAAGTATTTAAATTTGTTTAAATAATTAAGATTAGAAGAATATGATTTAAGATAGAAGAATTAGAAAATGAACTAAATAAATAAATTTAGAATTTATTTATAAGTAGATGAAATAAAAGGTTTATTAATTAAATAACTTATATTTAATTAATTAATTCTCCAAACCAATTTTAGGTGTATACAAGATTCACAACAAATTTCTAGAATAGAGACCTTTTCACAACTTGTGGAGGCTAGAATAAACTTTTAGAAATACATGCTTTATTAGGAACAAAAATAAATATAGCACAAGACATACTATATACCTTCAACAACATCTCTCCATCATCAGTCATGCTTCTAATCCTCATATGAATGTATCATTATAAAAAAAAAAATTGTGACGTGAAATAAGCCATGGCATCTAATCATGAACTTCAAAATCTCTTCTTATATATGACATGGCATCCAACCATGAAATTGAACAACACTTCTTAGATAAGGCTTAAAATCCAACCACGAACTTCAGAAACATTTATTAGATAAGGCATGAAACTAGCGAAAACTAATGCCAACAATCATTCACAATAATCTCATAAACATATGTAGCAATCACACCAAGTGTTGACATCAAGGACAACCAAAAATTAATTTTGACATCAATGACAAAAATTCCCAACAATCTCTCCTTCAGTATTGATGGCAACAAACACTGCTCACTCTCCCATTTTACATCAAGGACAAAGTGCCAAATACACTTGCATAAAAAAACAACATATAAATTCAAGGATAAAGGAAAAAAATATCTACTTAAATAAAAACACACACTTTCCCTTTGACCAACATCACTTTTGATCTTGGCTAAGCAAGAAGCAAGATTCAATATATTTATCTATTATAGATGTAGAATACATTGCAACATGATCTTGTTGCACACAGGTATTATGGATGAGGAAAAACTTGGAGGATATTAGAGTCATGTATGATGAATTGATTTCTATATTTTGTGATAATACAAGTGCTATTAATATTTCAAAGAATCTGGTGATGCATTGAATGACAAAACATATCTCAAACTAGTATCATTTTTTGATAGAAAAGGTTACAGATAATGAAATGAAGCTTTAGTATGTACCTACAAAGGATCAGGTTATTGATATATTCACTAAGGCTCTTCCTAAGGATACTTTTGAGTATCTCTAAGATAATATAGGGTTTATTACCCCTCCTTTGAACTAGATGCATAAGGATATGCATCAATCCATTGGATCTCAAGATTCATTATTTGTTCTAGACTGATGTTAGAGGATACCTCTTAGGGGGAGCAGGTTGTGCTTTGTTGGTTGTTACAACTAGGGAGAGTTAGTGTTGGTATAGATTGGTGTTACCCTTTTTCAATTATGTCAAAGGATATGTGTAGTGGTTTCTATTTGATATAGTGTGTTGTGTACTCCTAAGGGGGAGCATGTAGAATAGTAAAAAGGAAAAGGTTGTTGTAGAGAAGTTGTTGTCCCTTATAGGTATTACCTTTTGGGGAGAGAGAAAGTACTCATGTTTAATATCAAAGGGGAAAGTTATGTAAATATATTTCCTTTTTCCATTGATGTCAAATGGTGATAGAGAATAATGTGAAATAGTTTTTTAAGAGAAGGAGAATATTAAGCTGAGAGAGAGAAACAAAAAAGGAGAAGGAAAATAATTGATATGGAGAAGTGTGTTAGTGATCAGAGTTGTTATGTTTTTCTATTGATGGTCTTTCATATCACGTGTTTCCATCAATGAAAAAGGAGGAGATTATTGAAAGTATGAGTAGTTAGTCATTTCGTCAAGATGTTGTGAGATAAGAGGGATTCATTGCACATAGGTCTCTTCATTCTCAAGGGATCACTAGGGAAAAAACTACCCTTATCCACCTCAACATAAGTTAAATGAGGAAATTGCAAAGAAAAAGTGTACACATTAATTTTCACAAAAAACTACTTTAGATTGAAAGAGAGTGAAATTTCTAGATTATTGCTTCCGACAGAGGATCTCTTAATCAAAGGATGGCAATGCAGATTCAAAATGTCGACATGATGTGCTATTTTCAAATTGGTGTGTTGGTGTCCTAAGCAACAAAAATCTTAGGATCTCAAATGGGGAAAATAAATTCTCACTTTCTAACTCAGATCTAAGTTCTACTAAACATAATAATCAAACATAGAATAAAAACTATAAGAAAAGAACAAGGACAACTTGGAGAAAACTTACCTTCAACAAGATGTTCGATTCGTCACTCCAAGCTTCGATTTCCAAACTACACAAAGAAGAATGAGGGGAAAATTTTGGGGCTTTATAGGAGCCTACCACAGTTAGACCCCTATTTTGGTGTTCTCGCCTCCATGGACAATGAGATAGAAAAGGAGTGTAGCCAAAATGAACAAAGTGTGTGGTGAAAGGAAAAATAACTTTAGGAGTAGAACCTGTACCACTAAGTAATAATAAATGAACAAAATATGTAAGTTAAAAAGAGAGAGAGAGCATTAATCATGGGCCTAGGCCCTCTCTAGAGCACATAGATACAATATTGAATGTTTTATGGATAGTTGTAGCTATTGGAGGGACCTCAATATGGTGTGGCTTCACTTGTAGAAGTGATGCTATCTAGGATCAAAGGAACTCAAGAGTGAATTTGAAGAGAGAGAGCTTGAATGAATGAATGAACCCCCAAAATGAAAGAAAATGAGGGGTTTTGTTACATATAAGGGCGGAAAAGAGTCGTCACACTTGAAATCCTGACTGCCAAGAAACATGTCAAGAATCAAGATTCGAGATTCCTCATTTCAAACTCAAAAAATTTCTAGGATGCTAGCTTACCATGTAAACATCTACATGTTGCATGAATTTCCAAGGCTTCATTTTTTGTGAAACGTGTCATCACACTATTGTTGCTTCACCACTAGTCCACATGGAGCTAGAATTATGAAATTTTGACCCATGGGATTTTTTCCATTAATATGTTTAGGCATCATAAATTCTAGGCAAAGTGCTAAAATGTGCAATTTCCCCTAGGTGTAATTTTGTGAAATTACATCTTGCCCCTAGTTTAGTCAGCTCAATTTTGGAAAAATATCAGCCACACTAAAGTATAGAAGAATTTTTTATTCAAATTTAATCTTTATGGATTTGTGTGTCAACAAAAAATGCCTTAGAGGTCATTGACATCAAGCTAGTTGGTACCAGAGTTTCCCCAACAACCAAACTCAACAAATGATGCCAGATTAGTTGTGAAAAATCACAAGAAATTATACCCTAAAAAACTCAAATTTTATGTGAGTTTCAAAAATCAGAAGGAGCTACAACAACAAGAAGAATGGTCAAGAAAAATTCAATGATTCGAAAGAAAAATATGGTAAAGAGGTGAGTATATGTCCCCTTCTAAGTTTTCCCCCATCAAGGTAGGGTGAAATTAGGAGAAATTGAGGAGACACAAACTCTAGGAAAAATGGGCCCCATGGGGCCTATATATACCTAGGTGGGCCACTAGAAGGGTCATTTTCACTATTGACTACAAGGAAATTGTTGACTTTTGTGAGAGAAAATTTAGAAAAGTGTTTAGCACGAGTGAGTACGAGGTGTTGAGGCTAGATAAGTTGATGGAGGATATCACCAAGGGCCACAAGGTGGACTAGGTAGGTCTCAAAACCTCATTTATATTGCATTTTAGAATATTTTTTAGATGATTTATGCTTTTTGAGTTGTGCATGAGTCCTTTTTTCATGTAGTTGTCTAAAATATGTGTCGGCATCTTATGTTTGCATTGTCATATTGAGTACGTTTTGGTGTCCTTGGGTCTTGAATGGTAGAAGGGGACATATGCATGGCACATAGACATTTGCATGGTGCACAAAAGTCCACAAATTTTTTTCTTTCAAACTTTTCTAAAAATCCCATGTTCTAATTTAAACATTTTTTCACTTCTTGCACGACTATCTTGAGATTCAGGAGCATCCCAATGAGTGAGCAGACTAACTAGTTTGTGAGAAGAGGGACTGCCTTAGTGAGGATGAGATCACCCATCTATAGCAAGCCAGTCTTTGGCATATATTTACTATGCCAAAGATGCAATATCGTAAGTAGATGTTGGAAACCTTGGTGGAGTGGTGGGATGCCACCACATTATCTTTCCAGATGCCTATTGGAGAGATGACTATCACATTAGAGGATGTTTATCAATTCTTAGACTACCCATTTGTGGACAGCGAGTGACAATATATGACATGTGATCAACATGTAAGCAATCAGAGGGTGTCCTCTATTGCTCAGGGCATATTGACAATGGTGATGACACAAGTCACATTTCTACACACTAGTATGATCAAGCATGGACCACTGCACCCCTACTACACTGCATGATGGTTGTGACTATGGCCTTTTAGCTCACAATAGATGAGTGAGGATCTCACATGCATGGGGGCCTCATCCATAACATTCATGATATGGTCAAGCATAGGATAGTCTTTTCCTAGGGGCATAGCATGCTAACGCACTTGTATTAGGGCTTGGGGCGGTATGTGCACTATGAGTACCACAGTTTGACAATGTGCACACTACTGTAGGTGTGAGAATTTTTCCACATCATGTACACAAGGTCAATCAAGTTACCATAGAGATGACTATACAATTTCCCCATGGCCCATTAGTATGAGGTGAAGAGATAATGGAGACATGGTGACTTGTAATTTTAGCATTTATAAATTGATACCCTTGTTCTCGATCGGTTTAGATATAGAACCTATCATTTTTGTAGGTGGGTGGATGAGAGTAGGTACCTTCGGAACCTACAGTAGGACCTTTTTCTCGTAGGTTGCCATAATCATATTATTATGCCTTATGATTGGAGCTAGGTCATGCAGTAGCATGGGCATGTACAAACCATCTCTCCAGTAGTCCCCACATTTACAAGGCTAGTGAGGAGTGTTACTAGACCCAAGGAAATCATCTGACCCTCCATTATAGACATTGTTTTGTTAGATGATGATGACCCTGACTGAGATTTGGTACTTATAGCCACGACATATAATGTTAGTATAGCTATTGATTTTAGAGTATGGTGGGAATGAAACCATCCTCATCCAATTTTTGTAGAGGATGCCCCTGGAGGGGATCTCAACTCATAGGGGGATGTTCTAGAATAGGCACCATAGGATAGGAGGAGAGGGCGAGGAGGTAGGTAGGTGCAGGATGAGGAGGAGGAGGAGTGACTACAACCATCACTAAGGCCAATGTAGTGGTACAGGAGGTCAGACCTCCACCAACTACCCCATCTTGTCAACACCACCAACAACACCTACCATCACAACATAGGCATCCCTAGTAGCACCAAGAGCAACCACCAATACTAATGGCGTAGGTCCTAGTGTTGCTCCTCACCCTGACCCCGCTTGGCATCCAGGCAAGCCAAGTATACTAATAATGTTATTTATATCTCAGTACCTGTAGTTTTCTTTGTTGATGATTACATGGATATGTCATGTGATACTAATCTTGTTTTTTTCCTTTTTTAGTTGCAGATGATGTCATGGATGGACTAGGTTGATAGCGTAGTACATATCAGACTTGGTCCCTAACATACCCATCCAAGGCATGGTTCCATGGAATGACGTACCCACATGTTTGAGCTAGCTACATGTTTGAGGACTGATTATGAGGAGCGAGGGGTAGAGATCATGCAAAGGGCGTATACTCTACCTTACTCGAGGGGAATCATAACCAACTATCGGGGGAGTTGTGGATGATTCTTTTAGAGTGAGAGACAACCGTGATGAGGGATGGTACTATCGAGCAAGATCATGGCACCCTTTAGAGTTGTCTTGATGACCTCACGAGGTAGCCAACAATCATGATCCCGACAAGTGATTAATAGTTACAACAGGAGTTGTTCTAGGTGTAGATTTAGATAGCCTCCCTTCAAGGAGAGATTAGAAGGATGCATACAGTCCTATTGAGATCACACACACACTACTCTGGATCCATCTCTACTGTCTAACCCCTACCTAGGCCATAATTGTAGCTAGAGATAGAGGGCTTGGGGAGCCATATAACCCAGCCATAGAGAGCTCCTATTTTTTTGGATCAGTTTTGCAGCCATGAGATATATATCCATTTTTAAGATCTCTTTGGTATAGAAATTGATACATATATTTAGTATCCACTCATTTTTTGATGATAGTGGCCTCATACATATATATGATGTTTGATATATATCATATATATATCAGAAACTGATTTTGACATTATGGCATTGTGTACTTTGATATGTACGGTTTTTACTTTTATATATGTTGATACTGTGGATGTTATATATACATGGATGTATGTTTACATTAGATGCTATCTTATGATTTAATGAATACACATGGATGTATGTTAATTAAATACAATGATGATCTAACTTCCTTATAATATGTAATGTAATGCATTGATACATAGCATAATAAGACACATGTATGTATATTTTATACACACACACACAATCACATCATAACACAAAAAAAAATCAAAATGTGTTAATAAATAATATCAACATATGAAATGTTACTACCCTTAAAGAGTGAACACCACACACATGACATGTTAGACACTACACATGGTATCGAAAAATATGCATCACATTAACGGGATCTTTTAGAGGCATTCCATCCATAGACGATATTCCATAGGCACCTTAACCATACACAGAGACAACAATGTAACGGCCTAACAAATTAGGACTTAATTTCCCCCTCTGATCAAATAGTGCATTTACATTTCTTTGATTCTCATAGAGAACCAAGTCACCTACCTTGAAAATTCTAGGAAGCACACTTTGATTATACTATCTAGATAATGATAGTTGATAAGATTTAAGATGACCGAGGTCCTGTAATCGACACTCCTTGAGAATCCCTAGTTGATGCAAACAATTAGCTTGATAAGTCTCATCATCAGTTAACCCTTTAAGGTAAACTCACAAAGATGGAATTTCAAACTCTAAAGGCATGATAGCTTCGTCACAACAAATACGAGGTTGTAAGGTGTCATTCCCATCATCATAAAATACTTGTTTGATAGGCCCACAAAACGTACTCTAACTAAAAATGCCAATCCTTACCATTTTTGTTAACTATTTTACGAAAAATGAGCTCAAGAGTCTTGTTAGATGCTTTTTCTTAACCATTAGATTGAGGATAAGAAGGTGTAGAAAATCTTTGTTGAATGCAAAATTTCTCTAGGAATTGCTTTATTTCCTTGTTATTGAATGGCATACCATTGTGAGAAACAAGTATAGAAGGCAACCCAAAATGAGAAATAATGTTATTCAGAAGAAAACTACAAATAGCTTAAGAATTTTTTGAGCAAAGTAGGATAGCTTCGACCAACTTTATGAAGTAATATGTAGTAGTATGATAAAATTATGTCCCTTAGAAGAAGGAGGTGATTTTTTCTAATGATATCCAACCCCCATTTTATAAATGGCTGAGGAGAGGTCTATTTTTTTGACTCTTGCGTAGGTGCATTAATACGATGACTATGTTGTTGACATGATGGGAACTTTTTAACAAAATCAAAGGAATCGTGTTCCATCTTTTTCAAAAATTACCCCATGTGTATCAATTTCCTCACTAGAGATTTAACACAGAAGTATCCACCCCTAGAGTGTGAAGGAGCTTCTTTTAGGGAAAGGAGTATTTCTACTTTAGTTAGACATTGAAGAAGCAAGTTGTTATAGGATTTCCAATAGAGGACATAAAAAAACCAACATAACGGGCTAAAAGCTTTCATATACGAGTGCGATCAGTTTTTATCGCATCATCAAGAAAGTTTCCAATCTTCAGGTAGTTGTAAATATTAGAGAACCACTCTCCCGATTCTACATGAGAATACACAAGGACATCAAACTTAGGTTGATTTGAAACAACTGGAAATTGAAGGACCTGAACCATGAAGTATTATTTCGTATCCTCATTCGAAGGTACCAGGGAAGAAACACTTGCCATAGAATTTGCATCTCTATTCTCCCTCCTAGGGATTTTGTCTATTGTGAAAGAGGAGAACCATCTAACCAAGGAAAAAGTGTGGTATCTATATAGAGACAACTTACTTTTCTTAGCTTCATAGGTTCCTATAATCTAATTCACAATAAGTTTAGAATCACCTAGTATATAGAGATGTCTTATTTTTAGTGCAGTCGAGGCATGCAAGCCAACAATAAGGGCTTCATACTCAATGATATTATTAGTGCAAGGAAATTCCAATTGGAAGGATAGAGGGAATAGCTTACCTTTTGGTGATATTAGAACCATAGCTGCTTTGGAGCTAGTTTGACCTCTTGACCCATTGAAGTACATTTTCCATTCGAGATCATAATTAATTGCAAGAATTTTTTCATTGGGAAATAGATCCAGCCTGTGAAGGAGTGAGATGAAGGAGCATCTACCAAATGATCAGAAACCACTTGACCCTTTATTAACTTATGATTAATGAACTTTATATCAAACTCAAAAATTAACAACACCCATTTCGCTAACCTTCTAGCAAGTTCAATACTAAAGAAAAAATGCTTTGGAAGGTCAATTTTCACAATGACATGCATTTCAGCATGGAGAAAATAGTGCCTCAACTTTTGCATAGAAAAGATAAGAGCAAGGCTTTGCTTCTCCATGGAGTACCAAGTTTCATAACCAACCAAATCATGGCTAATATAGTAGACCGCTCTCTCTTTCTAGACATCATCATACTGAGCCAAAAATGCTACTAAAGCATATGGTGATGTTGTGAGGTAAAGAAAAAAGGGTTTATCCTCTATAGATGACATTAATACAAGAGGATTGGCCAAATAGGCTTTGATTGAATTAAAATATTTCTAGCACTCTTCATCCCATATTAAGCAAACATATTTTCTTAACAAGCGAGTGAAAGGAAGGGTGTGATCAACCAGTTGAGATATGAATATATGAATTTATTGAATCTTCCCTTGTAAAATTTGCAATTCAGTAATATTCCTAGGTGGAGGCATGTTAATAATAGCATCAATATTATTTACATCGACTTCGATTCCATGGTGATAGACTATAAATCTAAAAATATTTCCCATTTATACGTCGAAGACACACTTAAGAGGAGTAAGTATCATCTTATAGATTCGAAGCCTTTCAAAAATAAGATGAAGGTTCTTCAGATTATCCGAACAGGTTATAGATTTTTCCAAGATATCATCAACATAATCTTCAAAAATCTTATGAATAAAATCATGAAATATTAGGGTCATCACTCATTGGTAAGTAGCTCTCTCATTAGTTAACCCAAAGGGCATGGCCACATAACAAAAAGTACCCCAAGGGCTAGTGAAGGATGTATTGTACTGATCCTCTAGACTACTATGGATCTAATTGTAACCCGAGAAGCCATCCATGAAAGATAATAGTGCATGCCCAATAGTCAAGTCCATAATCATGTCTATATTAAGTAATGAAAAATCATCCTTAAGATAATCCTTATTAAGATCACAACATTCAATGCATATACAAAATGACCATCAAGTTTTCTAATAGTGACTATATTCAAAATCCAAGGGGAGTAGTCAATTGGACAGATAAAGATTTCTTTCAACAACTTATGTATCTCGATTTGAACCATCAATGCCACCCTGGAATTGATCTTTCAGATTTTCTACTTAACTAGCTTGGTGTTGAGACATAAGATGAGATTATAAACCACTATAGACTCGTTAATGCTAAGAATTTCCTCAAAAATCCAAGCAAAGATACTAGAATGAGAATGAAAGAGCTCAGAGTGTTCTTTAGATTCTTTAGAAGAAAGGCACTTTTCGACCTTGATCACCTTTTCAGAAGGCTTAGGATCCATAGATATTTCAGTAGTATCTCCCTTATAGAGATAAATAAAATCTCTAGGATGTGATATTGGAACATCATCACCAACATTGGATAAAGGGTCCTCCTCAAATACTCAAGACAAATTCTCCAAAGTATGCTCATTCATGCAAGTGATACAAGAATCATCTTTTGCGATTAAGGGGAGGCAAAGGAGAGTAGAAACCTAGGTATTCCTCAAGTGCTTCATCTAAAGAGAAGAAATCTAAAGGGACCTTCTCAACCTACCACCCATCCTCTAATAATTTAGGAAGGACCAAACTTAGTGGTTCAACGGAAATCATATTAACACTCCACCAAGGTTTCTACTTATATTGTTCAACATAACACCCCAAACCTAGATAGTGATTTCACGGCTTGCACTGGATAGGGACTTGGATTCCTTGCTTAATACACCCTATGCCTCTTTTCCCATAGTCATAACGAGAAGAAAATTGATATCCAAAACCATTATGAGTTTGTAAAACCTCGGGAGGTAGTGGCTCTACGTAGAGGGCTTCATTCCACCAGTCAACCTCAAAAGTGTCTATGAGAGCACAACTGTCTCCTTTAATCAATTCAAAAATATTGATCTCTTAATAGTGGGACTACTCTCCTTAGTAGGGGAAGGACTAGTCTCCTAGATAGGATCACAATTCTCTTCCTCAAAAGGACAATCACCCAATTTTTTATTAGAGGCCTTTAGAAACTCTAGATGAGTTGGATTCACTTTGTATTCTCCAACAATAACTGGGAGAATTGTAAGGATCCTCAATCATCACCAAGAAAAGAATTTGAGTCACAAGAAGAGGAAGATGGGGAGGGCTTATGACTTTCTTCTTTAGGTGACTCATCTTTGGCAGTGTTCACTTCGAGGATAACCTCCACAGAGGGTATCACTGAGGAAAATCTCATAGTATAAAAAATTAAAGATGGAATACAATTATTAAAGAGTTGAGATAACTGAAGCCTATCCAAAAAATGCTAACTCATAAAGGTGAATGGATTTTAGGTCAACTTTAATTGTGACCACCCAATTATTTACAACAAACTTTAAACAATGGTGTAAAGTAGAAGTCACAACACCCATAGCATAAATCCAAGGTGTCCCCAAAAGAATATTATAAGGAAAAGAGCCAAGAATCACATAGACCAAAGTACGCAAGGTAACGGGGCCTAGCTATAAAGGCAATATTATTTGTGCCTAGAGATTGGCAGCTGACATTATCGAACCCAAAAATTTACAAAGAAGCACCTAGAGAAGATGAATCAACTTTAATATTAGGAAATAGATTCATTTCGAAAAAATTGAGAGCCAAACTAGTGTAAATAAGAGTATTCCTAATTCTAATATTATTAATGTTAATTATAATCATTAAAGGGTATTCATGTTTCTACACATCCAGAGGTAGAAGTTCTTGCAGATGGAATGTGATATTCGATGAATCCACACGAATATGATCCAACAATGCATTGACATTCGTAGGCCTAGAAAAGGTAGGCAAGATGATCTTCTGCAAGTGTTTCTCAAGATTTTTTTGATAAACTTAAGCATTTTGAAGCAAATCCCAAAGTGAGATCTTATTCAGAGTAACACGAAGTTGCTTGACAATATCATAATCACTTGATGATTTAGTCAAAGGTTTAGGTGCTGAAGGAAGGCTTGGTTGAGAAGGTGATAAAGAATTATGAACTTCAGTATGTAATGTAGATGAAATGATGTAGCACAGTAATATGGTTAAATCTAATCTAAACATGCATAAATCTAATTAAGAAAACAAAGAATGAAGTAAACAAATTAAAAATCAAATAACGTAAAACATAGAACAGTCTCACCGAATATCAATCCATTTCCTCAAATTATCTTGATTATCCTTCTCCATTTTTCTGTGTTGGTATTCTTGCCCTCAGATTTTAGTATGTATGCAAGCCTAGCCTTGATGTATGTCTAAGAAAAATATTGAAGATTAAGTTCTTCCAAAAAGTGTATTGATTTTGGGAGGAGGAATAATGGAAAAAGTTAGCCAATTTATAGAAAGTTGGTTTTCAAAGGATCAACTCAGATTCAAAAGAGAGATCAATGATCGAGATTATTGAATGCCATGCAATGTGAGTTTTGTGTCAGTTAGAATGTGAGTTAGGAAATTCTTCAAGATAAAGATTAAATTAGAATAATAATTTAATCTGGTGTTAAGATTGTTCAAAAATAGAATGAATAGGCATTCAAGATTAAATAAATGATTTAATCTTTAGTTGAAAGTCTTCAAAAATAAGAAGAATTAGACTTTGAATGAAAAAGATAAAGTTATAACTTGGAGAAAGATCTGTACGAATGGACACATGAATTAATTAATTAAATAAATATATTTAATTAATAAATATGTTCATGCATATGAGTTAGAAGTAGTTAATTGACTGGTTGTGACAAAGAGTCTCTTCACAGAGATGAACAGATATTGAATCTGGGGATAATTGACATATTTAAATAGATCTCGAGTCAGATGGTGAGTGACTAATTAGTTAACTAGATGACAAAATAATGTGACAAAAACAATTATTTATGAATTAAATGTTAATTTAAATCAATATTCAAAATTAAAATGATTTAATTAAATAAATAATTAATCTATTTAATTGACTGTTGAAAACGTTAATTGAATAATTAAATAATTCAAAAATAATATTTAATTTTAGTCAAAATATGATAAAAGGGTAAATTAAATAATAAATTATTTAATTTAGAAAGAGAATTAATTAATTAGCGACGTAATTAAATAATTAATATTTATTTAATTAATCAGAGTTGAACAAGGGTCATAATGAATTAATCAAATAATTAAAAGGTTATTTAATTAATAGAAGAAAGATGTGTTTAGGAAATAATTAAATAATTAACATTATTCAATCATGACCATGGACATTAGAAAATTACGTCGAAAGTGGTACTCGTAGGCCTAGACCAATTTTCAGTGTCTACAATTTGGCATTCTTTGATACAATGTTGTTTATCGTGTTGTGTCAAAGAAAATTAATCAAAAGTATGGCCTAGTGAAAGGGGGAATGACGAGCAGGTAGTGGTATGCCCCCTCGAGAGGATAGGTGGGTTCGTGTCATGTACTGATTTTTGTCATTTATTTAAATGCAATTATTAATCATGAGATTTTTAATGTTTATGATAGATGATTATTTAAATTGAAATTGAAAGTGAAATTGAAATTTAAATGCAGATGAAATGATTTGAAATTCATTATTATGAAATTCGAGGTTTATCATTGCTGATGAAAATTTGAATGGAAGTGAATGCATGAACATGTGAACGAGAATGAAGGCGAGAACATTGATCAGGTAGAGTCATTTTAGCCATTAGATATTAATGAGGATGATGGAATCTCACTCACCACTTAGTTATTATTAATGCATTTTCGTGATGATTATATTTGAAAATTTTGAATAAGTTTATTCGATTGCTTAAAATTATGTGAAAAAAGAATATGTTTGTTTTGAAATGGAAATTTGATTTCTTTTTATGAGAAAATTGATTTTACTCAAAGAATTACTTCTTTATGTAAATATTTTATTTTTCAGTTGAAAATAATAATGTGTTTTATTTTAAATTATGGGAATAAACTTTTAATTGTGAAAATATAAATATTAAAGAATATCCATATATTGATATATATTTGAAGAAATAGACCAAAAAAAAAATTAATTATTTAAAACAATAAGAAAAAATAAATACGTTTGAAAATGGAAAATGCGAACTGAAAAGAGAACAACAGTAAACAAATATAAAACAATATCTTCTCAATTAATTTTGCATGCAATCAAATATAGGAACTTGGAGTTATGGAAATTTTGGCTAGAGATCAAGCAAGAATAGTGGATCGAACTTTATTGAGGACTCCACCATTTTGCATGATATTGAGAGAGAAAAAATTAAATTAAGGGGGCAAGACAAAAACCCATTTTTGGAAGAAAAAGGTGGAAGAAAAGATTTTATTTTGATTTTATGGAAAGGTTGGTAATCCTCACATGTGCGGCCAAAAGAGGGAATCATTGACTGGAATTTAGCTTCCACCATATGAAAACAGTTGAAGAGGGAAGTGTGTGCGTAGGAAGGAGGGAGGAAAGGAGAGGTATACACGGCTTGAGTAGGAAGTTGAGAACAAAAATCATCCTCCCTTCATCCCACGTAAGCAACAGGGAGAGGATAGAGGGATGGCACGACCGGAGGAGAGTTGTTTCTGATTTTTAAACATTATACTATTGTCTCTCCACCATGCGCCAATAGAAGAGAAAGAGGACTTAGCTAGAAGGGATGTAAGGAGAATAGAGGTAAGGAGGAGAGACCAGAAGAAGGGGGAAAAATAATATAGATAAAAGATAGTCAAAACAATAGGAAACACAAAACAAACTAGATTCATAAAACACATAGGTAGATTCAAATGAAAACTTGTTATTTCTCAAATTCACAATCTCATTTAATATCTGAGGTTAATTCTTTGTTTTCTTCTTGTATTTTATGTATTGAAAAAATATCATTGTTTTCATCATATTTAGGAGAAAGTTAAAACACCAAACTATGTTTTTATCAGAAAACTATTGAACAACTTGAACAAAAAACTATAAAAGACAATATCTAATTTATTTATTTTTTAGAAAATTCTGATTAGTGAATTGGAAAGATGCAAATAGAAAACATATTGCTTTAGATATATTTAGATTTAGAAAAGCTTCAAAAAAATCAAAACTGTCAAAGAGATAAATTTTCAAAACAAAAGAAACATAAAAGATAGGGAAATTATTCCAGAATTATACAGCTGAATGTTCTTGGTTTAAATAAAAATTTAAATGATAAGATAAAAAAAAATTGGTGTATTTAAATATGCTTGAAAAATTGAGTGAAAATTGATAATTATCTAGGATTGATATTAAATTGCTATGAAATAGAAGTAAATGTGAGGTTTGTGTTTTTAAAAGATAAGATTTTAGGGAAATATGAAAACCCAAAAAAAAGAGAATAAAGTAAAATTAAAAATATAATTACTTTGAAATTAAACGAATTAGAGAAAGACTATATTGAGTTGTAGTTAAATTTAATGAGTAAAAACCAAAAGAACATGTGCTCATTTATTCTTATTTTATATGTGCTTAATTACATACTGGAGATACACCTTTAATTTTATTCTATTTTATTTATTTTGAATATAAAAATTATGTTATTTGTGATTTAAACTATGAGATTACTACATTAAAAGTCATGTTTGCTTGAATATAAAAGTGCAGTTAATGTGTTTGAGAAAGATAATCTTTATTTTGAATGGAACAATGAATGCTTAATAATTGAATGTGCATGACATGTGTTTGGAAAGTTACCTTCTGGGACAGGTGCCGAATATGGGTTTTTTTAGAGAGCGTAGTTTTTCTTTTCCAAAACTACTATTATGTGTCATGCATGAAATTTTACTTGGCCAAGTAATTTAAGGACCATTGAAATAGATGGAATGAAACTAACTCTCTGCCATATCCTAGTATCTAATTTGCTTGTTTTCTTCAATGAATTAGAAAAATGAAAATTCTTGTGGATTTACTAGTTATACTAGGCACGCAACAAATTTCATCCTTCTTGTCGACTTAGTTTTGCTAAGCAATTCGTACAGGGTCGAGTATTCTTTGAATGATTAAGGAATTTTGAGGAAGCATAATCTTTGAGGTTGGGCGAAAAAATCGCCCAATCCTTGTTCTCATCCTCATGTTGAAGATAAGCTATTGGATTGAAGATAAAATAAATATTTCTTCTTATATGTATTATATTTTATTAGTATGAATATTTTAGAGCCTAAGGCGACAAAATGCCTAAGTCTTGAATTGGAAATTTCTTTTACAATGTTTTTGTATTATTAAATTTTGTGTAAGATGAAACGTGTATGAAATCAAATGGAAGTATTATGAATCTTATTGTACCCTTTAAGTCCATATTTTGGAATCTTTTGGATTTTATGTAATCCATTTAATGGAGTTTCGATTTTCCTTTGAATGTAAATGAATTTATTTAAGGAATTATAGATGTTTGGAAATAAAGAGTTTTACTCTTTACATTTGGTATCCAAGCCAGGTTTGAACACTAGGGTCCTTTGTCCATTATGGTAAAGAAAAAATCCTTGATGCAGGAATTGTTGATACATAATGGGCTCAAGAGGAACGGGAGCTGCTGGAAGTAATGAAAATGACACACTGGATCAGATTCTCAATACTTTGAATTAGCAAGGTTCCAGAATGGATAATCTTGAACAGGAAGTTCGAGGAGTGAGAGAAGGAGGAAACCCTTAGAACAAAATTCCCCAAAACTAGGAGCAACCCACCAATGAAAATCCAAGGGTTGAAGAAATGCCAATCCTCAAGCTAGGATTGAAGGGGGGCTGGCAAAAGACTTGAAAAGGGTAGCGCCACCCAAGTTTGATGGTAAGACCATCGGTGATGGAGCTGAAGCCTGGGTAATTTAAATGGAAAAGTATTTTGAGCTTAGTAATATGTCTAATGAGACCAAGGTAGTTTGGGCTACATATCAACTTGCAGGAGAAGCTGCTACTTGGTGGGATAATGAGAAAACTAAGAAGAATTTGTTACCAGGTGGGACAACATGGGAAGTATTCTTACAACTTTTCAAGAAGAGATGGCTTCCACAGTTGTTATTTGATAGAAAGATGACAGAGTTTCAGAATCTGACACAAGGTGGTTTGACAATTACTCAGTACTAGGAGAGATTTACTAATCTCCTAAAGTACGAACCACAGTATCAAATGGATGAGTGGTTCTGTATTTGGAAATTCATCCTAGGATTGAGGCCATAGATAGGAGCTGATGTGGATATTCATAATCCACTGACTATGGATGAGGTCTTTGACAAGGCCATAAAAAAGGAACAAAAGTTGCAACAAGTGGCAAACTACAAAAAGAAAGTGAAATCTAAACATAGATTTGGGAATAGGAAGCTCCACAATAATAATAGTTATAACTAGAGGGGTAAAAAAAATCAACAGATAAGGAACTTAAAGAGAGGAACAAACTCTTGGGAAAAAGGAGAAGGAAGCTATGGTGGAAATAAGAAAGTAAATAATAATACCACCAACTTCTCTAATACCAGGAACATGGCAAGTGGTAACCCAAGACCACAAGGTGGATGTTACAATTGTGGTGGAGATCACTATGCCTCCAATTGCACTCAACGTACAAGAGGTCAACGAGGAGGGAATGATCGGTGAGCACCACAACACCAGATTCATGCAGTGGTTGACAACCATCAAGCAGATTTTCAATCTTCACCTATTTAGATGACGGGTAAGATTTTTGGTCAACCAGTTTCCATTTTGATAGATACAAGAGCTACTAAATTCTTTATTGATCCTAAAGTAGTTGCTAAGTTATAGATTAGACCTAGTTATATGTCACATGCATGGATGGTTCGGTATGGAAACTGAGTAGAGAAGAGGGTATATTCATGTCTATCTTGTAGCGATTTAGAGCTATACGATTTCCAAACCAAAGTTAACCTATATGTAGCACCGTTGGGTTCATATGATGTGATCCTAGGGATCAATTGGTTAACTGAGCATAAAGCTATAGTGAACTATGAGGATACGATTGTGATTTGTCTTGATGATTTTGAACATCCAGTTGAGATTTTTGGATCTCAAGAGCCTCTTGAGTTGAGACATATCTCAGCCATGCAGCTAAATAAAGCACATCAGAAAGGATGTTCCATATATGCTATATTGGTGAGTGATTTGGATAATGTCCAACAAAGTCTTGATGGCCGTCTACTTCTCAAGGAGTTCTTGGATATCTTTCTTGAAGAACTTACTGAGTTACCATCGAAGAGAGAATTTGATTTCTCGATTGAACTCTTACCTAGAACTGAGTCTCAATCCAAGGCTCCATACAGATTGAATACTATAGAGTTATATGAGCTAAAGGTTAAAATGCAGGATTTATTGAAGCATGGATTTATTAGACCTAGTGTATCCCCATGGGGTGCACCGGTAATCTTCGTGAAGAAGAAGGATGGGACCTTGAGATTGTGTATTGATTATAGAATGTTGAACAAGGTTACCATTAATAATAGGTATCATTTACCTAGAATATATGATTTATTTGATAAGATGAAAGGGGCCACAGTGTTTTCTAAGATTGATCTTATATCAGGTTACCACTAGCTAAGGATTAAGGATGAGGATACTCCAAAGACAACCTTTCAAACTCGGTATGGACATTACAAGTTCACAATGGTACCTTTTGGTCTAATGAATGCCCCAATGACATTCATGAATCTTATGAACAACATCTTTAAATATTGTTTAGATGATTTTGTGCTTATATTCATAGACGATATTTTGATTCACTCCAAGACAAAAGAGGAGCATGAGAAACACTTAAGGATAGTCTTGCAATGACTAAGAGATCAAAATATTTTTGGTAACTTTTCGAAGTGTAATTTATTTTAGAAGAAGGTTCACTACTTGGGCCACACCATATATGCTGAGGGAATTTTAGTTGATCCTGAGAAGATAGAAGCAATTGTGGATTGGCCAACACTACTAAGTGTTACTGAAGTTCATAGTTTCATGGGGCTTGTAGGATATTATAGGAAATATGTGGAAGGATTCTCTAAGATAGCAGTACCTATTACTTCTCTTCAGAAGAAGGGAATTAATTTTGAGTGGACTGATAAGTGCGAGGAGGCATTTCAATTTCTAAAACAGAAGTTGACATTGGGACTAGTTTTTACTATACCGGATCCTATTGGGCACTTCATAGTGATTACAAATTCTTCAGGTGAAGCTGTAGGAGATTTGTTGATGCAGGAAGGGAAAGTGGTTGCATATGAGTCAACGAAACTTAAAAAATATGAATTGAATTATGCACCACATGATCTTGAGCTTGCAACTATTATTCATGCATTATAGATGTCGAGACATTATATCCTAGGGAAACCATTTTAACTAAAGACAGATCATTTACTAGGACTTAAGTACATCTTTACATAGCCTAACCTCAATGCGAGATAGAGGAGTTGGCTTGAGTTCCTAAGTGAGTATGATTTTGGTATTGAGTATATCAAGGGAAAGGAAAACAAAATTGTAGATGCTCTTAGCGGGAGAAGACATCTCTCTGCTATGCTGACTACAAGGTCAAATTTGAGACAAGTCTTGCAACACCTTCTAGCAGATGAGCATTATGAGAGGGTCAATCAAGCCTTAGAGGCAGATCCTTTAGATCATAGATTTTATGGATATGTGATGGAGCACGATGGTATTTTGAGATATCAGGGAAGGATGTATATCCCTGAGGGTGGAGACTTGAGGAGGTTGATTCTAGAGGAAGTACATGATGCACCTTACTTAGGGAATCTATGAGTTACGAAGATGGTAGCAGAGTTGAAGACTTTTTATTTTTGTCCTAAGCTCAAGAAAGATGTTATGGAGTATGTGGCTAGATGTTTGGAATGCCAACAAGTGAAGGCTGGGCATGTGCATCCAACAGGACTTTTGTATCCCCATGATATACTTGAGTATAAGTGGCAAGTAATTAGTATGGATTTGATCCAAGGATTACCTTTGAGTAGGAATAGGCATGATACCATCTTAGTAGTCATTGATAAGATAACGAAGGTTTCACATTTCATACCTGGGAATATAAAAGATGGATCATTGACACTTGGAAAGAAATTTGTGCAAGAGATATTCCAATTGTATGGTGTACTAGAGATCATTATATCAGATAGGGATACGAGGATGACATCTAGATTTTGGAAAACACTGAATGCAGATTTAGGAACTAAATTGAATTTTAGTTTTTCTTATCACCGAAAAATTGATGGCCAAACAAAAAGGGTCAATAGGTTGTTGAGGATCTTCTGAGGATGTATTGCATGGATCAATAGTACAAGTGGGAGGAATATTTTCCATTGGCTGAGTTTGCTTACAACTACTCATTCCATGCATCGTTGGGTATGAAAAATTTTGAGGCACTTCATGGACATAAATTTTGCACATCCATTAGTTGGGATAGGATGGAAGATAGGATCATCATTGGTTTGGATATGCTCATGGAAATGAATGAGAAAATGAAGTTGATCAAGAGTAGGTTGAAGGAAGAAGCCGATAGACAAAAGAGCTATGCTGATAGAAATAGGACTTTTAGACAGTTTGTTGTAGGAGATAAAGTCTTTGTTAGGGTTAAACCTCATAAGAGCTCTATCTCATTTGGGAAATAATCAAAGTTGGCTCTAAGATTTGTGGGACCCTTTGATGTACTGGAAGTCATTAATATAGTTGCTTATAGACTAGCGTTACCACATGCTCTAGCTCAAATCCATAATGTATTCCATGTTTCTTTATTGAAACCATACCATTATAATGCATCTCATATGCTTGATTGGCGTTCATTACAGGTATAGGATCCAGGGGTGGTGCTAGTGGAGCCCATCTGAATCCTAGATAGGCCTAGCATTAAGTTGTGTAATAGGGATAGTACTTAGTACAAGGTCTAGTGGGACTACTATACTGAGGATAGTGCTACATGAGAGGATTTTGAGATGATTGGCCGTCATTTTCCTCATTTTCTTTCTTAGATTATTATTTTCTTAATGCGGAGATACTTGATACTATATTTTTTGATTCACATGTTCTGAACATGGATAGCGTGGATGCTACTATGAATTTTCTATGCTTATGTTTTAATAACTATGATGTTAGTTATTATTTCATTATAATTGAGATACTATGCGTATTGATTGATTAATAAGACATCGAGATGATGTCTCTTCCAAGAGGGGAAGGATGTCACGTACTAATTTTTGTCATTTATTTAAATGCAATTATTAATCATGAGATTTTAAATGTTTATGATAGATGATTATTTAAATTGAAATTGAAAGTGAAATTTAAATTTAAATGGAAATGAAATGATTTGAAATTCATTATTATGAAATTTTGGGTTTGTCCTTGCTGATGAAAATTTGAGTGCAAATGAACACAGGAACAAATGAACAAGAAGGAAGGCAAGAACATTGATCAGGTAGAGTTGCTTTAGCCATTAGACATTAATAAGAATGATGGAATCTCACACACCACTTAATTATTATTAATTTATTTTCGTGATGATTATATTTGAAAATTTAAAATAAGTTTATTTGATTGCTTAAATTTATGTGAAAAAGAATATATTTGTTTTGAAATGGGAGTTTGATTTTTTTTATGAGAAAATTGATTTTACTCAAAGAATTACTTCTTTATGTACATATTTTATTTTCAGTTGAAAATAATAATGCATTTTATTTTAAATGATGGGAATAAACTTTTAATTGTGAAAATATAAATATAAAAGAATATCCATATATTGATATATATATTTGAAGAAATAGATAAATATCAAAATTAGTT